>CM068960.1:103597474-103609276 GCA_035128595.1 Eptatretus atami
AGTACAACTGCATAAGTGTTTTCGATCATTGTAAATCTCCTGTATATCCACGATAAGCTTGCTCTGTGTCTTTCTTGCTGGAAATAATACAATTGTAGAAATGTTCCCAGTTCGTTTCCGTCCTTTCTTTCATTGGTCCAGCATGTTTCGGATCTGAGTTGTAGCCGGGTCTTTGTTCCCGCTAATCTGCTCATCCTAGCCGGCACGGCTTTGGCAGTTCCGCTCGGCTGCACCCGAACCGGACTTGGTAGTCGGTAGTTGGAACTCTACTGCAGTCGGTAGAGTGACCCGGTTCGAGCAAGACGTGCCGAGGGATAGAAATAAGTTTTCGGGTATGCTAAACTTACCTCGACGTGTTTCGACTTATGAGTAACTTAACAAGTAACGTGTGTCGACGTGTGTCAACGATCGCGTAACGTGCTCAAACACGTTACTCATAGCGTTAGAAATATTTTCGGGTATGCTAAACATTACCTCGAGTGTTCGACTTATGAGTAACTTACAAATATGTGTCAACGTGTTTGTCAACATTCGCGAACTATGCCTACAACTTATAGGCCAGTCGTATTGCGGAACGTGTTCGAGCCATTACACATGGCATACGTCGAAAAATTTCAAGCATGTTAAATTTGTCTAACAGCTCGGCGTATTACGACGTTATGCCAGCATACTACGACGTATGCCAGTGTACTGACGCGTATGCCAGCGTCTCTTAACGTATACAAAACATTACCATAACGTATTCGACGTATGCCAGCGTGCTCTTAACGTATACAAACTTACCCATAACGTATTCGACGTGTGCCAGCCGTTTTAGAACAAATTTTTCATACGTCGCATACGCTGGCTAAATCGTCAAGGTGTGACAGGGCCTTCACTTGGCGTTTATGAAAACGAGGAGTGGTCACACTGTGATAACTGTTCATGTTGTACATTTGGAAAGCACTTAGATGTTGTGACATCCCAGTCAATATCCAAATCACAATCACTGCAGTTTAATAGATAAATAATCCGACAGCATACATTATATTTCAGTCAATAACTAGGAGCTCGAAAAAGACTTCCAGTTAATTAAACGGCATGGTAATAAGCATGGTGAAGGGATTAAGCATCAAAAAGTTTTTTTTTCCTTTTCAAAAAGATTCAGAGCTGAAATTCATGATTTATATTCCAGGAAACACACACTGGTGGAAACAATTCATTTTTTTTTAAAAAAGATAACATCTGTTCCAAATATTTCACCATCACAGGAATATATCTTCCGGTTGTTGTTGAAAGCTTTTGACTACACCTCGTATACTTGTGTTTACTATTGTATAATGAAGGTGGGAGCGAGATCCATAACGCTTTATTCTCATGGTGCTTTGCAGCTCCATCACACAGGTGCAACATGTTAGAGAACATGTAACATGTCTAGTTGGATGTGCAAACTTTTTCATCCTTTGTCAATGCCATTTTCACGTGACAATTACTTTTAAAAGACCTTTAATTTAATAATTATTTTCATGAACAAAGCCGAGGTTTCGAATTAAAGGTCATTGACGATAATCGACATTCAAACTTCTGCCCTCACTGCCATCAAAACGAGTCTACTGATTACACAGCTCGTTGGGTTGGTCTGTTTTGTCTATGGTGAGCACTGAGGCTGACAGGATAACTCACAGACAGCATTCTCACCTTTGAGCTATCTTTCCTTGGTTCAATATACTCCTTGACATATAAACTGAATATACAGGTGCTTCACAAGCAGGGCGTGCATTGGTGAATATGTTATTCCTTCAAAGGGGGGTATTGAGACTGCTATCTGAGCTGACAGCATTTGCTGGTGGAATGTTAACGATACCACCATACCTATGGAAAAGAGAAGGATATTGTGTGCTGGTACCTTAGCCAAATTCTAAATGCCTGTCTTGATCTACAGGTTCACTACATCAGTGGTGTATATGCACTCCAGAAATCATGCACACCCTGAATACTGCTGCATACACATGAATGAATGAATTAAATTGAGCCTTGCCAATGATGCTGGAACCATACATCATCAATTGTCTATCCCATAACCTCTTACATCGTTGGTCTACCATTCTGACATTTCCTTGCACAGCCAACAATGATACCCATCTCTTCTCCAGCGAATTATGACAGGAATATATAACTTGGCCAGGGTGCCGGCGAGACCTCGTCTACTTTTGGTCAAAAGACAACTGGGGTATCTTTAATACCTTCGAGAATCGATGTTCGTTACATTGGTCCCAAGCTTAATGCCCATCTGAGGATCGTGCACTCATTGATCCATCTTTCTTTCCTGTGAGCACCAATATCATCATCATCATCATCATCATCATCTATCATCATCATCATCCACCATCTTATAATAGGATAAGGCCAGAGCACCAATTCTGACAGTTTATGATCAGGTTGAGAATCAAACCCAGATTGCACATCTCGGAGGCAGATACTGTAATACCAGGTCAAATCCCACTTGCTATGTTTGATTGCCCATTTTCTACGAATGTCATATAATTCATATCAAAGGACATTGATCGCTCAAGTCATCGTGTTGCATGTGAGAAAAGAAAAAAAAGAAGCAAACGATGCACGGCTTTGGTCAAGTTAATAACACACAACGCGTCCACTAATTTGAAAGAAACTGTCAGATCTTTTATGTTCCACTACCAAATGAGATGGATGGCGGCTTTATGGTCCTGTTCAAAGATAGTGTGCTTCGAGATGGCAGCACCTCGTCTTTAACTGTAGCAGAATAGTTATCCACGACCTTCAAGGGGCATCATAGCTTTGAGAAAGTGCCCCATAGGCCATATATAAGATAGCACACCACTTTGGCTAGCCTTTGAGTTTATGGAAGTTTGTGCTGCAAGTGAGAATGCCTGGAGTTCAACTCCAATCACAATGTAAATCCATTCACACCAAATACATCTGCTTGCGTAAACCTTTAATGGAAGACCCTCACAACAGCTCATCCATCCTAAATCCAAGGATAAGTTCAACAACAACATACTAATCATATCTTTATGTAAAGCAATGGCAGCAGATTGAGTGCATTCACCTTTCTGTTGAACTTGTGTAAGGTGTTTCAAAACTGAATAATGTATTGCTAAAGGTCACCAGAAAAAGCCATAGCCAAGTGTTACATGATTGATGTTTTGCATTCCAAAGACATGAACTACACACTACCTTGTCTGTGAAAACGATGTCGAGACATCTTGCTGTAAACATAACCCCTTTCATCTTATCTTCTTCAGTCAGAAAAGTCACATTCCTACCCAACAGTGAATAAATCACATAAAATGACAAAATCGTCATATAGCCTTGCGGTCTGTCAGATTAGCATCATGTGCGTTACTCTGCATTGGTTGTAGCTCTGTGATGTAGCCACATTCGCTCACCTTTCGATGTTGTTAAAAGAAAATATTTTGATTGAAAGGCACATGGACATGCTATAGACATTTGGGAAATAAGTCTGAATTAAACCAAAATGGCAGAATAATTTCTCACAAAGATATTTTGATCAACGAAACTGCTCGAAATGAAAGCACGAGAGTTCAGCTGGGTTTATGAGATTTGCTTGTGTTTATAATTTCCAACAATTGGAATACTGTTATGTCTGTGGACTTATCAATCACCACACATACACACGTGATCAGGCGGGTTTATTCTCATCCCCCCCCAAGCTCCCTTATGTGCATGCGTAGCTCCCAAAATCCACACAAATTACACCTCATCAATCAAAAACAGATTGAAGCTATGTATACCAAAGCACGTACAAGATGCAGCAACTGCGACCTTAAAATTTTTTTTAAAATCAAATACGTTGTTTAACAAGAGTGACAATTGCTTTGCAATACATGTCCCCACCGATGTGATTTTTTTTAAGTCCAAAAAGGCATAACTGTGAAAAATTGACAAATGACCTGAAACTCCTAACTTTTTCTGTTACTTATCATCATAAAGCATTGTACCAAATTTCAGTTGAATATGTTACAGGTTTGGGAAAAGATTATTATTGGTATTGGCTTAATGGTTAGGGTCGTGCGTTTGGATCCTTGGATCCTGAGTTCAAATCCCACTCGGCTGTTGAATTAATACCAGGTGAGGTTGCTCTGCCTGTCATCCTTCTGTGGTCGGTGAAATGAGTGCCAACTTGCTGGTATCCTGTGTTGGAGTGGTGACCTGTCCAGGACGTGCCAAATAGCCAAGGAGACGCTTAGGACAGCACCAATGCTCTGCACCGAGTATGGTCCCAATGGATGGGTGGATGGGAAAAAAAGTCTGAAAAATCACAGGTCATGTGGAAAAAGAAATAAAAAAAGGTCATCACAGGATGGATGGAGAGCAAACCTACAGTCCCTCTGGTGAAAACTGGTAAAGGCTTATAATTATGAGTCTCAGTACTTATTTATCTGGAAAAATAATCCTATTGAAATTAAATTATTTTTTCCTTCTATTCTTGTCCATTTCATTCACTTTTCTGGTAAGAATCACATCGTGCATACGACAGTTCATGATTGGGAAGTTTCCATATTAGCCGGTATAAAAGTAACTCGGTTGTATGATATTATACATTGTTGGAGTCCGCACAATGGAGTAATTTCTTATTAACAGTTTCCGGGCAATAACACAGGTTCAACACCGTTCATTTAGTCTGAGTTTTCTTCTTCCTTTCTCGCACCGGAAATAATCTGGCCACATCAACCTGGATGAGGTGTTTGTTCGGATAATGGAAGAGGCATCTGTTCACAACAAGTTGATCAAGGGGATCAGTTTGTTAAACTGGTAATGTAATCTGAATAGGTTGCCATCCCCACTTACAGCAGAGCTAGTTGGAGACAGGTATCAGGAATGTGATGGCGGTAACTGGTCCGAAGATTCTGATTGGCCAATCATGCTACCGGATGATGATTGGAAGGAGAGTAATCACATATCGTAGACATAGTTGCTCTTCATGTCTCTTCCACATGACTCCCGAATGTAGTCCTAAGGAAATTAACGATGAGTATGGCAAAACGAGTATCAACACTGGAAAATAAGCCATTTGAGTATCCTTCATCAGAGAGTGCTGACCCATCCAGGATTGAGTCCCTGAGCCAATTAAATTGCTTCGCGCAACCCGATGCGGCTCGTGAAAAAATGACTTTTTTTCTCATCTAGTGATTGTATTATTCCGCTCTAAGACTGGGAGGCAGAATTTTATTTCCAGCCCTGACCAAGTCATTTTGTACTAAAATGTAAAAACATCGAGGGATGAAATCTCAAAAAAAACAAACCAAACACAGGTAGGAATGACACCACTTTATGATGCCACAATATGACACCACAATTGCTCTTATGGAATACCATCAGACATCTTTTGTATTTTTACTTTTGGTGTGATTTGTATGGACAAATAAGAAGAATTTAAGAAGAATAGCAATAAAGAATGACATCACATTACGATGCCATGATCGACACCACAATTATCTTCTGGTTTTAGCTTCACGATAGCTTTTGATAATGTCCCATCACAATCCCACCAAACAAAAGTAAAATTCTTATTTATACAAATCCAGCCACCTGGGTTTAATTTGATGAGGTAGAGGTAATTGGTTATTCCCTCCATTTCACAGTGAGAGATGTGGTTGCGTCTTCGAATTTTTTCATGTTGACTGTTTGACTGACTGCTTTTGACGTTACACATGGTACATGCTTGGGAGCTCATTGGTATGCATTTGTCTGCACTGTCACTGCCGATTTGCCAATAAGCGATGAAACTGGTCTGGCAGCTGAGGGGCATGTCGCATTTGATTCTCATGGTGTGTACTATTTTGAACATCTATAGCTGTGGAGGAACTTTGGGAAAGTTTTGAAACACAAAACGGCTTACCTTGGTAGCCTTCATGGTTGATTGATGCCGCTTTCTTTGGCTGCAAGGGCATGGGAGGAGTCAAATTATTTATATAATCCGAGCCATCTGGGTTCAATTGATTAGGGGAGAGATAATTTGTTATTCCAACTCTTCACAGGTGAGAGATGTGGGTGGTCTTCGTTTTTTCTGGTCTGGCAGTATATACTATTTTTATATATATATATATATATATATACTTTATTTTATATTTATTTATTTTATTATTTTATATATATATTATATATATGTAATATATATATATAAATATATATATATATATATACCGGGGGTCGGGTGAGAAGACCCATAGGTGGGGAACTATCACGGTTCCCACCAGACTCCCCGGAATTGGAGGCCGTCGCACAGGATAATTCCGTGACACGGCGGGTCACTTAACCGACCTGGCGCCCAATAACTCAATTGCGTGACCTAGGGTCCTCCGTCTCTTGGTTAATCGGGTTACCTAATTAATAACGTGATTTAATTACCGGGAACACACCCTCAGTACGCCTTGTCTGAACCGGATCACTCTACCGGATGGATCACTTTTCCGGATCGGATGCAGCCGAGCGACACTGCCAAGGACGTACGGCTAAAAGGAATGGATCGTTTGGAATAAAGTCCCGCTAACTAGGATTCGGACCATGCTGGATCAATGGAAGAAAAGACAAAAACGAGCAGGGAACATTCCTAATAACAATTTATTAACAATGGGCGAGGAAAGGTATGTGTACGATCAGGATTTATTGGGGTGTGTTGTGCAGGGATTGGGGAGAGAGCGTGGTGCAGCAAATAAACAGGCAACTTACAAAAGGGACACAGAGCAGACTTAACGCGGAGATAAAAAAACAATAATAATGATAACGATCTTCTGCAGTCTTACTTAAGCGGACAGTGCCAGGACAGACACACACACGCGCACACACACAGACACAGAAACCCGATGAAGAGGAGTATTAAAATGATAAGGGAAAGGTAGTGAGGCTACGTTCTTGGTACCTTTGTGCTTGATAGCACGACGTGCCACCAATATGGTTTTTGGGGGGGTGGGGGGGGATGCTCCGTTAGGCGTACCTGACAGCTGGCGCATCGTCTCTGGCTTCAGCAGAGGTGTGGAGACCGTGTTGGGAAGGAGGGGCTTGAGTGGAGAAGTGCAGAGTCCAGGTGTGCGTGGACAGAGTGGTAGGCGGGACGAGGTAGGCGGTGGGGTGATGTTCGTGTGGGCGGAGATGAAGAGGCGGATCCAGACAGCAGGAGGCGGGTCATGCCGGACGAGGGCGAGGCCAGATCGAGCGGGCAAAAGGAAAAGAAAGAGAAGAGAGAGGTGGAGGACCGCTCCGACCTTTATAGGACCTGCCGATGGGGGAGGGGCCACTCCGAATCGAAACGTCGTCACCTGAATCGGGTGCTCCGATTGGCACGGACCGCTCATGTGGCCCGCAAACTTTTGGCTGGAAACCGCCTCACTTCGTTTCCGGCAAGGCCATCCCAGACAGCGGCAATACTCCTCTCCGACCCCACGACATGACACGAATCGCCCACACGAAATTGGCACGCGAATTGTCTGCAAAAAACCCCGGGCCGTGCCCTGGTGACCGGATCGAGGGTTCCCGCATGCTCACTCGGGCGTCGACCAGCGCCGATCAACGCGCTCGCCTCCGCGCGTGCCAACGTGGCCCGCACTGTACATTCCTCGGCTCGATCGCAGCTTCGCTGGTCGGAGAGACGAGAAGACGTTCACCATCCGTGGAGAATCCGCTGCTGCCAGCGAGGGCCGAAGGTACATCGTTATGATAATAAATTCATGCACGCTTCGCGAGCGCGTACGTGTCTTGCCTTCGAGCACTTCTACACAGTGGCGGGGTTCGGCCATTACGCACGTGGCCAGCGCTCGCGTTCGCACGACTCTGCTAGCGTGTGCGCGGGGCGAACCCAATATGTGTGAAATATTTGGTTGAAAAAGAACAAGCCGCTTCTACTCCGCACAATCGTATCCACCCAACATGGCGTGGAGTCGTCTTTTATCGGCCTCCGTACGCGTTTGGCAGGTCTGCCGTGGGTCGTGCTGGCTGTGTTTCCTGTATTATGAAAAACACCATTCGTGCAGCCTCTTAAGAGGTATTCATTCGCATGCCTTTTTAATGCAACCGTCAATCTTCCCAGATCATTGGAAGCTCGAGTCGATAATCCCGCACTGCTAAGTGCACCATATGACTCCTGCATATGTTGGGTTTAGGGCTCGCCCGCGAACGAGGGCTCTGCGCTGCAGTTTCCTCAGAGCGGCGGCCGCACGTGCTGGCCTCAATGAGGGCCCACCTCATAGCGAAGGCGTACGTGGCTGATTTACTCAGGAATAATCAGACTAAAAGAAGATAGGGATGAAATGAAGAAGAAAATGATGTAAGCAAACCTAGCTGTGAGATCATCGCAACGCACGCCACAGTTGTCCACTAGACAAAAGAAAGGGACTATCTACACATATAATAATGGAATAACTGTCTTGGGACACCTATCTGTGTATGCATGCGTTTCGAGAACCGCAACAATATATATACCATATACATAATATATATATATATATATATATATATTATATATATATATATATATATATATATATAATATATATTGTTACGAATTTGGAATGATTGCACACAACATTCAGGTTCCTTTAGTCAGTTATTGTCGAAAAGTGCTGTTACCTAGATAGTTCACCTTCCATTGTTTAATGGGCAGAAATCGATTAAGTGCGCTGCGAGATTCAATTTAATAGTTAGGGAGCGATCATAACACAATGGAGATGCCCCTCCCCCTCTTCTGCGAAGAGGAAGAAAAGGCCCCGTCCTTGACATCACGGGACGTAAACAACTCCCTCCCACCCGTGGTTGAGCGGGAGTGATGGAGCACAAGGGCATGAGTCACGCCGGGAGCGAGAGAGGGCGGATAGGAATAAAAAGGGATACTCTGCTTTGTTCGGGCTGGCTTTCAGTAGAGCTTCGGCTTCTGCTTTGGCTTGGCTTGGGTTAGGAGGAGGCTTTTTGAAGGCTTTTTAAAGGCTTTCTGCTTTTGGCTGGGCTTTAGTAAGCTTTTTTGTTGGAGGCTTTTTTGGAGAGCTTTTTGCTTCAGCTTGGCTTTTCAGCAGACCTTCGGTTCTGCTCGCTCGGATTTCTTGGTCTGTTGTGGAGAGGCTTTGTCATCGAAGAGAGTTGAGCTGGTTGCTCGGCTCGGAGTTCTTGTTCGTGTTGTGAGAGGCTTTTGTTCATCGGAAGAGAGTTAGCTGGTTGCTTGGCTGGCTCTTGTTGGTTCGTGGAGCTCTTTGTTCTCCGCTTGGTTCCCGCTTGGTGCGACTCATCCGCTCATCTTGAGAGGTGGTTCTTCGAGATAGCGACGCATCGACGGGAAGGATCGGCGCCTCGTCTCACCAGCACGTGTTCGGAAGCGCGAGAGGGATTCACTGGAGCTCGGGAAGGATCGCGGCTCATGGCAATGATCCAGCTCGCTCTCGCTGGAGCCCGGCCGAACAGCTTGAAGACCACACGAGGTGGAGAGGTTCGAGATAGGTTCTGGGTTTCAGCTCATCTGTCCTCCGAGCTGGAGTCCGTTATTAAAGGCATCAGCCACCATTTCTTGGGTGTGTGTGTGTGTGCGTACGTTTGTCCGTGGCCCGGTCTAATAAGTAGGAAACTGTTAAGTGCTTTGTGTGCTGTAAATGATTGCATTGCATTTCGTAAGTCGGTATAGTTCTGCTCTTACGTGCTTCCCTAGTTCCCCATTATTATTAATAAATACCCAATTGTTAAATGTTTTCAGCTCGTCGCGTCGATTCTTTCATTGACTGAGCATTCGTGTGTTTGGTAGTTGGAAAGCTGTTGTGTTTGCGTAAAAGGGGACATTCGGACGACGCGTTCTCGGCGAATAAGCCGCTCGGAATCGCGCGCGGGATAGGCTCATTAAGCGGTTTGTTCCGTACGAGTTCCGTCGAGGGTGGGATACCCCGGTAGTTGGATCACGTGGGTATTTTAGGTAAATTGAAGATTGGCAATCGACCCTACCCCACGTGGTCTGCCCATTGGCGTATTTCGGTTCTTGCACAAGGACCCGTCGGCCTCGGAGTTATCCGCGGCGGCATCTATATTCCGGGCGATCGCGTCGGGCCGACTCGACTTGCGGCTCCGTCAGAGGGGTCGGTTCGCGGCCGACGCACGGCACCGTTACAATATTATATATAATTTTTTACGGTTCTAGGAACTGTATGCATTCAAACATACAGGTGCCCCGAAGTTAGTTTATGCCGTTAAGTATATGTGTAGACAAGAACCCTCCTCGTCTGTAGTGGGAGAGCAAAGGGGTGCTTGCGATGTTTTTTTAGTTAGGTTAATAAATCATTTTATTTCCCCTCTTATGAACCACGGTACCTTCCTAGCGCTTGCAGCCTCAGTTCGCTGGCCACAGCGTTCCACTGTCCACCCGTTGTCTACGGAGACTCGTTTTTCGAGGCAAAATCTCCACGTTCGCTGTTCCAGTTCCTTCTCGGCTTCCCCAAACATATGCAGTGTGGCTGCACCGTCATTCACCTTCCCCAAACTCGCGTGGAGTAGGCGGGCCTCCCGGTGCCTGGCCGAGGCCCCGCCCAGAAAGGGCGGACCCATGGGGCACCTCCAATCAGGGCGGACAGTGACGTCAGTTTTGACCAAGGCCCCGCCCCGCTGAGAGAGGTCGATGGACTATGAAGGGACCCTCTGAGACGCGTGTTCGTTGGAGTTCAGTAAAAAGGCTCAGTTCAGTTCTTCATTTTGCTGGGGCGTTCGTGGGAGTTCAGTCAAAAGTTCTCATTCAGTCCTGCATTTGCTGGCGCATGCGTTGGAGTTTTGCTGGAGTCTTGAGTTCGGTGTTACAAGGAGGATTGACAGACTGAGAGCTTATTCACGAGTCTGTGGGTGGTGGTGCATGGCCGTTCTTAGTTGGTGGAGCGATCCGTCTGGTCGATTCCGATAACGACCGAGGACACCCGACCTCGACCGGGTCTCTCGCTGGGTCATGTCCGCAACCTGATCCCCGCCCTGGACTCCCTCTGCTCCACTCGTTCCTCCGTGGACACGAGCCCCACGCGTGTGACTGCGGGCGAGCTGCAGACCATTTGCAGGTGCCGCACCATGGAGCACCCCCTCCCTCCAACGTGCAGGTACCCTGCCAAGCGCGCGACCCAGCTCGTCTCTCTCCCTGGCTGCGAGGCTCCTTGGAATTCACCTGGGTTTTATTTTCGTCTGTGTGTGTGTCTGTGTGTGTGGCGCCGTCTGCTAAGTACAACTGCATAAGTGTTTCGATCATTGAAATCTCCTGTATATCCACGATAAGCTTGCTCTGTGTCTTTCTTTTGCTGAAATATACAATTGTAGAAATGTTCCCAGTTCGTTTCCGTCCTTTCTTCATTTGGTCCAGCATGTTTCGGATCTGAGTTGTAGCCGGGTCTTTGTTCCCGCTAATCTGCTCATCCTAGCCGCACGGCTTTGGCAGTTCCGCTCGGCTGCACCCGAACCGGACTTGGTAGTCGGTAGTTGGAACTCTACTGCAGTCGGTAGAGTGACCGGTTCGAGCAAGACGTGCCGAGGCGTGGTTCCCCGGTAGACACACCGCGTGGTTAATTAGGTAAAATTGGTTCGAGACAAAAAGACCCTACGCTACGCGGTGGAGGTATTGGCATCCACGGTCGGTTAAGCGACCGCCTCCTCACGGAATTATCCGAGACGGACGGCCACCAATTCCGGGAGTCTTGTGGGAGACGACGTAACTCCCCCACCTTCGCGGTTCGTTCTTAGCCACAGTCCCCAGCCCGCAACAATATGTATATATATAAATATTATATATATATATATATATATATTTATATATAATATTATATA
>CM068960.1:103623355-103654360 GCA_035128595.1 Eptatretus atami
TTTGCAGAGATAAACATAGGCTGCAAGCAGCCCCTGCCAAAACTCTCCCATGTGTTCGGTGAGGACCCAAAGAACCCTAAGACCCCTATACCGTGCTCGACCCTTTATAGAAGCCCAGGACCCTATAGACCCACTTCGACCCTTTAGAACCCAAAGACACTGAATCATACAGTGGTTAAGGTCAAAATTGTTCACTTTTTGATCGAAGCATGAAACGTTTGTTACATACTGACAAATATATTTTCGCATCTATGCATATGTTAACATGGAATTACTCAGATAAGCGATCTTTTGAAGCATTGCGTTCAATTTTACTTCACTTTTACCACTCCCCTAGATCACCCAAATGAGCCGAAACAATGGCAAATCCACACAGTAAGCAGATGGCTAAACCATGCTCTTACCTGTTAAAGATTTATTTTTTATAATGAAGAACACAAGGGAGAGGGTCAATAAGACACTCTAATAAACCAAACGAGTCAAGAGACACAAACAGGAGAAAGAGATAGGAAAACTTGCATACAATGGAGAAATAAACCATAAAACATAATCCACTTGGGTGCCACCAAGATCACACTTGAAGAACAAACAATTATGTAGGCAGGACTTCCCTTTTCTTTACAATGCACAGGGTGAATACAGGACATGATTGTGCCCCAGAAGAAGTCACATTGGCCACGAGCAGGGCCAGTGATGGGTAGGCCTTCCACTTGGCCACATGGTCCCATTTGTCCTTCCTTTTTACGTCCAGGCCCTCCAAAACACAGGGTGATCTAGCTTGGGTCAAACCCACAAGAGGCGTATCCTCCAAGCGAGGTCTTCATATTCCCACATGTCCCCTCTCTTTCTCTTGCTCTCCTTGTCCTCTCACGTGGACTCCCTGTTCAGAACTCTGTTCTCTCCTTTCCTGCACACAAGTCGATCGAGTTCCCCTCTTCCTCCTGGTCGGAGTCTCCCTCTTCCGTCCCGCCCACGGGAGAGGCCCCAATAAAAATATGAGTACACCTTTTTCTTTTGGGATCTACAGCCCACCGCCCCACCATGGCTAGCACACACTGGCCAGATAGATTGCAATTACCCTTTCACACACGTGATATGTGTGCCTCTGTTATGGGAAGTCCACACATGGCCCCTCCGCCAACAAGGTTTTTTGTATACATAATTGATCTCTACGCTGTCTATAAATTACACACGTTGCCTCCTTAGCATCATGTGTAACAAATGTCTTACTCTAACAGATCCTTGTGACATGACAATCTAACTTACTCGAAACACATGCACCATACTACGCTTACCACAGTATAGCTATGGATCTCCCCCTTTCCACATAACAATATGCTGAAACGTTTGAGATTGGTACCCTTAGTAATCAGCTATACATTGCCAAGCAACCATGCTTTTCATAGTAACGACATTTTAATACATAGTAACGCCATTAGAAATGGCAAGGAGCACATATACAGACTAAACCAACTTTGGGGACTTAAAATGGCATGTTGTAGTACCTCATGATAACAATGATGTTTCCTAGCAACAGGTAAGTCACTTTGCCTAGAAACCAAGCTTTTAAAACTTCCTACACTGGTTATATATAGACTGATAACCAACCTACTACCACTTATATCATTTAGAGAAGTCCAGTTATATGGTATTGTGTACTACACACATTCCCATTGTGTTGCAGAAGTCCATAGCAAAGGAACATGGAAAGCGTATGGTATGCACAAAAACAAGATCCTCTTGTTTGGCGCACCAACTGACAAGAACCGCACAGATGCAAAAAAAACTATTCTCACTGAAGAACGATTTGTCCCTCTTTGCCCAACTTTACATTTCATGCCAGTCAAGGGATGGAAATTTGGAGGAATCATTTGGGCATGAAAACCAGGAAAACCATGAAAAGACCCCCAAGCACTCTCTGTCAGAGGAAAACTGTACATTGGGCAGAAGTCTAATCTACTTCAGTGTCTCAAAAATGAAGCTGCATTTTCAACAAAAGCACCAGTTCTTGATGCTATAATATTTGATGGGGCTGTTGTAGTTCACATTGTTACCACCAGGACACACATGTGAAACATTTGGAGAGAATGCCCAATCCCATGTACTCAAATTGCCCTTCAAGAGCACATAAAGCATGCTATCCTCCAAGTTGGGTACATCTGGACTTGGGCAACCATCAAGCAACCTGACCTTCCATGTCCAGAACTTTGGGGCTAGAAGCCTTGTGAGCATGGGTGGATTCCCAAATAGACAACATTTCCTGAGGCATCAAAGGTGTGTCAGAAACTCATTTGTTACGGCTGTAAAAAGGCCTGCTGTAGCCTTTGTAAGTGGTTCAAGGACAAGCTGCCATGCACCTTCCTGTGCTACTGTACTAGCAACTGCCATCACCAGGATTTGTAGGGATAGGATCATAATGTGTTTCCAGTTCTGAATTGCATATGATAATTACAAGATAAATATATGTTTATGAGCTTCTTGGAAATGGCAACCATTTTGAGGGTTTTCCCATTGGTTACCAATCACTTTTCTTCCACATATAATAAGTTACATGTCCACAAAATTGCATGTTTCTGTCATCATGAGACCATAACTCCATGAAGATGTATATTAGCACATTGTTATACATTTGGTGGCCATTTTGGAAATGGTGTCCATTTTGATGGATGTCTCATTAGTTAGTATGCTAGGTACCTGTCATTTCTTATTCCACATATAATAAAGTACATTTGCACCAAATTCCATGCTTATATCATGATTTGAACAATGAAGGTAAATTTGGCCACTTAACCGTTGTACTACAAGAACCTATAGACCCCATAGACGACGCTGCGCTTTACTGTGCTGATCATGGTGGCATGTGCTCCACCGGTTGCACGTTCTTCTTACCTCTGCCACCGAAGGTAAAGGACGTTATGTTTTCATCCCTTTCTGTCTGTTTGTCTGTTTGTTTGTGTGCAGGATATCTCAAAAAGTTGTGCACGGATCCAGATGAAATTTTGTGGATCTCTACGCTATGATTCGGTGTGTGACGAGGACGAACTGATTATATTTTGGTGAAGATCCGAATCCGGATCCGGCTACTTGAACTTTTAAAGTGATTCTTCACCATTGAGAGATAGGGCCAAAAACGATATTTTGCACAATATCTCAAAAAGTTGTGGACGGATTCGGACAAAACTTGGTGGACATGTTGTATGTGTGACAAGGAAGAATTTATTCAATTTTGGTGAAGATCTGGATCTGATAATTTTAAAAGTGATTCTTCACCATTGAGAGATAGGGCCAAAAATGATATAGTTCTGTATAGCATGATATTTCAAAAATGTATTGGGTTCAATATGTTCTTGTGGATCAGGCATTGCATGGCAGAGGTAAGCACTCTACCGAGTGCCCTTTTAGTTTCTCAATGTAATCACCCTTCATCTCAATGTACCTAGTCCATGAGTTCTTCAAACTAGCAAGCAATGCCTTGATAACAAAAGATTGCTCACTCTTCACAACTGGCGAATGATGTCCTGTGCAATAATTTCTCTGTCATGTTTAAACTCCTCTGCCCATCACATTAAAATGAGGGGCATCTTCTGCTAACACAATAATCATGCATCCATGGATTTCCATCCATCATCGAACAAAAATTTTATAATGAGATTTGATTGCTCAAGCTTCAAAAAGTCCATCATTTAATGACGGAAACGAATCAAACAGCATTAGTTATCCACTGATAGAAATATAGACAGGGAATTAGGCATGAGAGTTAAATATATATGCAGTTTTCAAGAACGCATATAAACTGTGCAATAGACACAACCTTACACATGTGAATTGCAAAACTTTTGAACCCTTCCCCAACCCTTATAAATGATATGAATACAAGAATCAATAAGTAGGAAAACTTTAAGACATTTCCTCTATTTGAGCCATTGATAAATTTTCCTTTACTTTTCCACCGCTTCCATCACCCAACACCCTCAACCTCCCTCCTTCCTTCCTTAACGTCTCTCTCATATCTCCCCACCCCCTTTTGTGTATGTAACATCTAGGAAGACCCTAAACGTCTGAGAAACGCTGTTGTACTTTCAATATGTTACTTACAATATATCAAAGTTAGTGTAAATTTTTATCCAATTGCATGGCAGCAATGGAAACTGCAAATAATAATAGGAGGAGAGGAGATTGGGACCATACTCTGTGCAGAGCATTGGTGCTGCTTATGCAGTCTCCTTGGCTATTGGGCACAATCCTGGACGGGTCACCACTCCAACACAGTATACCAGCATGCTGGCACTCATTTTGCCGACCTCGGAAGGAAGACAGGCCGAGTTAACCCCATCTGGTATTAATTCAACAGCTGAGCAGGATTTGAACTCAGGACCCTAGGATCCCAAGGATCCAAAGCCCACCACCCTAACCATTAAGCCAGCACCATGCATCAAATAATAATATAGTACCACTAAATATAGTTTCATATCAATAGTAATAACAATGACGTTTCTGCCACATGAGATGGTGGTTAGGAAATTGATACGCTTGTTGGGAATGCAATATTGATTGCCAGCACACTAAATGCCGTAAATTGGACGTAACTGACATCACAGTGTATTTTCAATAAAGCTCCAAACATGACCATTTATGCTTACACCAGAAACTAGATGACTGAAATTGCAGCAAGTAAAACGTCAATAAACTACCTGTATAACATCAATCGAAGCAGCCCTTGCACATGCTAAAAACAGTACATAGGCAGAATGCGGTACTCGTATGTCGAGAGTTTGTCTTGAAGGATTTGACTTCACTGGCCTATTTAGTCAATTGAAGGCCGAAGGCCTGCTGTTCTTTTCATTGCAATTCAAGGCCATTGTACTCCAGTAAATTTTTCAATTTCATCTCTCCATATGATCTTTTGTCATCCTCTGCTTCTTGCAGGGTCTTCTTTACGTTGCCGGTTTGTAATTATTCTTGTTCACTGGTTTCCCGTTCTTCTTGCTACATGTCTGGCCCATTTCCATTTTGTTGCTTTTTTTATTGTAACCAGAATGTGGAGGAATTTAGTTTACTGTCTGATCCATTTGTCTCTTCTTGGCCCTTTTGGTAATGCTAAGACAGTATCCATGACAGGATCTATCCATGACATAGGACAGCACAAGGCAGTATCCACGACATGATTTATGCCAAGACAGCATCTCTCCACAGCTCTCTGCATGGTGGATGGTGCTTGTTTCTGGAAATATGGTTATTCAAAATTCCATACAGTTCAAGGACATGATAGTAATAAAAATCTCGGTACTCCCACCGAGAGACAAATAACCCCACTCCTCTACCCCTCAACCCCTCCCCCCCCCAACACACACACACACACCATTCCTTTCTGCCATCTTCATCATCTCAAAAGTCTTTGCTATGGAACACTGCATGATCAGCCACGATTGTTTTGGAAAGTTCTTTTGAACTGATGAAATAAGGGTTAATGCAAAACCGCCCTCGAAACAATTTCGATGCATACAGCTTTGACCATTGACCATTGAAATTAGGTAGATGTGGCCCCCTATTACAAAATGGGTGGCCACCACAAATTGCCCTGTGATGGTGCTTTCTTGTTATCTCAAAGAGCATCGTACAAGTGCAGAGGCCTTTTTTGTGGATGCCTTGCCTTGTAATTCACATAATGATAAAGCTCTGGTGTGTGTCGTTCGGGGGGAATTTTTTTTTTCTTCTGGCGCAGGGGGAAAACTCCCACTCACAAGTCCCACCAAGCCAATGGATCCTCCCTGTGCACCGCTCGGCGACAAATGTGAATGCGATACTCATTGCCAGCGCCAAGTGAAGGTGAACGAAATGTCGTACTCATCATTCTGCATGCTTCGCCTGAAAAAAGGTCATTATATGCGGTGCTATTTGATTGCTGAATCGATCATTCGACCCGTGCTGCATTTTAAGAGATCCGCTTCATGGGCTTTATACATATTTCGCTGCGTAACGAGAATGCCGCATGGATATAGGGAAAGGGTGTTTGCCGTGCCATCATTGCAATGAGAGGGCAGACAGGATTGCACAAAGGTATGCACACTCACCTTTGAGCTATCCAGCCTGGGTTTGAATCTCGACCCAGGCATGTAAATTGTGACCCTGGTGTTTCACATGCAGGGTGATCCATCAATGTGTGCACCGTTCATTACAGAAGGATGCTAAGTCTGTGGACCCATCTGTCAGTACTGAATGGTGATGGATATTAAAGATTCCAGCGTCTTTCATGAAGAGTAGGTGAGTTATCACCGTCACCTTGATGCAACTAGAATTCACGCCTAAAATGTGGTCTGCAGCTTCTTGGATACCCCTTGATACCAGGATCCACTGCTTAGGATCTCCGAAACTAGAAACAAATTCCATGTTGTCAGGTTGCTTGCATGCCCGTGGATGACAGTCATCAGTTACAAAGGGCAACCATGATTATGATGAGATAAATACGAGTGTATTCACCATGTGCTTTATACTGTAGTATATTAAATTCTGACATATTTCGATGGTAGACTCGAGTCATATCACTGTCAGTTGCATGTCTTATATTTGTTTGGAAAAAGAAGAAAAATAAAACAAACAAACTTGGTTGTTCTCCGTGAGCACAGCTTTCTCATTTGCAAATCAAACGCTGACGAGTCTGCAAAATGAGAAACCCAACTGAAATTCCAGGATGAATAACGGGGGAAGTGAACAGGAGAAGAATAATAATTCTGGTAGATAATTTTATGCATATCTTCACGATGCAATTAGCAACTATGACAAACATTGCTAATTAATCCAGTTGTAAAATACACCCTTTCAGCATGTGCCTTTCCTTGTCATTGTGCACAAGGTTCCTAAAGCATTCTGAGAGAATGTGGTGTGTGCAGCCTTATTAATTATTATTATTAGTAGTATTATTATTATGTTTGATTGTCTTTCAAAGTCCAACATGATAGTGCAGATGTGGTGCATTTGCCTTTGAGCTGTATAATCTGCATGGTTTCGATTCCTGACCAGACTATAAACTGTCCAATTGGTGTTTCACAGTCAGTGCATCAATGCGTCTGCCATTGCTCAGCTGGATATGAACATGGGTGTTACCATCACATCTGCCAACATCAGTTGGTGTACAGTGTCCTTTGAGAAGAGTAGGCGAGCCGTCGCGAACAACCTGGTCTCATATTCCTCCTCCCCCTCATAAGTAACAAATTCTTGGCCTGACTTACGCTGAGAAGGTAAGCAAAGCTCCCAGTTAGAGATGGACAATGATGAATCGAGATAATCACCCGGGAACTGTGCATATTCGTGGCTTTGACTCTTAAATCTCAGAAGCTCCCCAAACAAAGGGGTCCACAACATTAGTTGCGTCAAAAGTTCATACATCAAGAGAGGAAAGAGCAGGAGAGAGGGAGCACAAGGCAAATGAAACTATGAACTATTACAATTGTGTTATCATGTACGAGTGAAATTCAAATAAAATTATGAACTATTAAGATTATGTTATAGTGTACAGGTGAAAATCAAATAAAACTATGAACTCTTAAGATTTATGTTATGGCGTATGAGTAAAATTAAAATAAAAACCAATGTCACCCGCAGGGTGACCCGTATCTTGCCAAAGGTGACCACGTGTGACTTCTTTAAGGTCACACTGAGGTGAAAGAGCTGCTATCCACCAGGAGCGACTCCTTGAGGAATATCTGCCTATGAGAGATTCCGATGAGAATCGTTCTACAGAGTAACATGAAAAATATGTGTTTGCCTCATAACGTCACCAAATGACGTCATAATGTCTCAATTGACATATCTAGAAAGCACTCATCGAGGTGTTCGATTTGAGGTACTACACGATATGGTTCCTAAAACTTGAAAATTTGACCTTGGGGTCAAATATGTTTGACTCAGGCGCTAACCATGAAGGTCAAGGCCAATCGCCACCAAAAAATAATCAGCTGAGCGCCAGACCATATACTACATTCCCATAAAGTTTGGAGACGATTCGATTAAAATTACTCAAAAATAAGGGTTTCGTCGACTCCCCTGATTTGCGACAAAGTGACCTTGACCTTTGACCTTGACCTTCAAAATTTTATGCGCTGAAAGGGACCTCTATAGGCCTCTGATATGCGAAGTTACAAAAATTTCCAATGATAACTGTGCTCTGCAGAGTGATTTATACGTGATTACAGACAAAAAAAAACAAACATATGAAGGTCAAGGCCAATCGCCACCAAAAATTAATCAGCTGAGCGCCAGACCATGAACTATATTCCCATGAAGTTTGAAGACGATCCGATCAAAATTACTCAAAAATAAGGGTTTCATCGATCCCTGATTTGCGACAAAGTGACCTTGACCTTTGACCTTGACCTTCAAAATTTTGTGCGCTGAAAGGGACCCTATAGGCCTCTGATATGCGAAGTTACAAAATTTCCAATGATAACTGTGCTCTGCAGATTTTTTTACGTGATTAGAACAACAAAAAAAAAAAAAAAAACAAACAAAAACAAACAAACAAAAAAACATACAGCTGACTAACATATCTTGCAAAAACTTCGTTTTGGCAAGATAATAAAATTATGTATTATTAATTATGTTATAGTGTACGAGTGAAAATCAAATAAAACTATGAACTTTAAGATTAGTCATAGTGTATGAGTAAATTAAATAAAATTATGTGTTATTAAGATTATGTTATAGTGTACAGGTGAAAATCAAATAAAACTATGAACTCTTAAGATTATGTCATAGTGTATGAGTAAAATTAAATAAAATTATGTGTTATTAAGATTATGTTATAGTGTACAGGTGAAAATCAAATAAACTATTACTCTTAAGATTATGTCATAGTGTATGAGTAAAATTAAAATAAATTATGTGTTATTAAGATTATGTTATGGTGTATGAGTAAAATTAACATATATTATGTATTATTAAGATTATGTTATGGCGTATGAGTAAAATAAAATATAATTATTTTATTAAGATTATGTTATGGTGTATGAGTAAAATTAAAATCAAATTATGTATTATTAAGATTATGTTATAGTGTACAGGTGAAAATCAAATAAACTATGAACTCTTAAGATTATGTTATGGCGTATGAGTAAAATTAAAATAAAATTATGTATTATTAAGATTATGTTATAGTGTACGAGTGAAATTCAAATAAAACTATGACTTATTAAGATTATATTATGTGTATGAGTAAAATTAAAATAAAATTATGTATTATTTAAGATTATGTATATAGTGTACGAGTGAAATTCAAATAAAACTATGACTTATTAAGATTATATTATAGTGTATGAGTGAAAATCAAATAAAACAATGAACTATTCAAATTATGTTATAGTGTATGAGTGAAATTAAAATAAAATGATGAATTATTGAGATTGTTATAGTGTACGGGTGAAATTCAAATAATACTATGATCTATTAAAATTACATTGTAGTGTACGAGTGAAAATCAAATGAAACAAAGTTCCGGTTCCTGGTTTGCAGCACATGGATGTCCTGATCGCAACCGTTCCTTCCAGTTCAGCGAAGCCAAGTTCCCTGAACCAAATACGTTGTGTTTTACTGTTTTATTTTAATTCCTATTTTTGCTGGTTGTGTTTTTCGTCAAATTTTCTGTCCCAAACCATATACTGTATAGCTGTGTTGAATTGTCCAGGACGTGTCATGGGTACAGTCAGGCCTACTGGTGATCATCAGGTTGTGCTTCTCCCTCCATTTATTTGTCTCATTTTCACTCCTTCTATTCCAGAAATTGAGACATCTGATCCTTCAGCTCAATACATTTCCTCTCGCTCAAAAATACAAACAACAACACACTCCTCCTTCCTCCAAAAAAGAAAATCCAAAACCCAATAACCGACAACAACCATGTCGGAGAAAAAAAAACCCATCAAACATCTCTCATGCTCAGTGCTCAGTTACTCATTTCCCTGTCCTTTCTTCTTTTCAAAACCCCCAAATTGAATCTTCACTGAATAAAACGTTTCTCTTCTTTTAAAAAGTATTATAACATTCAAAAAAAGTTCCAAAATGTATTTTAAAATGCCTTACTCTGCTTACTACTCCATCAGGAACAACCCATTCATTCATTCTTCTTCATCAAAATCTCCTCCTTTTTCTCTTTCACAAGGCTTATTTCCAAAAAACCTCTTCAATTCTAAACGGTTAGTTCATCTTGCATCCTTTTTCACTTACAGCCAAATTTTCCTCTATTCCTTCAACCAAAAACACTCACCACTCCACCCATGAAGTCTGTCACAGATTATCTAGTCTGTGAATCCTGAGACATCCATTTTGCAGAGATTGTATGCACACGCCAATAATTTCCCCTTCACGTCCATCCACGGTGTCAAACCCCTCCATGTCAGCACCCTCTGCCCGCAATCTACCTACCTTGTCCTGAAATTCTTCTCAGCTTCCACCATGTCCTGTCACATCTCTGATTTCCTCCCCCTTCCAGCTTCATCCTGCCCTCCCCCTCCTGGCTTCACCTTTCCCCGCACCTCCTTGTTTCCACCTGCCCTGCATTCTCTCCTTACTCCTTTCCACATCCCTACATCCTTAAGTAGCTCTCCTCCCATGTCCCCAACTGTATGGACACAAAACATCTGATGCCTCCACTCCAACCTGACAGATCTCTCAATCCAGTCTGCTAGTGTCTCCCCTGGCTATTGTCTCCTCTGGTTTCTTCGAACTGAACCTCAAGTCGGCGGCAGAGTTGCACTCAACATCAATAACTCCATTTTTCACACTCCGTGTACTGCTCTTACACCTGCCAAACACCAGGAGTACTTATGGCTGCAACTTCCCCTCCGCTCCCACCTCATGTTTGTCTATGGATTACACCATCCACTCAATAGTGACGACTCCATCTACATCTCTCTCAGATGATATGAACCAACTTTTAACCACTCATCCAAAATTGTCAGATCGAATCTGTGATTTCTTACAGGTACAATGTAACCTGCACTAACCTGTTTCGTGGTCGATTTATCAGCGACTAAACCATCTCGCCCACCAGGTTTCCTGGTGAGGAGGGTGTATGGATATGCACATCCAGCAGGATTAAAAACAAAACCTGTCAAACGGCAGAGGAGCTACTTGTAAGCCAATGACCACCCATATCTTATGCCCAACTGTGTCTACAGAAGTCCTCTTGCAGTTGGGTTACATTTTTCTAGGAGGTTGGTGAAAGGATTCACACTCCAGCCACTGTAAAACACTTTTTTCTGCAAAATATTAAAAATCGCGAATAAAACTGAAAACCCACTCCGTGGGAGTACCTCCTGTGCAGCTGCCCCTTGCAGGGCAGCTCACTGGATGACAGGATTGGGGCAAAACCTTTGGGACCCTAATTCTTTTGATTATAGGAGGAAAAGCATGGGGGAACCTTCCTGGGTCAGAATGCGGTTGAGTGTGCCAGGGTGAAGCTAAGACGTCATCTACCAGACGGCGGTCTCCCTTCAGGTTGATGCCTGGAATGTCTTATCCCCAAGAGAAGAGGATAACCACCTGTCTCTGCTATCATCTGAGCTCCAGCATTTGAACATTGGTATTGCAGCACTCTCTATGGTTCAGAGACTGGAGAGTGGTGAGATCATGGTGGGTGGTTACACCAACTACTGGTCTCGTCACTCTGACGGTTACCATACACAATAATTTGCTAGAGCTGTGTCCAATAAGCGGACTCCATTGATAACTGAGGTGACACCGGTCAATGAGAGTATTATGAGATTAAGGATTTGTCACTCCTTGGGTGTCGTTACCCTGGTCTCTGTATATGCTCCGACTGAGGCGAGTGATCTCACCGTGGACACATTCTATGCCACGTTGGAGTCTGTGATTGATCAGTGCCCCAAGAGAGATACTCATCTAGACTTGGGGGATTTCAATGCATCGACTGGCACTGATAGGGATGGGGATGAATATGAGACATGTGTTTGTCCCCATGGGTCTGGAACTATGAAACAGAATATCACTGAGTTCCTTGACTTTGCAAGATCTTGTGGACTTAGGGTGACTGTTTCATGGTTTCAGCACCCACAGCCTCATCGCAAGACTTGGTATTCCATCACTGGTGGTGTGGCAAAGAAGACTGACCATGTGCTTGTTGATGGACGCTGGAGGATGATTCAGAACTCCAGGGTCTACCGCAGTGCTCAGTTCCTTAATACCAACCACAGGCTTGTTATAGCAACTCTGAAGTTGAAGCTTAAATCCAGGAGAATGGTACCATCCCAGCTTAGGCTGGATGATGGCAAGCTCAAGGATGAGAGAGTAGCTGAGGAGTTTGCGAACAGCCTGAGTGGGGATATGGGGGGGGGGGGGGGGGGGTCTGGGTGTGTTGGGAAAACCCGAAGGAGTTATGGAGTGCCTTCAAGACTACCATCCTTGATGTTGTTGGTGTATGTCTCTGAAACCACTGTCAGGTGAAGAAGAACTTTGTCTCCCAAGGGACACTGCATACCATTGACCAGAGCTGCAGGGCCAGGCTTAATAGCAGAGCTGAGCTGTTCAGGGATTTGAGGCGTAAAACAAGACGTGCGCTGACGGCGGGCAAGGAGGCCAATGTGTGAGGAATCTGTGAAGGGGTAGAGCATCACCTGTGGTCAAGTGATTCTCATACTATTTCCAGAGGAATTTGTGCATTGCGTTCATCCAAGCCCATCCCTCGGTGTATTGCAGTTAGAGCGGAGGATTGTGGGTTCTTGACAGAGGAATGCGAAATGAAGCCCCACTGGGCAGGTTACTTTGAGTGGCTGGACCAGGCTGACCCACCAGCTGTTGAGTTGGACATCAAGGGTGTAACTATCCCTATTGCTGACCCTCTAATCAACTGTAAACCACCTTCGTTTGTGTAAGCACATGCTGTGGTACACCAGTTGAAAGGTAGTGAAGCTCCTGGGATCTGTGGCATCCATGCTGAACTTCACAAGGCTGGTGGAAATGCTGGACTCATGTTATTGCATGCAGTTCTGTGCTCTGCCTGGAACACAGGAATCTTCCCAACTGACTGGAAGAGGGGCCTTGTTGTCCCTCTCTGGAAAGGGAAGGGTGATCGCCAGGACTGCAACAGCTACCGAGAGGTGACATTGCTCTCAGTGCCGGGCAAGTTCTTTGCTCAGAAAATTATTGATCGGGTTCTCCACCAGTACACAGAGCAGTCATGCTTTACACTAAAGAATTCAATGATGGACTGTATCCTTGCTCTTCGGGTCCTTACCGAACTCAGACAAGAATTTCAACAGGGGCTGCTCACAGCCTATGTTGATCTCTGTAAAGCATTTGATTCATTGAATCGGGATGTCTTCTGGAGGATTCTCGGTCTTCATGGGGTGACAACAAAACTGATTGATCTGATTGCAGAACTATACTCTGCTACTGAGAGTGCTATGAGGTGTGGTTCCATCTCTGACTTATTTCCAGTTGTTACAAGAGTTTCTCAGGGGTGTGTCCTGGCCCACACACTTTTCAGCACTTGTGTGGACTGTATTCTGGGGAGGATGTCAGAGAGATCAAGTTGTGGTGCATCATCGTTTGGGAGTGTCAGGATCTCTGAGCTTGATTTCACTGATGATGCAGTCATCTTTGCAGAGATGCGGGATATCCTTACAGGGGCCTGTGAGGCACTGAATTAGGAGTTGGAGCTGCTGGGATTACTAGTTTACTCGGTTAAAACTAAGATCCATGCTTTCAATGACATGTTGGATGCTGCAATCTTGTCTGTACCTGTTTGTGGTGAGGATGTTGAGGTCTCGGAGAGATTCACTTACCTTGGGCTTCACTTACCCACCATGATCTCACCACTCTCCAGTCTCTGAACCATAGAGAGTGATATTCATGTCTCCGTTTGTTTTGAGCCAAAGGTGAATAGATGTCTGGGTCGGGCCTGGAGAGTCATGTGTTAACTGGATCATGGGGTGTGTCTCTGTCGGTAACTTTGAAGAAGGACGAAAGTCTGAGTTTTTAAGTCCTTGGTGCTTCCAGTCTTGCTCTACGGATGTGAGACTTGGACTCTGACCAAGGATCTGAGACAGAGACTTAACTCATAAGGTACCAGGTCTCTTCGGAGAATCCTTGGCTCTCGCTGGTCAGACTTTGTGCTGAACGAGCGGTTGCTGAGAGACTCAGATGAGATTGTTTCCTGTATAGTCCGTGAGCATCAGCTCTAGTTGCATATGAACAGGTGGCCTGTTTTCCTGATGCTGATCCTGCTCACCAGATTCTATCAATGAGGGAGCCTTGGGAGTGGAGGAGGCCAACGGGATGACCACATGGCACGTGGTTACAGCAGGTTGATCAGCATCTCAAAGAGGTGGGGATGGGCCAGGAATCTTTCTGAGGGATGGCCAGACAGAGGCCTGTGGAGGACTGGTGGAAAGTATACGCAGCGACGCGCTACTCTGGCACATGCTACAAACACCCATCCCAAATTTATCTTTCTCATATGTGGTGATTTAAATTATGACCATGCTAATTGGCTCAGTGTTAGTACCTCACTCACCAACCATGGCACTTCTGCAAAAGACTTCTGTGACTCCATGTGACTGACTCAATCTGTGCACTTTCCCACTTGGATTCTCCCAATGGCAAATCTTCCCTTTTGGATTTGGTGATGACAAACTTCCCTGCCAATGTATCTTGCTCGTCCTCTGCCCCAATTGGTCCATCCAGGATCACTGGATCACCTAAATCCAGGATCACTGCTCACCTCCACTCATTCGTTCCGTTTATTTTTCCCACCTGTGGAACCAACTTCCACATTCTCTCCAATCTCATTCTTCCCTCCGGGTCTTCAAGCTAGCTGTTCACCACCATCTCTGATTGTTCTCCAATCAAAAACCATGATCTTTTCTACCCTTGTTAGCCCCTTCCCTAATCTCTCTCCTTCCAAATTTCTAGTTTTCCCTCCTGAGAGTTTCTTTCTGTATCCATCTTGTCCACCATATGCAGCCTTTCCTGCTCCTCATACTTCCCCATACCCATTGTTTTTCCAAGTCTGCCTCAAGCTTGGCCTTCAATTCTGGTTTTGGCATTTGTATCAAAGTGGGACAGCGTGGAAACCGGTCATCATTGCCCGCAGTTATAAAGTGTCCCGTTAGTTATTATTAAAACGGGACGTCTTGATGCCTGGTCATCACTGCCAGCAGTTATAAAGTGACATTTGTAGTTGTTATTTCGTATGCAGCCCATGGCTGCTGGTTGCGTTATTTCTTGGAGCGTGGGCATGCCGCTGATGCGGTGCCCCCTGTTTGCAGTGAGATGGTACTCATTTTGCAGCCCTCAAAAGGATGACAGACTGAGGTAACCCACCTGGTATTATTTAACGGCATGAGAGGGGCTGAACTCGATCCACTAAGATCTTCAGATCTTCAACCGGCCAACTTAACCATTAAGCCAACACCGGGTTTACTTACCTGTATGAAACTATCCAAAGTTTATTTTGTTGAGTTATTAAGATCATGAAACTTACCTTTAATAATAATGATGATAAACTTGATCCAATTATGCGATGGCAATGTTGATAATGGCGACGATAAAGACGAGTTGATGGAGATGATGGTGATGATGTTGATGTTTGGTGGTTTGAGGGGTTATTATGCTGACAGCCCAACCCATGATTATTCGAGCGCATTGACCTTTTTTTTTTATTCGAAAATCTTGCCTCCATAAATTCACCGCGACAGAACCAATCAGTGAAAGGGAAACCCATGAACATACTCCCATTTTAATAAAATGATGATTTTAAAGACCATTAAAAGTTTAATGCTCCTGAAGCAGTCTTTATACACAAACCTCCCTTATAAACTGTAATAAAACGATGTTGAGTCAAGATTGAGGAGATGGAGGCTTTCTTGATCACCATCGAACACAGCGGCAATCAGCATGGAACATAGCCATTATGGCGGCCTCTTATTTACCCCAATACACATGCTATGCCCTGTCATGCTACATATCGATATATGGCATGGTTCTTATGCCTGGTGTTGGCTTAATGGTTCAGGGTGGTGGGCTTTGGATCCTTGGGTCCTCAGTTAAAATCCCGCTCGGCTGTGGAATTAATACCAGGTGGGGTTAACTCGACCTGTCATCCTTCCGAGGTCGGCAAAATGAGTGTCAGCTTGGTGGTATACTGTGTCAGAGTGGCGACCCGTCCAGGATTGTACCCAATAGCCAAGGAGACTGCTTCGGCAGCACCAACGCTCTGCACAGAGTATGGTCTCAATATCCTCCTCCTCATGGTTCTTGTCAGTATGATGAAGGAGATTTGGTTTATATAGTCTTCAAGCATATAATTCAATTTCAATACAGGTTTAAAGAGGTTTAGAAGTGTATAAATAAATAAATTCTGGGTTTTACCGCCATTTTCCCAGCGTCTATTACATCACTCTATCTAACACGTTACGTTCTTTATTTGTTTGTGCCTGTTGTATGTGTCCATTATGACATCCTTAAAAGCAGTAAGTTTCCTGTTTGGAATGATTTTCAATTTAGTTTGACTGCCAGGCAGGTAGACAGAGTAAAAATATTATCTCACTCCTCTCTGCACATATGCGATCGGGATGAATTCTGAGCCAAGGTATGGAAGAACGAAAGAATTGTTTTCATATTCATGTTCAAAATATAGCATTCAATTTAAATAAGTTGTTCCTCGATCATAAAAGACGGGCGGACATGCACCAACTGCTTCATCCCGCTTTTCGCTTCGCGTGCATGGGGTAACTTGAACGGCATTAGGTACAGCAAATACATACCTCCACCAGGCTGAATAGCTTACGTTTTGTATCTTACTGATAGTAGTGGGGCAACTTAGCATAACAATTGTGCATTTTGTGAGGAAAGCACCAAATTTGGCACACTAGTAGCCTATCATATTATGAACAGATTTGGATATTGGGCCATCTCAAAATTTTTGATGGCAGTGGAAAATGGCTGCCATTTTTGCAAAATGCACAATTGTTATGCTATATTTAGCTAAGTTGCCCCACTATAGGTCAGATCTGCATCCGAATCTTAACCAAAATCTAATCGGCTTGTTCTTGTCACCTACCCAACTCATCCACCAAGTTTCATCCGAATCCGTCCGTAACATTTTGAGATATCCTGCTCACAGACAGACAGACAGACAAACAGTGGTGAAAACTTAACCTCCGTCCACCTTCGGGGGTGGAGGTAACTATTAAGATTATGTTATCGTATATGAGTGAAATTCGGAGCCTTATTTCATTTCCCTTGAAGCTTCCCAGTATTTTGTTGCTCTTTTTTATCACCATTTGTCGTGCGTTCACACAGTGCAGCTGCTTAAACGTTTTTTTTTTTTTTTGATGAAACTCCCCACACATCGCATATCAAATGGTGCTGTTTTCTTCACAGTACACAGGGTGGAAATCCATAATGATTCCGCGAAATGAAACCCTGTAGGTGGTGGGGTAATGTACCAAACATTGGCATTCGGACAACACAGCACATTGGCGCACAAGATATTTTGGTTGGCGAACTACTTTGTCTTAATGAGTAATGTTCAACGCGTTATTCGTTATTATATCAATAATTTTGAAAAACACGTCTAATTCCGTTGCTAATCTTTCCACCCCATCGCCATCTGGCGGCAAAGCCCCTTTCAGTGCGGTGTCTTGCTGTGCAGAAATTGAATAAATGAAATCCATTGGCTCGAATCTCGAAATAAATGAAATCCATTGGGTGCGCATCGAACGTGTGCAATGAGATATATATATATATATATATGTGCTTACAGCTTCGTGTCCGCCATGCAGGTGCGACGTGTAGGTGTATTAGAGGCGATCAAGCTGGTTCGTTTAAACTTTCCCAGTGCCTCTACCCAGTGACCTTGCAAGGCTAGGCTCGCACGGCTCTTCCTCTCGAATGCCGTATGAATAATGAATGGCGCAGAGGAAGAGCGGATCTCGAGACGAAGATGACCGTGTGCAGCTGTTCCTGTTAGTGTGACGTCAGCCTGAGAGGCACGCGGCTTGCGCGCGCGCGAAAGGAGGTGGAGGTAGAAGGGGAGGGGCAGGAAGAGCCGCCAACAATCGGAGCGGTTGTGGTGCCCTCGCCCGCTGCTCCCTCCGCTCGGACGGCCGATTGTCAGGCATCTTTGTGCGTTCGTCTTTCTGGATTCCGATCTAAAACTCCATACGTCAAGAATCGAGCGGTTTCCTGTGAGGTGAAAAATGAATATTTCAGTACGCAAGGAAACGAAGGGTGGAGAGAGTTAATTGCAAGAGGTCAGTGAGGGTAGGGATGGCTTCGGTGGTGACGGTCGTGAGCAAATCCTGGTGATAGCTCGCAGCTGGTACCTCAGAGCCAAATCGGGTGGAGCGAAATTGTCACGAGAGGACGGTTCGCCTCAGGTTCATATTGCCGTGAGAGAGGGGAGCCTGGGCGGACGTTTTTCCTCACGCAGAGCCCGGAGCATCGGATGGATTTTGGGAGAGCCAATTCTCAGCGGTTGGAGCCACTCCGTCGCTCAGCCGCAGCGGCGACAAGCATCACGCAGGTGAGCAGCCGATCGAGCCGGATTGCTTCTGTCGTGTCTGAGAAAGCCCGAACGAGCACCTGAGGTTTCCAAGCCTTCTCCCGGGGAAATCTGCCCGCGTCTCATCGTGAGATGGTCAAGCGGCGATGACACGCGCGGACAGCCCCGTGCAAACACCGCCTTTATCTCGCCCATCCGTGCTCGTCCCTCAAACGATAACGGGATGGGTCTTGGGACAACTTGGGAGCGTCCCGGTACCGATAACCCACGCGCTCCGGCACAGTTTATTTTCCTCCTCCTGAGACGGCCTTCGTGTCCTTCGGCGCGCTCTCGCGATGGCGCGATTACGCAGAGATTTAATATCATAAAGATGCCTTCCTGATCGCATCTACACTTCAGATGTTCTCTGTTCGTCTCCGCGTTTTAAACGGCTCTATTCCCGACGCTGGACAAGGTGCGGAAAATGAACTCATTTTTCTCCACACGTAGTGACCGTGTTGCTTCTTATCGATTCATTTTTCCCTCCATACGAATCGGCCTTTTATTTGTTTTGTCGTATTTATTTTTCTCTCCACACGAATTGGGATTTTTACGTTTTATTTTATCTTTGCTTTTCCACCTCCATGTTTTATCTTCTCCACACACTAATTAGCCAATCTCCTCCCCCCCCCTTTTTTATAATTTTATTATACCCCCTGACCTTTATTTTTTCCTCTGCACAAATTGTTTTTATTTAATATTTTTATAGATTTCTCCACAAAATTGAGCTTTTATTTTTTAATTTATTTTCTCACACAAATTGAGTTTTTAATTTTTTTTTCTCTACATGAATTGAGCTTAAAAAAAAAATTACATACAAATTGGGCTTTTTGTTTTTTTAAACTTTTTCTCCACTAATATTTTTTTCTCCACACAAATTGGGCTTTTTATTTTTCAACTTTTTTTCAATGAAGAGAACTTTATATTTTATTTTTAAACTTTTTCTCCATCAATTGAGCTTTTTATTTTATTTTTTATTTTTTCTCCTCACAAATTGGGCTTTTTGTTTTTTTCATTTATTTTTTCTCCACATGAATTGAGCTTTCTATCCCCGCCGCGTGGCGGAAGGGGATATTGTTGTCCGTCCGTCGTCCGTCGCGCGTCAACATTTATAGCTGTGAGTGCGATAACTCATAAACTGTTCGCCATATCGATTTGAAATTCGGGTCACACATGTACACCTGATAAGGAGAACCTATTGATTTGGGCGTGGCCGGATCCAAGATGGCCGACTGGGTGGCCATCTGAAAAAAATGTTTTTTCGCCATATAGATTTGAAATTTGAGTCGCACATGTACCACCTGAAAAGGAGAACCCATTGATTTTGGGCGTGGCCGGTCAAGATGGCCGACTGGGGTGGCCACTTGAAAAAAATGTTTTTTGTAATAAATGGAAAACCGCTTATTGATTTTAATTATTTTTGGTACTACGTTCCTCACCCCTGGGAACTTTTTCGAGATGATGACCAAATGGTGTCTTGTTTCCAATTACCTCCTCATTATCTGGAATATGTTTGACCTTTTTCATTCAATGGCGGGGATTCCCATCTCTGATGGTATATTTTATTTTTATTTCCATACAAATTGGGCTTATTTTTGAACTTTTTTCCTCTCTACAAATTGGGCTCTTTTTTTTTTTTTTTTACTTTTTCTCCACTAATGGATTGTTTTTTCTCCACAAAATGAGCTGCTTTTTTTTTTAATACAAGTTGGTCTTTTATTTTTACTTTTTCTCCAGTATTTTTTTTTTCTTCTCCACAAATTGGGCTTTTTATTTTTTAACTGTACTCCACCAATTGTTTTTTTTTCTCACACAAATTGGACTTTATTTTTTAACTTCGTTTTCTCCACACTAATTGAGCTTTTAACAAAAATTCCGCATTCAAATTGGGCTTTTATTTTTCAACTTCTTTTTGTCCACACAAATTGAACTTAAAAAAATAATTTCCATACAAATTGAGGTTTTTATTTTTTTTTTCCATACAAATTGGGCTTTTTATTTTTTTAACTCTCTTCTCCACTAATTGTTTTTTTTCTCTCACACAATTGGGCTTTTTATTTTTTAACTTTACTCCACTAATTGTTTTATGTTTTTTTCTCCACACAAATTAGGCTTTTTATTTTTAACTTCTTTGTTCACATGAATTGAGCTTAAAAAAAAAATTCCATACAAATTGGCCTTTTTACTTTTTAACTTCTTTTCTCCACACAAATTAAGATTTTATTATTTTTTTCAAACAAATTGAGCTTTTTATTATTTTTTAAAATACAAGTTGGGCTTTTATTTTTTATTTTTTCTCCAGTAATTTTTTTCTCCAACAAATTGGCCTTTTTATGCCTCCGCACCAAGGGTACCGGGGCATTATGTTTCTGGGTTGTCCGTCCGTCCGGATTTTCGTTTACGCGATAACTCAAGAAGCAAATTGTAGAATTTCATCAAACTTGGTAAAAAGGTAAAGTAAGACAGGGCAATTAATTGATTAGATTTTGGGCCAGATGTGATAAAAGTCAAGGGTCAAAGGTCAAGGTCAACTCTGAAATTTTCTGTTTACGCCCTAACTCAAATATTGGACAGAATTTCATCAAACTTGGTACAAAGGTAAAGTTAGACAGGGCAATTAACTGATTAGATTTTGGGCAGATATGATAAGACGTCAGGGTTCCAAATATGTCAATACTCAAGTGTTTGTGCGGGAGAGCCGAGGCATACCCGTCGACTGCGTGCAGTCAAATTACTCTAGTTATTTTTTAACTTTCTCTCCACTAATTGTTTGTTTTTTTCTCCATACAAATTGGCCTTTTTATTTTTTAACTTTACTCCAATAATTAATTGTTGTTCTTTTTTTTTCTCCACACAAATTAGGATTTTTCTTTTCTAACTTCTTTTTCTCCACACAAATTGAGCTTAAAAAAAATTCCAAACAAATTGAGCTTTTTATTTTTATTTTTTCCATACAAATTGGGCTTTTTATTTTTTGACTTTCTCTCCACTAATTGTTGTTTGTTTTTTTCTCCACACAAATTGGCCTTTTTATTTTTTAACTACTCCAATAATTGTTGTTGTTTTTTTCTCCACATAAATTGGGCTTTTTATTTTTCAACTTCTTTTTCTCCACACAAATTGAGCTTTTTATTTTTTTCCCCCATACAAATTGGGCTTTTTATTTTTATTTTTCCATACAAATTGGGCTTTTTATTTTTTAACTTTTTCTCCACTAATTGTTTTTTTATTTTGTACACAAAGCTTTTTATTTTAATTTTTACTTTTCTCCACACGAATTGGGCTTTTTATGTTTTATTTATCTTTTCCACACAAATTAGCCACCCCCAACCCCACCAAAAGAATTGAGGTTATTTTGATTATTATTTTTTCCCCCCACACACTAACTTAGGTTAAAAAAAAATTATTTGACCTTTATTTTTCTCCACACAAATTGGGATTTTTATTTTATTTTATTTTTTTCCCTCCAACGTGCAGCTTCTGTGGCGGCATCATCATTCTAGCAGCGCAAAAGTATTAATTCTCGTCATGCAAAAGCAGTTCCTCAGCCTTCCAAGTGATGGGAATGGAAGGCTGGCTTGCTACGTCTGAGGAACTATATGTGATCTCATCATTGCAATTCATGTAAGCATTGTGAGCCAGAGAAGCCCCAAATGCATAAACCTCTCCGCTCATGAGGAAAAACCGGTGTTCGTAATGTACACACAAGTACAACCCAACAATATACCTTTTGTGATGCATTTGAGTAATTGGTTTCATATTATAATAGTTCATTGTTCATATGCAGCACATGGCTGCGGGGTAGTATCATTGGCTGAAGGCGCGGTTGTGCCGCTGATGCAATCAATGCCCTTTGGAGGTTAGGGCAGGAATTTGGAATTTGGCAATGGTGTCGGCGATAGCTCACCTACTCTTCGTGAAGGATATCGTGGGATCTTTAACGTCCACCAACGAATGCTGGTAGGTGGGATTCCCATTTCATGTCCATTTGAGGGATGGCAAATGCACACATTAATTAATCACCCTGCCTGTGAAACCCCAGGATGACAGTTTATAGCTGGGTCAGGATCCGAACCCAGGCTAGACAGTTTAGAGGTGAGAGTGCGTACCTCGAGGCCATCCTCTCAGCCCTCATATTACAATGATTTATTTTGTTATCACGTCTCAATTCATAAATTCAATTCAACTGAACTCATACTTTTGCACGCTACTGTTGGTCAGATGCAGAGGTCCGCAGGAAGGGTGCAGGTGGCTGAGAATGCATGGAGGAGGGTGGTGGGAATGATGATAGACAGAAAAATCTCAAGGAAATTGAAAGGGAAAGTTCTGGTATCACGTATAATGCCGGCCTACCTTTACGGTATCGAAATGGTGGCACTGACAGACAACAGAGGCTGTACGTCTGCGAGAACAACTGGATGAGGAGGATTGTTCGATTAATGGGATGGATAGAAGGAGGATGAAGGAACTGAGGGAGGTGATTTGTGTGCAGATGAGCTTGACAGGGAGATTGGTAAAAAGCCGGCTGAAATGGGCTTGTTACGTGGTGCGGATGGAGGAAGAGAGAATGGCAAAGAGAGTGGATAGGTTGAGGGAGAAAGGTGGAGGAAAAGAGGTAGATTGTGGTTGAGATGGGAATATTGTGTGAAGAAGGATATCAATAAGGTGAGGGTGGTTGGAGAGTGCAGCGAGTTGGCTGAGGACAGAGGGAAGTGGAGGAGTATCGTGGTCAAGGCAGGGCAGAAGATTGCTCTCATTGGACAGCACCCCTTCTTCAGGACAGAGAAGGAGAAGAAGAATCTTTGCTTCATGGTACATTTCCTTTTTGCCGTTTTAAGTGTAAAATGAAATTGTGTGTATATACTGTATGGGCTGGTAGGATACCTTGGAGTATCCTGCAAAGGATAGCAGTACTTTGAAGAGAGCAGGATACCTTTATGCACACTGGCTTCTGAGCTGTCTTGGATGGGTTTGAATCTTGATCCAGCCATAAAATTATCATCCCAGTGTTTCACATGGAGGGTGCTATATATATAATAATAATATATATATATAGATACATGTGTGTATGTTTATATATATATAATGTATATATACGTATATATTCCATTCTCAAGCAACACAGAGACGTCACTGTCACATTGTGACCCCCAAGGAGGCATGTCGCAGCATGAATCAAGACTTGTGGGCAATAGTTCAAAATGTCGCAAGCAAAGAAAATTGTACAGCTACACATATGCTTCACCCATATCTTACTATTCATCAATTACTCAATGGATGTTCAGCTCAAGCAGAGACTTTTAAGCATTGTGCATGTCTGCATCAGGGTGAACCAGGGTGAAACATGGTGAAACATGGTGAAACATGTCTGCGCTGTGATATTTTCTTTGGTTGTGCATTTTCAACAATTTCCACCCAAAAGGGTTGATTCATGCTGCAAGATACCCCCTCGGGTCAGTCTAGTACAACATGACGACGTTGCTGTCTCGGTGTTGCTGTAGGTTGGAGAACAGATTATAAATCATCTATATCGCCTCTGCCACCAAAGGTGGGCATTGGTTATGTTTTCACCTCTGTCTGTCTGTCAGCAGGATATCTCACAAAGGTGTGGATTGATTCGGACGAAATTTGGTGGACAGTTTGGGTGTGTGATGCGAATGAATTGATTAGATTTTGGTGAAGATCCGGATCCTGATCCAGATAATGGCATTTCATATTTTTTTTAAAGTGATTCTTCACCATTAAGAGATGGGACCAAAAATTATATATCGCATGATGTTTCATAAAGTTGTGGACGAGTTCTGACAAAACTATGTGGATGAGTTGGTTTTTTGACAAGAACAAGCCGATTTGATTTTGGTTAAGGTCCAGATTCAGATCCGTCCTATCATTTGGATACAAAACACAAACTGTTCAGCCTGGCGCTGATATGTCCTCTATCGAGTGCCGTTGTAGTTACCAACTGCAAAAGTGTCTTCTAAATGTTGCTATCGTAAGGCAATAGAGACAATGTGTTTCTTTGGCAGACGACGCTTGTTGGTTCCAAAAAGTGCAGCAATGGCTGGTGTTTACTATTCACTGTTAGGGGGTTCTTACCATTTATATGTGTATATGTAGTTCTGTGTCAAAAATAGCACATGCTATCATTATTTTGTCATTGTGGCAAGGCCACATATTACAATGCTGCTAACTCTATCTGTAACAGTTACATCGGCACCTCACTGCAAATTTCCTCATGGTATTTGAAGTTCCGCATCCTGCTTCGATGCTAAATGTTCCTTTGCATATTTTTTGGCATCATCGACATTAGTAGTTTTTTTAAACTATCGTCATTAGGACCAATTTGCATGTTTCCACACTTTTTAACATCATATCACCCTTTAAAGTTTATTGCATGTAGTTCCCACTGTAACTATCCTAACTTACTTTAAATTCTGTCAGTATTGCTTTATATTTTGTCAGTGTCAAAAGAAAAAAAATTAAGCACCATAGAGAAAATAACCTTTAGCCTATTTTGGAGTTTATTCATTGTCTGTACCTTCGATATTGCTGCTGTCCAATTTCTGTTGGAGGACGCTCATGGAAAAATATAAACGAACAGCTTTGATGCAGCTTTTAAGTCTGCTATGAGATATGCTGCAAAATTTTGATGTGCTGCCAGACGACTTGATAATTCAGTCTTCATCCAATTTTGGAAGAGAAAGTCATTATTAAACATTCTCAAACTTTGCTTCAAAGCCTTGTTAAATATTGATGCACAGTTGCCAATGAAACAAATTTCACATTGCAACTAAAAGAGGAGTGGGACCACCTCTGAGCATCTTCGTGTTCATTGCAACTCAATCCAGTCTTTTCTGATGGAATGATCTTTTTATTGTTATCAGTATGGCATAATAAAAGCGGCACAACATCGACTTTACGAGATAAGTGGCATCCACTGATATTTAGTACTATTTATTCAATCGGCAGGATGGTGCAGATGTCGTGCACTGGCCTTTGAGCTATCTTGTCTCAGTTCTCTTCTCCATTTTAGATTCAGGCTGTAACACAACAAAATGTGAAAAAGTCAAGGGGTCTGAATACTTTCTGAAGGCACATACATACGAATATGCTGAAAAATGTACAGCTCAGGAATCACTCAATTAGAGAGAAAGCACACTGCGCTTTAAAAGGAAAAAAAACCTTTTCTTGGGCCTGACGTTTTGGGAGCTGTCCAGCTTCCGTCCTCAGAGCAATTCTGAAAACGGTTTACATTTCAAAATTCAGTTGTGATGTCATTGACTCAGAGGAGGACCAACATACAATGTATTCAAGCACCTATTCCAATGCTTGAAACACCTGTCCCACAACTCACTGTGCACTATCTGCATCACAAATGATTTCCACATGAGAATCAAGGATATCCACCTGCAGGAAGACTATTTAATGGTCTCCTATGACATTACCTCATTGTTCACATTGCTTCCCACATGCTAACGACTGAAACCTTGTGTAGTTATATCAACAAAGACAAAAAGCTAGCAGGGAACAGCAAACTCGGTTCTGCCCAGATCATGCCCCTCGTGAGTCTGTGCATGTACTTGTCATACTTCACCTTCAACGGAAGTGTATCACCAACGACAGGGAACACCAATGACGCCACCAATCTCGGGCCTCATAGCATAGCTCATCATGCAAACCTTTGAGGATGCCACCTTAATTGATGAGCACAGGCCCAAGCTATGGCTACGGTACGTAGACGATACATTTGTGATCATAAAAGCCAAAAAACTCAAAAGCTTCACCACTCACGTAAACTCGAGGTCACCCAAGCTCTAATTCACTTGTGAGGTTGGAAAAGAAGGCTCACTGGCATTCCTAGATGTCAGATGGCCAAATAGGCTAAACATTATACTGCAAACCCACACACACAGACAAGATACTGAACTACAACAGTGGCCACCCATTGTGTCACAAGATGAGCTGTGCAAAAACACTACTGGACCATGCTAAGTCCCATTGTGGTAGTTGGGCAGATCGATGCTGCAAAATCCGAAGAGTCTGCCAAGTGTTACTGTTCAACCACTATATCTGACAGATAATCAAAAATGCCAGTGAAAAATAAGACCAGGTTCAGGACGTAACAACAAAGCCCACAAAGACAGTCACAGTACCCTACGTCAAAACAGCATCTGAAATTTGCCAGTCGCCTGCTCCAGCACCACGGTGTCTGCATTGCCCACAAACCCAACTTTACTCTTCGGACATTACTCCCAAAACCGAAAGATAAAATATACGGATCCCAAATTTTTCGGTATATTAAAATTTACAATATCATTCAATGTATCAACTTGAAAAATTATTCCGATATAACCGGTAAATCGATATATCGCCGATCCCTACTACCGACCTATCGGTGATGGTGAAGTGATAGGCCCATAGACTCAGCTTCATTCTGAGAGATTTCAATGATCTTGAAAGCCTTGCTTTCTTTGACATCAAGCTGAGCAAGGTGTGAGACAGGGGAGCCAGCCCAGAGAAGTGCGCAGTACTCTATCAAGCTGCAGATAATTATCAGCCTTCTAGGTGGATCGGAGTTCAGGTATGCCAAGGAAGGACTTTGCATGGCGGAGGATCCCCAGTTGGCATCTGACTTTGGAGGCCTACTTTGAAATTTGGTTTGCCCAGGAGAGATCATGGCTGAGAGTGATGCCAAGGGTTTGAGGTGACTTATTCAAGAGGGTTGTTGAGAAAGTAGATGGGAGGGTTTGCAATTCGGTACTTTCAGAATGAGAGAGGGTGAAGGGGTGGGGGGGGGGTGATTTCTCCAGGTTAAAAGATTATCTGAGAAGGTAATGAACAGCTGTCTTAAAGACCTGGAGGGAAGAATGATATTGAAGAGAATGGGGAGTTTGGTTGCACAGGTGGGAAAAGAGCAACGAATGCGTGGAGGTGATCAGTGATCCTGGATTTTGGGAGTTTCGCAAGAAGGGGGAATTGCTGGTGGACTGCATGTACCCTGCAAATACCTTGGGAGGACGAAGAATGGTGAGGGTAGAGGGTGCAAGAGCAGAAAGGAGACTGTGGGAGACAGAGACACCACCGACCTGTCTGTGATGGGAAAATGATAGGCCCATGAACTCAGCTTCAGTGCTGGAAGTTCCAATTATTCTGAAGGCCTTGGTTACCAAAGTTTCAATCTGAGCAAGGTATGAGGCATAGATGCCAGCCCAGAGTGGAGAGCAGCACTCTATCAATCTGCACACGAAGGCCTTGCAAGTCTTTGGGAGTTCAGGTATGCCAAGGAAGGACTTTGTACGATGGAGGATGCCCAGTTGGTGGCGTGGCTTTGGAGGCCAATGTTGAAATTATTGTTGCTCAAAGAGATCATGGCTGCTGAAAGTGAGACCCAGGAGTGTGAATGATTGAAATTCTTCAAAAGGGATTGTGAAGATAGTGGATGGGAAGGTTTGCCAGATGGTCCTTTCTGATAGAGAGAGACAGAGACACTGCTTGATTATTATTATGCTTCTCCTTTGGCTTTTCCTTCCCATCCTCTTCAAACAAGCTCAAATGAGCTAAGATCCTCGTCCTCTTAATGATGACGTCATAAAAACGAATATGACGTCATTGTGATGTATCAGGTTTGCGATAAATTATCTGTGCTAATGCCCGGCTTGATTCCACAAACAAAATTAAACAGCTTGCCTAGTTTCGGAGATAATGGTATAGGCGATTTCCATTAGTGGCGATATTATGACGCAACTTTTTTTCTAGGAAGAATTTCCAAAATCGGAGATGGTTACTGCCTGCGCGTGGGCTTTCTGCATATACATGGCAAGTTTCACGAAGATCCCATGAAAATCTGGGTTGTGAAACAAAAAATGTCAAAAAATAGGAATGATGTCATAAAATTGATATGACATCATAGTGATGTATCATATGTGCGGCAATTCATCTCTGCTAATGCCTGTTCGATTCCCGCAAACAGAATTCAAAAAGCTTGCCTAGTTTCAGAGATAATTTTTTAGGCGATTTCCATTAGAGGAGATATTTTGACGTCATAACTTTTTTTCTAGGAGGAATTTTCAAAATCGGAGATGGTTACTGTCTGCGCAGGGTATTTTTACATATATATGCCAAGTTTCAGGAAGTTTCGAGGAAAACTGTAGGCTGTGAAACAAAATGTCCACAATGGAAGAAGATGAAGAACAACAACGTGAGTCAGACTTAGAGATCCTCCACGAGGATCTAAAAATATATTGAAAAGTCTTTTCATTTTCCTCTCTACCACCAGTACTTTCTTGTGCTTGAGAGTCTTATTTAGAACTACAGAAATGTTAATGATGATGATTCGTCTTCCAATGGGTAATCTCAAAAGAAAGTGCTTAATTTTGGAATGAAGGGATTTATGTGATTGTGCCTTTGCTTGCCACCGAATTACATCCCTCACCATATCTTTCTACCCCACTCACCATATCCCTATTGAACAGAGATATTGTGATGAACAGACAAGTAATGCTACAGATGAGGAGGCAGAAATTTGAATTTGGTCAGGAATATGGCACAACAGTTTCCTTTTCTAAAAACACCTTGGAATCTTTAATATTCACAAGTGAGTGTTAGCAGGGAGACGGCCAAGCTAACATGTTTTCCTGAAGGATGACATGCTCTTTCATGTAGTGTATTTGTGAGGCACCAGGACAGCAGTTTGTAGGTTAATTTCATACTGATGAGATCAAAAAACTTTGAGACAACAATTCAAAGATTGCATGCTGCCTTGCTTGCTTGCTTAAGATCCTATCATGCCTGGTAGCATATGGAGCAACTTGAAGAAGTTGTGCCAATTTTGTCTATCCTGGACTCACTACGCACCATCTTGAACCATAGAAAATTTTCACAGGTGGTTTGCAGCTTCCGCAGCTCCTTTTCCACCATATACCCTCAAGTCTGTTTAGTTCATCCAATCTTCCTCCCTTCAGATTCCCCGTGTATTGCTCTTTTTGTTGTGTTAATATTTCTCATGTGCAGTACATGCCCAATCCAAAAAGTTTTGTGGTCTGATGAAATCAAGATGGAACTTTTTGGCATAAATGCTAAACGTTAGGTTTGGCACAAACCCAACACAGCAACACCATCCCTACTGTGAAGCATGGTGGTGGCAGCATCATGTTATGGGGATCTTTCTCATCAGCAGGGACTGGGGGTACTTGTCAGGGTAGAAGGGAAAATGAATGGAGCAAAATACAGAAAAAGCTTGGAAGAAAACCTGCTGCCCTCTGCAAGAAATCTTAAATTGGGACGGACGTTTACCTTTCAGCATGACCCGAAGCACACAGCCAATGCTACACTGGAGTGGCTAAGGAACAAAAAGATAAATGTCCTTGAGTGGTCCAGTTAGAGCCCTGACCTAAATCCAATCAAAAATCTGTGGCATGACTTGAAGTTTTCTGTCCAACAACGCTCCCCATGCTACGTGACTGAGTTTGAACAGTTTTGTGCAGAAGAATGGGCAAATATTACCCAATCCAGGTGTGCAAAGTTGGTAGAGACCTATCCCAACAGACTCGCAGTTGTAATTGCTGTCAAAGGTGCTTCCACCAAATGTATTAACTCGGGGTGTACACTTATCCAACCAAGATATTCGAGTTTTGTATTTTTAATCAATTTTCTGAAATTTGTAGAATATGTTTTTCACTTGGAAGTTGTGGGTTATGATGTGTAAATAAAGGTGGAAAAAGTCTGTTTTAATGCAATTTAATTTCAAGTTTTCAGGCAACAAAAGGTGAAAATTTTGAAAGGGGGTGTAGACTTTCTATAGGCACTGTAATTAAAGGATTTTAATTACATGAAATTACTGGTTATTTTCCATGCTTCATAGCAAATAGTTTTATTATTCCAGACCTGTTGATACAAAAAGCTCAAAATACAAGTTCTCGCAGTTTAGTTGTGTATTTAATGTGTTACAACATTATTCATTATCCATTTCTTTGTTTATCAGTCAAAGGATGAGAAGAGATGATCAACCCTATTTGAAATGATAAGAGACTGGTACTCAGCCTTATATATCTGGCCTTTCTTACTGCCAAAATGTCGTTGCCAAATAATGTTGGTTATTAAGTCGTGACAGGTAAACTTTAATAACAGTGGACAGATTCAGGATGGCTGCTCAGTGGAGATGAATGTGCATGAACCTTGCTATGAATGTCTAAAATAATGAAAGGAATTGATGCAATGCATTCTTATGCAAGTGTTTGACTTGATAGTCTTGGGGCCAAGGACTGGTTTGTTTGTGTTTTGTAGGGGGTGGGGTGGTGGGGAGATAGAGAGTTATTGTTTACAGGGCAGATATTTTTAAGAACTTTTAGAAACATCTGCTCTGTATACTCTAGCACGCATGCTTTTTTTTTTGTATACAACGTCGATGATCATGTAAGAGCTCAGACACAGAACACATAACAAGGCAGGAG
>CM068960.1:103655678-103711423 GCA_035128595.1 Eptatretus atami
ATATATATATATATGTATATCATATATATTTTAAATGGCAAATTAGCAACACTATTATTTCACTGTTGTGCAAAGTTGTGTGCACGCATGTGACTTAATTATTTATATTCCTTTGAATGAACAATATATAAATTACTGCATATCTAGATGTGGACAAACACACCTTCAGGAACAGATATGGCTAACTTTGACATATAATTCACTTTCACTGTACAAAATTTATTTATAGGTGAATTAGTTATGCACATTTTGTTTCACTCTACCTTTGTAGAAATATGCGTAAGGCTTCTTGGTGCACAATATTAGGAGTGTGGCAGTTTGACATCCAACCCTGGCATTCAAACCAAAAACTTTATGAATGGCACATGCTGCTTTCTCACTTGACATTCAATATTTTGAGAGAGGACAGACCAAATCCCATAGGTTGGTATCCATGTGGAGCAGAAAATTCCTCGATCCTTAATTACCCCACTGAGTGTGGAGAGAAAAGAAACATCACTGGTATACAGGAGTGCCATGGGAAGTGATGTCCCATTTCCCAAGCTTGGTGATTATTTGTGTGAAGTGAAGGCTGGTACTATCTTATTTATTTGTCTCCATGTGTTATGACATTTGTTCTAGCTCATCCATTCACATGAGATCTTGTAAAAAAAAACAAGGAAAAAAGACATAAAATGTCATATCTCCCATTGTTTTAGTAATTTTGCTGTATGGAGTTCAAGGGCTTTCCCATATTTATACAACTAAAATGGCCGTGAGGCTACCGGTCGGCCATCTTTGATCAAATCATAAAATACAGTGAGGTGCAAATGTATGCTATCGTGTACTATGTTTGTGCCACTTTTGAACAAAATTGGACCATGCATATCCGACAAATGGTTGGGGACACGTTTACCTAAATGGCCGCCAGTCGGCCATCTTGAATCTGATGTCGAAAAAAAAATGCAATGCAAATGTAAGCCATCATGCATTATCTGTGTGCCAAGTTTGAACAAGATCTGTAAATGCATGTCTGAGTAATCGTTCAGGACATGTTCGATACCGGGGTTTTTACAACTAAAATGGCCACCAGTCTACCATTCGACCATCTTTGATCAGTTTGCAAAATAAACTGAGGTGTACATGTATGCCATCATGTAATGCGCTTCTGCCAAGTTTGAACAATATATGACCATGTATTTCTGAGAAATGGTTGGGGACACATTTAAGCAACCAAATGGCTGCTAGTTGGCCATCTTGGACCTGATCTCGAAAAACATGACACACATATGTAAGCCGTCATTCATTATCTGTCTGCCAAGTTAGAACAAGATCAGTAAATGCATGTCCGATAAATGATTGAGGACGTGTTCGATACCAGGTTTTTTTTGCAACTAAAATGGCCGCCAGTCTACCAGTTGGCCATCTTTGATCAGATTATCAGATCACAAAATAAATTTAGATGCACATGCATGCCATCATGTGCTGTGCTTGTGCCAAGTTAGAATGAAAGCGGACCACGCATGTCTGAGAAATGGTTGGGGACATATTTAAGGAACAAAATGGCTGTCAGTCGACCATATTGGATCTGATCTCCGAAGAAAAAAAAATGACGTGTATATGTAAGCCATGATTTGTTATCTGTGTGCTAAGTTTGAATAACAACATTAAATGCATGTCCGAGAAATGGTTGAGGAAGTCTTCAACATCAGGTCTGTTTTTTACAAATAAAATGGCTGCCAGTCAGCCATCTTTGATTGCAGCGCAAAACAAAATGATGTGCTTATGTACACCATCATGTGTTGTACTTGTGCCAAGTGTGAATAAAATCTGTCCATACATGTCTGAGATATGGTTGCGGGTGCACGCACTCATGCACGCATGCACAGATATGAAAATATAGACCAAATCCATCAGCCCCCTTTCAGACTGAGTCCAACGGGGGCTAAAAAATATAGGGTAGTAGAAAGTGGTAGATTTGTAGCTAATTCTGCCTCGTATTTAAAATGGTAAACTTTTTATAACCCTAATGAAATGCATTGGTATTTTCATTCTGTTTGGTATAAATCACAATCAACTTTCTCTCTGTCTTTTCACCATTGCTCATTTGGTTTCCTCTGAGATACAAAATATATTATTGTGCAACCTGGATCATGTCATCAATGAACGAAAAGATGGAAGCCACTTTTTGTTTTGCTCTCATTGCATCCCGGTAGGCCAGCTAGATTATTAGCCCCCATTGGACTTAGTCCAAAATGGGGGCTTATGGATTTGGTCTCGATTTTCATGTCCGTGCGTGCATGCGTGCGTCTGCAAGCATATCTTGGACATGTACTGCATGGACCGATTTTATTCGTAGTTAGCAGAAAGACATCACATGATGGTATACATAAGCACATCATTTTGTTTCACAATGCAATCAAAGATGGCCGACTGGCGGCCATTTTGTTACTTTAACGTGTCCCGAACCATTTCTCGGACGTGCATGGTGTGATTTTGTTCAAACTTGGCACAAGTACAGTACACGATGACATACACTTACACCTGACATTATTTTGTGATCTGATCAAAGATGGCTGACTGGTAGACTGGCAGCCATTTTAGTTGTAAATAAATATGGGCTAGCCATTTTACTCCTTACTGCAAAATTACTAAAACAACAGGGGCTATGATGTTTGTTTTTGTCCTTTTTCTTCCTTGTTTTGGTCAAAAATGGCTTTCCCAGCACCCAGGTTCTTTTCAGAAAACTATTCTTGTGGCATGGATGACACTAAGGCAGTGTTCCTTAGCACACCATGAGTTCAAGCACATTGGTTAAGGACTTTCTGTCCCAATGATTTGTTTGTTCGAAGCCATTTTCTTCGAAAAAAAAATGAAGCTAACATTGCTATGATTCACCACAGAGTACAGCACTGTGAGCCTGCTATTCACGGGGGATACTTTCCTGAAAAATGCCATGAATGTCGGGTTCCGCGAATGTTGGGGCTTTGTTTAAAAACAAACACACTGCAAATATGTGAAGCGCGAATGCCAAAGCATGTCCGTAAATACACTGGCTCTGCGGAGAGCGAATCAACGAATAACGGGGTCTGACAGAACTGTTTTTTTTTTTTTGGCAAAGGCTCAATAACTTGATGACAAAAGCATGAAAAGAACAAGTCTGATGACGACAATGGTTCACGCGCGGTATTTGACGATGTAGATTGTTTCAGAAGTCAAGGATGAGACAATGTGATAATTTTTGACCAAGTTATAAAAATGATCAGCATGATGTGGTATGGGTGACGGGTTATTAGCTGCAAAATGTCGAAAACCCGGTTTTGTTCAACAACTTTCAAAATTTGACCTATGCATAACCTTTAAAGGTCACAAAACAATGTTGTGGACATTTAAAATAAGGAAACAGGATACGTGCTATAGTTATTGGAGTTAGTTTGCGAAGAAGGTCAAAAACCCGGTTCGATTCCCACAACTTTGAAAATTTGACCTTTGTGGCCTTTAAAGTCAAAGGTCAAGGATTATGACCTTTGGTGAAAAACTTCCTCTGGAACATTCCAGGAACAATATAACTTCATATCGGCTATATGGCATTTTGCACTCCTCGGATTATCCATACTTTGATGAAATCAGCGTAAAAACAAACTTGAAGGGGCGCCACGGGCAAGGTGTTCGAGATAGAGCAAAATGGTTTCAAGACTTTAGGTGGGGAATGACCTCAAGATTATGCATAAAAAAATATTGTCATCCTAGCTCTCAAAGTTTGGCGGGCGTATGATTTTTATGTCAAAATTCGCAATTTTCTAAGTTTTGACCTGGTGACCTTGACCTTGGGATGAAAATGAAAAATCGGACAATGACAAGTTTTAGATAATTCATTTTGCTATTCAAATACCGAAGAACCCATTCCATTCAGTCAATTCCCGAGGAGAAGATAGATTTTTAATCCGACTACCCCCTAAAAATGGCTATTTTTTGGGCGTGGCTCGCCCACAATGAGCGTAGCACGCCCTCATCCAGGAAAACACAACTAGACATTGATATCGAACACATAACCAAGTTTCATCAAGATCGGATCAAAGTCCACGAGTTATGCTCTGGACAGACAGACAAACACACAGACAAGCCGGTAGGCGGACATGGGTAGTCGACTACCCAATAGAACCTGACGCGATGGGCCCGTTCGATGGGGAATGACCTGAGGATTAAGCACAAGAAAATTCATGATTCTAGCTTCAAGGGTTAATGCTGCAGATTGTTTTTTCGTTAAAATACCCCACATTTAGAGGTTTTTCGGCCGTTGCTAGGCAACGGAGGGGTCCATAGCAACGGTTCTTTCTCACACATAACTAGGACATACCATGAACCTACCATACCAGTTTCATGTATATCTGACTCATAGTCTCTGAGATATAACGAACTTCGTTTTTTTTATTGTTTTCGACCAGGGTTCATTCAAAGTCTATCTTCTCCACAGTTTTCATAGGATCCGGCTGGAAATTTTTGACAATATGGCTGAATGTACTCCCTCAGTCGCTCGTGGCCCGATTTTTGATTTTCGAAAAAATTATTTTTATGATTTTTCAAAAATTTCAAAGTCCCGTTGCTAGGCAACGGTGGTGTCCATAGCAACGGTTCTCATTTCCACACAACTAGGTCATGTATGAACCTACCAACCAAGTTTCATCGAAATCGCCATTGTATTAACGGAGCACTGGACCGAACAGAGGGACAGACAGACAAACATATCGACGGAAATACTGATAAGGGTAGAACAAATTAAAAAAAAAAAATTTTGGAAATTTTTTTTTTTGACTAGATCGACTACCCAACAGACAGACACACAGACATAACGAATATAGTGGTCACTCTGGCTGGCGCTCGTGAACCAAAAATGAAAAGATGTCCTGGATCTCCAATTGAACTTGTTGCAGGCTCAGTGAAAACTTGGTTCTCAGCAACAGTTTTTTGTAATGTGCAAAATCCTATCTCCAATGATGAATGGATGTGTGATATGATACTGTAGGTCATGCATGAATGCATATATGAACAAAGTCCAGGCAGCAAATCCAGGATAGTAACAGCAATGTTTAAAGCACAGTAACAAGTTAGTAACAGCAATGTTTAAAGCACAGTAACACGATGGTAACAGCAATTTTATCAGTTGGTAAAAGAGTTTCCATAGAAAGTGGTTTGTAGAAAAATCTGCATGTCCTGTCAATGACATAAACAACATGGACCAACTTTTAACGACTCATCCCAACTCTCTCTTCCTCATATGTGGCGATTTCACTTGTCACCATGCAAATTGGTTGGGTGTTGGTACCTCTCACCAGCCATGGCACTTCAGCAAATGACTTCTGTGATTTCATGGGACTGACTTGATCTGCTTTGAAGCAACTACCTCATCTTCCTGGATGGCAAATCCAACCAAAGGCAATCTCAGGTCATTCCACAAACCCACAAGTGTGTGTCCATTCTCAGGAGAGGCAGAAAATACCATCTGTCCAACCTCATGAATGAATTTTCAAACTTGTCTCCCTCCTCTAAAACCTGCTGGTGCCTTGTTAAATGTGTCTCTGGTGTATGCTCCCCCTTCATCCCTTCCCTCTCCTCAAATGGCACAAGAGTTGACTGGACTCATGAGAAGGCCGAATCCCTCAATTCTGTGTTAGCTTCGAAATCTTGTGTCCCCAACCCCTCACTCTCTGTACTTTCCCTGCACAGTTGTCGAAAACTGCTGCTGAACTCTTTCGTTATGGCAACCCTCAACTCTGACACTGCAACTCGACTATACTGGATGGCATGAGCTCACATGTTCGACAAATCTGCTCTGCTGATCTTGCACATCCTCTTTCTGCTGTTAATTTTCACCCTATCATTTTCCTGAAATAATTCTCCATCTGCTTGGAGGTTGACCAAGATCACCACATTACATAAACAAGGTGCAAAAACTGATCCTCTTGACTACTGACTTCTTGGCTTAGTTCCAATCATCAACAAGGTCATGGAATCCATTATCGCAGTCGGCATAAGATCCTTCAAGTTCTCCAATGACCTCACCTCAGATCACCAATTTGGATTCAGACCAGGTTAGTCTACCTTAGACATGCTGCTTCAACTCTCCGAACAATGGATGGAGGCCATCAATGTCAGACGTGAAATTAGGGCCATCTCTCTTGACCTTTTGTTGCTTTATAGCCTGGAATTAATTTGCATTACATCAGACTTTTCCCACTTTTATTTGCATATCATAACCCGCAACTTCCAAGTGAAAAGCAACTTTCATAAAATTTATTAAAAATCCAAAATTAGAATATCTTAGCTTGGTAAGTGTCCACCTCCCTGAATGAATACCTGGTGGAAGCACCTTTCACAGCAATTACAGCTGTGAGTCTGTTGGGATCAGTCTCTACCAACTTTGCACACCTTGATTGAGCAATATTTGCCCATTCCTCTGTACAAAACTGTTCAAGCTCAGTCAAATTATGTAGGGAGCGTGGAAGGATGGCGATATTCAAGTTATGCCATAGATTTTCAATTGGATTTAGGTAAGGTCTCTGACTGGGCCACTCAAGGACATTTATCCTTTTGTTCCTTTGCCACTCCAGTTTAACTTTGGCTTTGTGCTTTGGGTTGTTTTCATGCTGAAAGGTGAACTTCCATCCCAATTTCAGCTTTCTTGCAGAGGGTAGCAGGTTTTCCTCTTGGAATTTTTCTGTATTTTGCTCCATCTATTTTCCCTTCTATCCTGACAAGTACCCCCAGTCCATGCTGATAATAAAGATCCCCAGAACATGATGCTGCAACCCCCATGCTTCACAGTAGGGATGGTGTTGCTGTGTTGGCCTTGCTCCAAACGTAACGTTTTGCATTTATGCCAAAAAGTTCCATCCACATTTTGTAAGACCACAAAACGTTTGCCACAGGGCTTCAGAATCTCCAGTTGGTTTTTTTTGCATTCCTCAAATGGGACTGAAGGTGGGCTTTTTTTAGTAATGGCTTCCTTCTTGCCACCCACCCCAGACTGGCCAAACTTGTGGAGTGCTTGGGATATTTTGTCACCTGCACACAATACAGTCTTTGCCATAAAGGCATGTAGGTCTTTCAAAAGTTGGCCTCTTCGTGGCCTCTCTGATCAGTCTCCTCCTTGCTTGGTCATCCAGTTTGGAGGGACGGTCTGATCTAGGCAGGGTCTTGGTGGTACCTTTTGCCTTCCACTTCTTAATAATTGCTTGACTGTGCTCCAAAGGATATTCAAGGCCTTTGAAATATTTTTATACCAATCCTCTGATCTGTGCATTTACACAACTTTATCCTGGAGATCTTTTGAAAGCTTCTTGGTGTTCATGGTTCTCTTTGCTGTGAAATGCACTACCCAGCAGAGGAAACCTGCAGGAATAGCTGATTTTATTCTGAAAGAATAAGAATCACTGCAATTTAACACAGGTGGAGGCCAATTAACTTGGTGTGGGATTTTGAAGGTGATTGGTCACACCTGAGCTAATTTTCAATTGCTATTATAAGGGGGGTGGACATGTAATCAACCAAGACATTCTAGTTTTTTTTTATTTTTAATCATCTTTCTGAAAAATGTGGAATTTGTCTTTCACTTTGAAGTTGTGGGTTACGATGTGTAAATTTAGGTGGAAATAGTCTGATTTAATGCAATTTAACTCCAGGCGATAAGGCAACAATCGGTGAAAATTTTGAAAGTGGGTGTAGACTTTCTATATGCACTATCTCGAGCTTTCAATACAATCTGGCATCTTGCCTTGTTCTCCAAAATCTCGGCCTTTGCTAACCAAAGCCAGTTCCACTCTTGGCTGGCTAACGTCCTCCATTCTCCAAGCCAAAGTGCGCCTCTTAATTTTAGAGTTTGCCTCCTGTATTTTTGCCGTAGGAGAGGTGTGCAATTCTATTTAAATTATAACGGTTGCCTTCTGCATTCTTACCATGGGAGATGTGTACAATTTTACTTTTTAAGTTGCCTTTTCTATTCTTACCATGGGGGACGTGTACACTTTTATTTTAATTTTCAATGTTGCCTTCAACATTCTTACTATGGGAGACATGTATAATTTTATTTTTTATTTTAAATGTTACCTTTTGCATTTTTACGATGGGAAATGTGTGCAATTTTATTTTAATTTTAATGTACAGAAAGTAAAAAATTACAGGGGATGTGCACCATTGCCCATGGTCCCTCAGATTTTACATGACTATGAGGATATCGTGACATGAACAGGACACAATCCTTTTATGTTTTTAAACAATTATCTCAAAAGATTGGTAAATGTAAGGGAAAGTGGAGAAATGCCAATTAAAATTGGGTCCTAGAGGTATGGTGATAGAGATGTGCATGTGATTTTCACATATTTGCAGGTGGTGAACGACTTAAAAGTGGACGCGGAGGTTATGTTTTCACTCCTGTCTGTTTGTCTGTCGGATTTGGAAAAAGATGTGGACGGATTTGCCGAAGTTTGTGGGCAGGTTTTTTTTCTTTCTTTGTCTGCATTGTCAAGGCTCGTATGAGAGCTAACACACAACGCACAGCAAGGGGGGGGGGGCATGAGACAAGAGGGGTGGGAGAGGGAAGGACAAAACAGTGGGGAACAGAGACATTAGAGAGCTGGGAACGGAGAGAGATGGGGTGGGGAACACGGGGTAAACAATATGGACATTACAGGGACTTTCAGGAAGGAAAGCAGGCAATTTGAAGGAGGTGAGTTTGGGGTGGATTAACGGGGGTAGAAAAGATCGTGGTTTTGGATGGGGGCCGATAAGAGGTGGTGGTGAACGGCTGTGTTGAAGCACTGGAGGGAAGAATGGGATTGAAGAGAGTGCAGGAGTTTATTCCAAAGGCGGGAAAAAGAGGAATGAAAGAGTGAAGGTGAGCAATGATTTGTGATTTTGGTAGTTTCACCAGAAGGGGGTTGCTGGTGGACCTTGAGCATCCTGCGGAAATATGGGGGGGGGGGCGGGGACATATCGCAGACAGAGCAGGGGGGGGGGGGGAGTGACCGGAGAGAAGATGGTAGAAGACAGAAAGACCACCGACCTACCTGTGGTGAGAGAGTGAGAGGCACAAAGACTCAGCCTCATCGTGGAGATGGCAAGATCCCTAAATGCCTTGGTTTCCACAGCGTGAATCCGAGAAAGGTGAGAGGCAGGAGCACCAGCCCAGAGGGGAGGGCAGAACTCCATCAGGCTGCGGTCGAAAGCTTTGTATGTGTTCTGGAGCTCAGGTGAGTCGAGGAAGGACTTCGCACGATGGAGGATTCCCAGTCGGCGACTGGCTTTGGAGGCCAGGTTGGAAAATGTGCTTTCCAGGAAAGATCATGGCAGATTAGTGAGACCCAGAAGCTGGAATGAAAGGACTTCTTCCAGCGGATTGTTGAGAAAGTAGATTAGGGGGGGGGGGGAGGTTCAAACGTCATCTGAAGGAGACATCGTGAGAGTGTGAGATTTGTCAGGATTGAAAGACATGTTCCACGTGGTGGCCCAGTTTGTGATTTTACCCAGATCTGCAGAGAGCGAAGAAGCTGCTGCTTGCCGGTCTGAGGGATTAAGGGGATTTAGGGGATTCAGGTTGGGTGTGTGACAAGGATGAATTCATGAGATTTTGTTGAAGATCCGGATCCTGATACTAGAGTTTTTAAAGTAATTCTTCACCATTGAGAAATAGGACCAAAACCTATATGTAGCACGATATCTCAAAAGGTTCTGGACAAATTTAGATGAAACTTGGTGGACAGGTTGGGTGTGTAACGAGGAAAAATAGGTTAGATTTTGGTGAAGATCCGGATGCATATCTGAGATTTTTAAAAGTGATTCTTCACCATTGGGTGATTGGGATAAAAACTATATGAGGCATAATATCTCAAAAAGTTATGGATGGATTTTGCCAAAACTTGGTGGAGAAGTGAGGTGTGTGACACGGACAAATTGATTCAATTTTGGTGAAAATCTGATTCTGGATGCGAGAATTTAAAAATTTTTCAAAATGATTCTTCACCATTGAGAGGTGGCGTCAAAAATGATACATAACATGATACGTATTTCAAAAAGTTGTGGACGAGTTATGACAAAACTAGGCGAATGAGTTAGGTCGGTGACAAGACTGAGCCGATTAGATTTGGCTTCAGGTTCGGATCCAGAACCAGCCTATCAGTGGGATACAAAACGTAAATTGTTCAGCTTGGTGGAGGTATGCGTTCTACCGACTGCTGTTCTAGTGGTCGTGTGTGTTCTCTCTGGGTCACAAAATATGGCTACTGTTTTAAAGCATGGGTGAAACTCTTCCGTAGGTGTATGGTAATCTATATTTTTATAACAACCCGCACGGAGGTTTCCATATTTTTGCCGTCAGAAAATCATGTCACAATTATAGGGAATGGAGTTGCTATTCCAATTGGCCGATGCTGATTTGTTTCATTTTTTTTTCCGGATGGGGTGCAATGCGAACGCATCATGACCACGATTTTGTGAAATCGATTCCATGAAATTCAATCCCATTCTTCCCTCCAGGCCTTCAGTACAGCTGTTCACCACCACCCCCATCCAAATCCTCGATCTTTTCTACCCCCGATAATCCACCCAAGCCCACCTCCTTCAAATTCTCTGCTTTCCTTCCTGAAAGTCCCTGTAGTGTCCATCTTGTATTCCCCATGTTCCCCGTCCCATCCCTCTCCCTTCCACAGATCTCCTAATGTCTCTGTTCCCCACTGTTTTGTCCTTCCCACTCCCGCCCTCTTGTCTCATGCCCCCCTTGCTGTGCGTTTGTGTGTTAGCTCTCATACGAGCCTCGACAAGGTATACAAGAAAAAAAAAATACTCCCACTGGTCCTTTTTTGAAGGTATTTTTGTGGAATTTTGCCGGGTCCAAAAGTTTGCAAGCTCATTACCATAATCAGATGATTGCCAGACAGGAGAATGTCTGTCTATGTCAGTAAATATGAAAAGAGCGTTCACTGTTGGATTTTCCCATCGCCGTTCACTCCTGTGTGAACTGAATGGAAAATACCGAAGTGCCATCTTTACATAGCATGGTCAAGACATGATTCTGCTGCACACAAATACAAAACCTGATTATGTCTGTTGGTCGTGATGAAGTTTTGACCACATTGATGTGAGCCCAAATTTTTTTTAAAGAAGAAACTTTGATGCAGGAGTCCATTTGGCCAATCATGCCTGTGCTGCACCACCACCACATTAAATATATCCATCAGGCTCTTGACTCAGTTTCCTTATCGGGAGGAGTGGAGATGAGAAAAGTGTGGCAGGTGTTATAGGGACTGGAGTGTTATAAATGCAAATATAATCACTATTTTAAAACTCTGTTTATTACGACTTGCAACTTTCCCTTGTGCATGTGGAATGGTGTTTGTTTACTGACCCCTGCTGGAAAGGGTGGTTAGAATTGTTAAGTCCGTTGATCTCTTTGTAGACAATGTCACCAATTTTAACCTTTCCTGTGGATTTGCCATTGAAACCGTGTTGAAATGGTTTCTCACGTGCTAAATCCGCAATGGTCGGTCACCACACCGATAACAGTTTATTCGCCCCCATTGTTTCGCGATGCGACCAAAGATGGCCGACTGGCGGCCATTTTAGAACCCGATGTTGAACATGTCCTCAACCATTTCTCGGACTTGCACTTACTGATGTTGTTTAAACTTGGCACACAGATAAAGAATGAGGTCGTACATAAGAACGGTCTTTTGTTTTCGAGATCAGATCCAAGATGGTGGACTGGCGGCCATTTTGTTACTTAAATGTGTCCCAAACCATTTCTAAGACGAGCATCGTCCGATTTTGTTCAAACTTGGCAGAAGCACAGTACATTATGGCGTCCATGTGCACCTCACTTTATTTTGCGATCTGATCCAAGGTGGCCAACTGAGAGACTTAATTCCGTTGATCTCTTTGTAGAGAGCATTTGAAATTTTAACCCCCCCCCCCCCTGTGGATTTGCAATTTGATATTAATCCAGCACACATTAATCAATCACCCTGCCTTTGAAACCTCAGGATGACAGTTTATAGCTTGGTCAGGATCCGAAACTGGAATAGACAGCTTAGAGGCAAGAGAGTGTACCTCTGAGCCATCCTACCATGGAGCGGGGTTGCATTGCTTTGTAGCCACTGAAAATATTTTTAAATTCTCTCTTGAACTCGTAGTTCTCTTTACTCATTCGAATCCTCCAATTTATTTTGCCTTCCAAACTCCGGGTATTTCCGCACAGAGAACCGAGTGAGGTCGCCACATCCACTGCTCGCGCCGCAGGAGCTTTTGCCGGCTTTAAAAATTTTCAAACAACCGGGGTGTTAATTGATATAAAAAAAAAAAATAATGATAATGATAATAATGCTGTGAGGCGCATAAGAACTTCCAAGCAGTAATCTCTTTGCTGATGACTCCACCCTCTGCCGTACCATCTGTCATCCCCGAAAGCCTCTTCACTCTCTGCAGATTTGCATAAAATCACAAGTTGGTCCAACACTTGGAACACGTCTTTCAATCCTGACAAATCTCACACTCTCACTTTGTCTCTCCAAAAGGACTGTCTGGAAAACCCTCCCATCTACTTTCTCAACAATCCTCTTGAAGAAGTCCATTCATTCAAGCTTTTGGGCCTCACTATCTGCCATGATCTTTCATGGGAAAGCCACATTTCCAAGCTAGCCTCCAAAGCCAGTCACCCACTGGTCATCCTCTGTCATGCAAGGTCCTTCCTTGGCATACCTGAGCTCATGACCATGTACAAAACTTTCATCCACAGCCTGATAGAGTACTGCTCTCCCCTCTGGGCTGGTGTTCCCGCCTCTCACCTTTGACGGTTTCACACCGTGGAAACCAAGGCGTTTATGTTCATTGTTATTTCCCGCAATGAGGCCGAGTCTTTGGTCTCTCACTCTCTCACCGCAGACAGGTTGGTGTCTTTCTGTCTTCTACCGTCTCCTCTCCGGCCTCGCTCCCCCCCCCCCCTGCTCTGTCTGCGATATGTTCCCCTCGTATTTCCGCAGGGCTCTCAAGATTCGCCAGCAACCCCCTTCTGGTATAACTACCAAAATCAAGAATCACTGCCTCACCTTTACCTTTTATTCCTGTTTTTTTTCCACCTTTGGAATAAACTCCCACACTCTCTTAATCCACCCTTCCCTCCAGGTCTTCAAAACAGCTGTTCACCACCATCTCTTATCTTCCCCCATCCAAAACCATAATCCTTTCTACCCCTATAAATCCTCCCCCAACCCACCTCCTTCAAATTCACTGCTTTTCTTCCTGAAATCCCTGTAGTGTCCATCTTGTTTACCCCATGTACCCACTTGTTACCCCGTATACCCCCCCCATCCCTCTCCCTTTCACAGATCTTCTAATGTTTCTGTTCCCCACTCTTTTGTGCTTCCATCTCCCACCCCTCTTGTCTTCTGCTCCCCTTGTTATATGTTCTGTGTGTCGGCTCTCATACGAGCCTTGACATTGTATATTAAAACAAGACAAAAGAAAGAAACAAACAAATAAACCTGTTGTCATCAGGAAATTACGAATCTATATTTACAAAGAGAATACATGCAACTGCGTGCTGTGTTCTGGAAACGCATACCATGCACAGTTTATTTTCCATATGTTTGAGGTTTTGTTTCTTGTAGTGGCCAGTGGCAAGTGTGCCTTTTGCCCCATATCTTAGTCATGGTGCTGTTGAAGATCAGTTTACTGGTTCAAGGACCTCGTCCTGGTTCAAGGTCCTCGCTACTCCTCCTCCCTCTCTCCTCCTCCCCCCTCTCTCTCTCTCTCTCTCTCTCTCTCTCTCTCTCCACCCCCCCCCTCCTTTTCTCCCCCACCCTCTAAGTATCCCCATCATTGGAGTGAGGGGTGGTATTTGCGAGTACTAGTATTTAATAAAAGAACAAGTGTGACTCGACTAAACCACAGCAGATGTACTGCAGTTAAGCTTGATTGTTTTCTTCAAATAAAAAAAAAACTGCTGCTTGTGAGTTGAATAAATGGAAAAATCGCATCAGAAGAGTTGTCCCTGATTGTCCCTGAATAACTCAAAATGAAAATATGTATCCAGGGCTTCTTCCAATGAAATCCACTGAAACAATTTGTATTCACAAATTTTTTTATTATACAACTGGCAACAGGACAATTTCCGCTTTACTTGCCATGTTTTGCTTTTTTTCCCCCCACAGGGTCTAAGTCTTGTGGAGGAACTGCAACACAACTCTTGTGCACAAACACAGATTAATACACGAGGCAACATGATGACGACTCGAGACGATCACACCCACTGAGCTTGGGGGAAGTGACGTACCTTCTGACATCTTTTTTTTCTCTTCCCTCTCAGTGGGACAATTAATTGTTTGAGTGCTGAATTTTTCCAGTTTGCAATACGAAAATATGACATTTCTTCAGGCAAACTGAATAAAACATCTGTGTTGTTTGTAAGGCAACCACAGGAGGCAAGCATAGAAACAAACACTTAAATAGGAACAAGCAATACAGATTGTTGAACAATGATACGTCTATGATCGTGGCCAACAGCACATTCCCATGAAGCCACGATCATGGCCAACAGCTCTCAAACAGTTAAGGAGGAATGTCTTCCCATGGATGCCAACCTTTGGAATTTCATTGTGCTGTATCCTTTAAATGCTGAACGTCAAGCAAAGAAGCAGCACATAACATTTTAAACGTCTTTTGATATGACTCTGCGAGGGTCGGAGGGGTGGCACAAAGGAATTATATGAATATAACACCTCGCAGAGTTGAGTTGTCTTTTTCTTATTTTATTTTGGGTGCTTGTGTCTTTTCTGCTTGTCCTGATTCAATTATGTGCACACGGCTCTCTTTACACCTTTTAGCACGGGTGTTGGAATCTGTCCACACTTGCTACCTCTATCCGACTCACCATATTTTTCTAGGTCATTTTTCAACATTTTACACTTCTCTTACTTTATGTGTATGTTCTTTGTTTGCAGAGAGCATTGAGTAATCTTTTTACAGCTAATCTTTGTATCCTTTGCTTCATTATATTGAATGAATTTGGTACACATAGCAATTATAGTGACAAGTCGCATCGTAATGGCCTATCGACGCCTTTGATGTAATGAAAAGCAAAATTAAATAAATGCAAACCATCAAACCAGCGTGGAGAAACAAATGTTGTCAGGGAATTGAGTACTTCTTGTGCATATCAGAAAAAAAAAACCTCTAACAACATAGCGAGTGCAAGGTTGCATGCTGCTCATAATTTTTTTTTTCCTTTGGTGAGGAATTTGGAAAAGCACCTTTAGCATCGTGCAGTAGAGGTCATGTATCATACGGTCAGATAAAGAATGGGACAATGCATGCCTTCATAGAGCCATGCAGTGTTATTACAATGATAGATTGTAACAACTGAACGTTGACAAAGGTGTGCTAACTGCCATGTGGTAGCACACCTTTGTCATCCTTCAGTTAATACAACCTATTATTACATTTGTTTGTTGATGTAGACTGACACCAGCCTTGACAACATCTAGTATTCTCCTTTCCATTATTGCAAGCATAGAAGCTCGAGTCTTGTGTATAATATATAAACATAGTCTGGCATTTATTGCATAGTCCAAATTTCGTTTAATGGTCACGTACAGTCGGCAGATATTGTGTTTCAAGGGAAAGCAAGATACAGTGGATAAACCCAAAGGGCAGCATACGTTTTTGTCTCTGGAGATGTTATGCAATCGGAGTTTCTCTGCTAGTGTGCTTGAATAAGGATCAGAAAAGGTATGTGAATGCACCCAAGCATGTGTTTCATCTCATGCAGTGAATGATCAGGCTCGATACAATATGGTGTCACCATGCTGCTTTGTTTATTTTTATCCCACCTTTTGAAGATAGGTGTGTCTCCTTCATGTATTCGAGTCAGAGACTTGGACTCCAGTTACATTTTAAAGATTCTCCAAATGACATGAGGCTCAGGAGACTGGAGACTTGAGTGTAAATCTTCTGATTTATCAAGTCAGGTTTGCTTCATCGCATGCAGTTGGCAAATGCATGTTAATTACCTCCGCCACCACAGGTAGACGGACGGAGGATATGTTTTTCACCCCTGTTTGTCTGTCTGTTTTTCTGTCTGTCTGTCTGTTTTTCTGTGAACCAAATCCAAATAAAAATTTTCAGGTGATTGTTCACCTTTGAGAGACCAGGCAAAATACCGATAAATCGCATGATATGTCAAAAAGTTTTGGATGAGTTTTGACACAACTTGGTGAATGAGTTGGGTGTGTGACAAGAACAAGCCGATTAGATTTTGGTTCAGTTCCTGATGCAGATTCGGCCTATCAGTGGGATACAAAACCTAAACTGTTGAGCCTGGCAGAGGTATTTGCTCCAACGAGTCCTTTTTTTAGTAGTTCTAACAATGTAAAGAAGGTAAAGCAACCATCATAAATGCAATGTTTTAATCTGGTACTGGAATTTCATACCATGGCTTCTACATGGATGTATTTTTAAATTCCGTTTTAATTCCATCTGTTTTTGGTTTCTGTAAGCTCAATATGGAAAACGAGATTCGGCTTTCGGCTCTGTTGCATTGTTGGTTTGATCCTGCACCCTAATGCCACCGCCTGCCTCACTGTGTACACTACATATTATTTTTTCTACGTAGTTTATGATTACAACATTGCAGGCTTGATCTCTGATTTATACACAAGGTGTAGAAGCTGAGCTCTTCTGAACATGTTGTAACATGGTGTGCTTTTATCTGTTTCGGTAGCTTTATCAACCACATTTGGTGGCGTGTTAATGGTTTATGCATTATGTTCTCTTCCATTTTTCCAGCATGTTGTGTTTCTCGAAGTGTATCTCACCTGCGGTATATGATGATAATGGTATGGTCGGCAGTGATTTAGATGCTTTACAGTCTCATTTGTTGATATGTAAAATTGTCATGTTCTTGTATGTGGCATCCTTAACACTGGTGGATCATCTATTTATAATTTTTGCTTTTTGGTGGGTGGGGTGGGGCTGCAGGTGGGAGTGAGGGCGGCAGTCTGGTTATAATAGATACGAAGACTAGTATGCATTTGCTTAGAGGTTCATACAAACAGGTCATGCATTAAAAAAGAACTGAAGAGATCTATAGGTGGCATATCTTCGAACATTTGTTGAATTGCATCTAGAGGTGGCATATCTTAGAACATCGGTTGAATAGCTTCTACTGTTGTGGCCAGAAATATTGGCACCCTTGCACTTTTTTCAGATAAAATAATATCGATTTTAGAGGTTGCCAACATCTTCTCGGTCAGAGGTTGACAACGTCTTCTCACGGGTGGTGTGCAGATTGTATTTTGTTCCCCCAAATAGAGCTTAAGAATGCTGGTTGGCAATATTCAAACTATATTTTGAAAGCAAATTATAGATACAAATACTGGACTGTAATGCTCGTAAAACAGCATAGAATATAATTTGGATGAATGCTAACTGTACACGCATACTACTTTGTACATATTTAAGTGCAGGAGTTACAATTAAAATTATTTACAACAGTTAATGGGATGCTTACACTTGCTTTGACCAACCAAGTCTTCCACTATCTGTTGGAAGACTTGGGACACTTTCAGCTTTACAAGGACAGGTTAAGAAATGTGTAAGTATCTGCTCACACATGCTGGTAGGTAGGTGTACCTGTATTTGTTAATCAAGCAGATAAATTTCCCAGAAAGTCATGCCCAGCAGGTCAAAATAGAGGCCCAGAATCTTATTGAATAGTTTGAAGTTCCATCTGCAGGTTTATAAAGTTTGACCACAAGTCCAAGCATTTTAAACCCCGGTTAGAATTATTCAATGCTCATAGAATGAAGTAAAAGTGACATGTCCAGGTCATTCTCATTGAGTTAGTCAGGTTTAAAGATTAACGAAAATGTTGGCCGAAGACTTTGGAAATATTGAAACCTCTCAGGAAATTTATATTGCAGCTTTGTCATATGTATGCAAATGCAACCGGCTTCATCAGTGCAATGTGTTGATAACTCCTTCAGCATGGGAACCTCAAAGTCTTTGTTCAATCATCTCCTATGTCTTGCTGAGGTACTGTAGTCTGTGATGTCCACCCTGTCTTCATCTCAGAAGTTATCCCACACCCCAAAAAATAGGTATTGAATGCAATATTGGCTTCATTGAGATGTGTGGGTATATTGGCTGTATTATGCTATCGAGATTATGACTGGCTTCACAATAAGAAGGGGTTCAAGCTCAGATTATGTGATCTACCAAAAATTCATGAGCTGTTGAGACATTGAATCTTTCACGAATGATTTGTCATGCAGACACTGGTTATTTATTGCATATCATCAGTGGATTGCTGGTGTATGAGAATGTGGTGGTGATTTAAAGAACTGGTAAAAATGGTATAATCTCTTATAAATGGATGAGGTGTGTGTGTGTGTGTGTGTGTGTGTGTGATGCTTTTTGTGGAGTTCTACTGCAGCTTTCTGATGTGAACTGCTTGATTAACTAATTCAGGTACACTTGTCAAAATGATCATCATGATCTCTTGAGTTGATTTGGCTAATTAACTACAAATAATCTGGAAGAATTCCCATGTTTTAAACGCACACCATGTTAAGGTGTATGGAGCAGCTTAATAGGTCCTTCCATGGCATGGCATTCTAATTACAAAATAAATAACAAAAAGACTGATAACATTGCAACAAACCATCTATTAAGTAATACTAATAATATTAACAGCAACAATAATGGTAGTATCATTTGGCAATAATTATAATGAATGGATAATCCCTACCCTGGCCCAAGCACATTTGGACTTGGTGAAAGGCAAGCTCATGCTCAAGCAGTAAGGCAGGCAGGTATGCTACTAGGCCGTGAAGACCAATTAAATTTGGTCCAATCGACCAACGGGTCCACTGGTATTTGTAAAAGGGCAAAGATAAACTAGATATCTGCAATCCTAAAGCGATTGCCAAGGTTAAGCCTCCCCCGACTGGGGGAAGCTTACCCTAAATGATCGCCCGTGACTTAGCCTTGGCCCACAATCCAATGATGGCTATGCTTTGTTCGGACCACCATATGACCTTGACCTTCAACATTTGGAGATGGAGTGTCGATTAAGAAAATATGTCCCTATTTTCAGTCTATTCTAAAACTCACATCATGAAAATTGGTGGAGACTTATTCAAGTTGTGATCAAAAATGCTTAAAAAAAAAAAAAATTAGGTCACTATCCGAAAAAAATAGGTCAAGGACACTAACCAAATATCACGTGCAGATCAGATCTACTATTGTGATGAAAACATCTTGGAAGGCCAAGCAGTCTTTGAGATTCCACGTTGGCAAAATTGAACGATGACAAAAAATGTGGGGCTGCAAGCTATCAGCTTTTTGGGCAAGTTCAGAAAATTCTTGAAATCTTTTGTTTTGCAGAAGCACATCTTTTCTTGCAGGTGCATTTCAAATATTTTCAGCTTCTTTTAAAAGCTTTGTGAGCCATTGTAGGTAACAATCCTCATCTCGCCCACAGGATGTACTTTATATTGCCCCAACCATCGCCGTTCCCTGGGGTTTCTGCACATGCGCACTGAATACTTTGAGGCAGATTACATCATTTCGAAAGCTCCCTTTTCCATCTCAGTCATCCACCACTTCCCAGCAGCTCCAATTTGCATGGGCTCCTCCATTAACCCCTTCCTGGTTAAATTATTAATTCAGGCTGACTGCACGTTTTTTTTTTTTGTGTTCATCCTCTTTTCTCCCATTTGTGGAACCACTGTTCATCCCACTCTTTGATTCAGTGTTCCAAGCAGGTGGTACACTGCAATCTCATATCATCCCCATCCATACCCACAATCTTTTCTATCCCATTAACTATAACTTACCTCACCCAATCGTCTTAATTGCAGGTTGCTGTTTTTCCTCCCATCCTCTCCCTACTCTTCTTCTGTTCATTGATTTGCTGATTTGTCCAACTGTTGAGCCACTGACCCACTGTCATTACATTGCCTTTTTAACCCTCCATCACCTCTCTTTCATGAGCCTCCTCTTATATATAAAACAAAGCAGCTGTGCTCCATTCATCATTGGGTTTGACCCTTGAAGCCCATTACTTCTCCAAACGACGGGTCAGCAACTTCAGTTGTGTCCAAAGGTCACCCAGTCAGACAGTTTGCATTGTACTTTTGGAATTATTCTCTGCCTCTTGGTTAGACATTTACCTTGTTATCGAGAGGTGTATTTTTTTTTCACTGTCTTTTTATTAACAAAAGCTATTTCTCTCATCTTTTTTTCAAGATTTGTTTTCTCAATTCAGAACACCACCTTTTTGTGAGCAAAACATTATTTGCAAAGCTATAAACACCGACTTTAGAGTGAAGACCAAAGTGCATTTCTTATTTATTGTAAAGTACAAGAGAAAGGAAGGACCCAAAGTCATTTAGAATCACCTGAAAGAAAGAAATAAGGGAAGGGAACAAGTCAACCACAATGAGTGAAGGAGCATCATATGTAGACCTGTCCAGGTGGTACAGGCGTACAGGCATATTGTCCCATCCAAAGGTCACAAATGAGCAAGCTGGGTATTACCGACAATCTAACACTGACATGGCAATTGTTCTGAGATGAGCTTGACTTCATAAAGATGAGGAATTATATCTTTAATAATGCTGCCTTTTGCTGGATTTTAACCCACTGCCTTCCAGATCCCAGTCCAGTGTACTTAGCAATAACCCACCATTGTACATGGCTATACAAGGTCACTAAGGATTGTCAAAGCATTACTAAATGTACACTGACTCTGAACAAATGCACAACACACACACACACACACACACACACACACACACACACACACACACACACACACACACACACACACGTGAGCAATGTGCTTTCCAGTTGTGCCTTTGTGCCAAATTCCTCACCTGGCCTCGCTCAAAAATAGGAGGTTTTACACAATAAACTTACTCAACACTGTCTTGATGTTAACACTCACTCACTCATCAGTGCATGTTTAACAGGACAACTTACTCTGACATTTTATCTGATGCAAGAGTAATCTAACCTACACGGTCACACGGTCCATGCTATTCTTACCCCAATCTAGCTATGGAATGACAAAACAGTGAAGCTGGGTGCCTCATTTATGAGAGAACGGTGAGGCTGTATGCCTCATTTTCAACACCCAACACAGCGTCAATGATTTCCTGATTTAACACGTGGACTGTTTTCCTCATTCTTACGTTTGATGTCAAAGGCTTTAAAATAGGAAGGTGATGTTCTTCAATAGTAAGTCATATTTAATCACTTAGGCCTACAGGCTAAATAATTCCAAGATTCCAATGTGGTTTGGCGAATTGCAAGTTTTATTTTTCTGATAATTGGGTTGACCAAATCGCCTGAAGAAAAACCTTCAGCAAATCAAGACATTTTGATCCTCAAATGATAAATGAACGAATATTCAATTTTATGGTGATGACAACATGATATTTATTCACAGAATGTCATGTAAGTACATTTTATAAATTGATCATCAAGTCCTTAAATAGATATCTGACTTGTGTGTGCTGATCCTTGTCAAATGATCTCACACATACAAAAATATTTTTAAGTGTTTGCTCGCATTCACTGACCTGTCATCTCCTATGTAATTAGACCGTAAGCCCTGCAGAATTGCATGTTTGTATCATTCCAAATCTTTCTGATTTGGATTAGTATTGTCCATGAGACAATAATGTGAGTTCCGATGTCTCATTCTGGCTTTTAGATGTTTTTGTGATGCACTGGATGGATGAAAATGTCAAATTTCTTTGGTTTTTGTCTCAGATATTTGAATTTCCCTTGATTGATACATACCCCACCATTAAAAAGAACATTTCTGCAGTGGATGTTTCTTCAATATATCATTGTCAGTCATGGAAAATCTTAAAGCAAGTCGTATTTTCAATGGATGACCTTGAGCCAGCAATTTGTAAGATGCTTCTCTTTGCATTGATGTTATAGTGCAAATATTTTTTTATTTGTATTGCATGGATGATGGAGAGAAAAAAAAATGATCAGGCAAATGGCAGAAGATATAAATGTCTTCATCCTTGTAACCATAATGTCTCATTGTGTACGTGTCTTACAGGCAACCATCATTAAATCCCTCATCACACCGCCTTGCTTCCAGCAGAAAATTGTCCAACGTTCTCTGACGTCCTTTGCATATTAAGCATTTGGCATAGCCTACGTGCATGAAATACCTTGTAGATTTCGGTGAGAACTGGAAATTGTTTCCTGTGCAGGCATTATGAATTGCCTTTGCTTAGGAACTGAAAGAAGTCATATAAATAAGCATTTGCATCACGAAGAGACCATTGCCTGGTGATTTGTGGCTGAGCTTGCAACGTGAAGCATTAACACATCCACAAGCTACCGATATAGTGAAGAATATCGAATTGGAAAAAAACGATCATTCCTCCACGGCACTCTACTGAAAGCAGTTTTTGCCAGATAAAGTTGTGGATACACCTATTCCAGAGGCACTTCTTTATCAACAGAGGAGATCTTGTTGCTCTACCAGAATACTTTGCATGGTAATAACTTCAAGATGGCCAAGATGACCTACGTGGTTCTCCTGGGCTTCTTGATGCTTTTCTGGATGGGGTGCTGCATGAGCTTGGAGTTTACTGGGACGGCAGATCAATGGCAGAGATACCTGCGATGGGACCAAAGTGCCAATGGGAATCTGAGCTTCAAGTTCAAGACAAACAGTTCAGAGGGCCTACTCATTTACATTGATGATGGAGGTATTTGTGATTATTTGGAGCTGTTCATTAAAAAGGGTAAGGTGCAGCTGCACTTCTTCATGCACTGTGATTCACACCTTGTCCTGGAAACTTCCAAGCTGGTTAATGATGGCAAGTGGCATTCACTACACATATGGATCCGTTTCAAGCACGTCACCCTGACTGTAGATGGTGAGATGGTGCCAGGAGATGTCATATCTCGGGGGCAACACCTGAGTGTAAGCAGCGACCTTTTCTTAGGTGGAATTCCTCCAAGTGAGCGAGTGGAGCAGCTTACCTCAAAGCATGTCAAGCACCGAATCGCTTTCAAAGGCTTTATCATGAACCTCAAGTATGGCAGCGCAATGCCCATTCTCATCAGTAGCAAAGGTGTGCGTTCTAGGTTGGACCAGCTGTGCCTGGAACAAAACCCTTGCAAGAATGGTGGTGCATGTTCTGTGGTGGGAAGTGAGATTACGTGTGACTGCGGAAGTACTGGCTTCCAGGGAAGATACTGCCATGAAGGTGAGGCCATAGCTTTCAATTTGCAAGTAATGGAATATTTTTTTTCATATAGTGACAGATAGATATGGAAAAATATATATATATACAAATAATGATAATTAAAGACCCACCCAAATCTTTCATCTGTGAATGGAGGGAATAACCAATAAGCTCTCACCTAATCAATTAAACCCAGGTGGCGAGGATTATATAAAGAAATCGACTCCTCCCATGCTCTTCCAGCCGAAGAAGCTGCATAAAGCAACCAACAAAGGCTACCAAGTTAATCCCTTTGCTGTTTCAAGCCCTTCCCAGAGTTCCTCTACAGCTGCAAAGACATTTACAAAGCGTACACACATGAGAATCCCAATGCTACACACCCCCTCAGCTGCCAGACCGGTTTCATCACTTATTAGCGAATCATGAATGACGGTGCAGACAGAAATGCATACTAACGAGTCTCTCAAGCATGTACCACGTGTAAATGTTGAAATCAGTCAATAGATAAATAATAAAGAAAGACCCACCCACATCTCTCACCTGTGAATGAATAGAGCTGATTGGTTATTTCCTTCATTCACACGTGAGAGATGTGGGTGGGTCTTTGTTTATCATTTATATCTTGACTGCTTTCAACATTTGCACATTGTACATGCTTGAGAGTCTCGTTAGTATGCATTTATGTCTGCACCCTCACTGATGATTCACCAAAAAGCGATGAAACTGGTCCGGCAGTTGAGGCGGTGTGTAGCATTGGGATTCTCATGTGTGTACTCTTTGTAAGTGTCTTTACAGCTGTAGAGGAACTCTGGGAAGGGCTTGAAACAGCAAAGGGATTAACTTGGTAGCCTTTCTTGGTTGCTTTATACAGCTTATTCAGCTCAAAGAGCATGGGAGGAGTTGATATATATATATATATATATATATATATATATATATATATATATATATATATATATATTTATAAATTTATTGTAGAAGATTGGGGCAGTTGGGATGATACATTTTTAAAGAAGAAGATGGCGCTTCCAACCAAAAGTAAAAAACTAGATCGACTCCGCTAATTTGAGCAAAAAGCAAGAGCAGATCCGGTCTCAGGCAACGTTTCACCATCTTAACAGTCGGCTTCTTCAGGCACAATAGAAATTAGTCTATTGTGCCTGAGGAAGCTGGCTGTGAAGCTGGTGAAACATTGCCTGAGATCGGGTCTGCTCTCGCTTTTTGCTCAAATTAGCGGAGTCAATCTAGTTTTTTTTTTTCTTTTACCTAGATTTAGGTTAATCTAGTTTAGGTTGGAAGCGCCTTCTTCTTCTTCAAAAAAATTAAATAATATATGTATATGTATGTTATAATATATTATATATATACATGCACACACACACACACACACACACACATATGCAATATATTTTGGTTTACATGATAGAAAATGGTTATGTAGTTGTATAGGTGTAGATTTTTGTTATTTATTCATGTGCATGTCAGGTTCAAATTAATTTCCTGATTGTTGAAGCAATATTAAAATTTACTAGATGTGATAAACAAAACTTTTTTGTCATTTACTTGTATTCCCTGTCAATCTTCAAAACCATTATTTTGATAAATGTAATCCAAGAATGTCAAATCAAATGTCTTTTTCCTTTTACAGTTTTGCCTGATATAATATCAACACAGTTTTAATTTTCTTATGGTTCAAAATACCAAACAGAAACAAATGTTATGCTGATTTGCTGTTGCTTTATGTTGATTTGTGTCAATGAAGCTGCTTTTCATGATAATCTGCAATAATGAAATAAACATTCCTCATGTTCAGAAGTTGTGCTAATGGAAAAAAAAAATGTTCCTTTTTACAAACATCGAAGTTTATGGTTACTATGGAAATGCTTTCATGGGTTCATGACTGCTCACTATGCAGAAATGTATGATGTGCTTATAACAAGAGTGGTGTCTAATGAGTGTGAATTTTCAATTGCTTTCCATAAGTAGTTAAAATGTCAGCTCTTCATATACAAGTGTAGGAATCCTAAAGTGATGCTCTTGTTGGTGTTAGAATAAGTACTAGCTGTTTTGACAAATTCACATTTATATGCAGTTGGTTGTGGAGGATAAATAAACAAAGCTAAACAACAACAATCAAATTCCCTGCCCCAAGTCCCCATCATTTTGTATCGTGGAAGTCGTTTCAAGGTGTGTTCAAATTGCAGCATTTTGAGCTGTAGCAGCACCACATGTGGCTGATCCTTACATGATAATATCATCTGATGTGATCAGTTTCTTTTAAATATAACTTCTGATGTGATTGTAAAATCTCAAGCCTCTTTATGGATGGTGATTCATTGGTGCGCATGAAAACTGCTCCACTATGAGCACACACAAGGGTAGTGCTAAACTGAGAAATGTTTGCAATACACTTAGTTTAAATGGAACTGTTTTTGTTGTGGAATCTTAATGCATCCACCTCAATTTCTTCTCATCTACTCCCTCCCCCACCAACAAATCCTCCCTTTACATCCCCCTTCACATTCCCCAATTTGAAAATTACAGCCAAATTGCCACAATGAAGAATGCTGGGATATTCTAAAATGTGCACTACTAAATTGGCAATGTTGCACTTCCCCTGGTAACTCTGCTGGCCAAATGGAATGCAGTCTCAATCTGAGGCATAATGGGTAGTGCAATGCAAAAAACATGAGGTGCAAAGGTGTAAATGGCTTCCATAAATAAATGAAAATATCCATATGTAGCTGGAGTAGAGCAGCGATGAGAAACAATTGGATATCAATTTTCATGTTGAGCTGCAGGGAAATTAACATCACTGACCAAGATTGATTCCCAAAAATTATCATTTAGGATTGAAATATGGTGAGAATTATAAACATTTGGCCTAACAGTCTTCCAGCCTGAGAAAAAGGTGTTTACTATATAATGCTCCATTTCACAAAATATACTTCCTTCACATATTACTAATTGTGTCTTTCCACATCAACAACCAAATTTTCTTACTATATAAATATATATATGTATATATATACACACATATATACATATATATTCATGTATATATATATATGTGTGTATATATAATGTACACACACGCTACATGGCCAAAAGTATGTGGACACCTGCTCGTCCAACATCTCATTCCAAAATCATGGGCATTAAGATGGAGTTGGTCCCCCTTTTGCTGCTATAACAACCTCCACTCTTCTGGGAAGGCTTTCCACTAGATGTTGGAACATTGCTGTGGGGAGTTGCTTCCATTCAGTCGCAAGGGCATTCGTGAGGTAGGGCACTGATGTTGGGCGATAAGGTCTGGCTCGCAGTCGGCGTTCCAATTCATCCCAAAGGTGTTCGATGGGGTTGAGGTCAGGGCTCTGTGCAGGCCAGTCAACTTGTTCCACACCAATCTTGACAAACCATTTCTGTATGTACCTCGCTTTGTGCACGGGGGCATTGTCACGCTGAAACAGAAAAGGGCCTTCCACAAACTGTTACCACAAAGTTGGAAGAACAGAATCATCTAGAATGTCATTGAGTGATGCAGCATTAAGATTTCCCTTCACTGGAACTAAGGGTCCTAGCCCGAACCATGAAAAACAGCCCCAGACCATTATTCTTCCATCACCAAACTTTACAGTTGGCACTATGCATTCGGGCAGGTAGCGTTCTCCTGGCATCCACCAAACCCAGATTCATCCACCAGACTGCTAGATGGTGAAGCGTGATTCATCACTCCAAAGAACGCGTTTCCACTGCTCCCGAGTCCAATGGGGGTGAGCTTTACACCACTCCAGCCGACCCTTGGCATTGCGCATGGTAATCTTATGCTTGTATGCGGCTGCTTGGCCGTGGAAACCCATTTCATGAAGCTCTAGATGACCAGTGCTTGTGCTGACGTTGCTTCCAGAGTCAGTTTGGAACTCGGTAGTGAGTGTTGCAACCGACGACAGGCAATTTTTCCGCACTCTGCACTTCAGCACTCGGTGGTCCCATTCTGTGAGCTAGTGTGGCCTACCACTTCGTGGCTGAGCTGTTGTTGCTCCTTAACATTTCCACTTCCCAATAACAGCACCTACAGTTGACCGGGGCAGCTCTTGCAGGGCAGAAATTTGACAAACTGACTTTTTGGAAAGGTGGTGTCCTATGACTGTGCCACGATGAAAGTCAATGAGCTCTTCAGTGTGGCCCATTCTACTGCCAATGTTTGTAGATGGAGATTGCATGGCTGTGTGCTTGATTTTATACACCTGTCAGCAATGGGTGTGACTGAAATAGCCGAATCCACTAATTAGAAGGGAAGTCCGCATACTTTGGGCCATGTCGTATATTTATATATATATATATATATATATATATATATATATATATATATATATATATATATACATATACGTATATGTATATATTAGTATATATACACAGTGGGGTGCAAAAGTATGAGTCCAGTACGATATTTATCAATTGAAACAAGATGTGATCACAAAATTAATCATTGTAATATGAAACTAAAATCACTTTCAAGGGATTTCCTTGAAATCTTGATATATCAATACTTGTATTAGGAAAAAATCAAATGTCTTTACGTATAATTAAAAATCAGTGTGACTACCTTTTGCCTTGAGAACTGCCTCAACTGCATTTTCGATTGATTTAATTAATTTATGGATTATGTTTGAGTCAATATTTTCCCAAGTGTTGCAATGCATAGTTAGACTGCACACATATATTTTATCTTTCTCTCAAATGTACTCACCATTCATTTATTATCTTAAGACAAAGTGTCGGTCAATAATAACTTGAATAAATTAAAGAATATGGGTACATTATCTTCAATTTTAAGACAAATGTGTGTTTGAATTAGTGATTTGAAAGCTTGGCGTTGCTTTAAGTGGATTTGTACTTTTGCACCCCACTGTGTAATAGTTAATCAAGAGTTGAAGCCAGTGACAACTTTGGTTGGAAGAACCTCTTTTTGTAAAAAAATAATGAATAAATAAATCAATGATATATGTACAATATACACAGATGCACATGAAAATCTATATTTTTACAGCATTGATCCAGGTTGGAAGACTTTAGAAGAAAATCCTGACTTTCATTTTAACTCATCGTAAAGAGTCGAAGGATCGATTTATGATTTCCACATTCAAACCTCCACTTGAACCTATTCCGGTTTATTCACTAAAAATTTTTTATAATATATATATATATATATATATATATATATATATATATATATATATATATATATATATATATATATATTTTGTGTGTTTCTGTGACAATCACATTTCACAGAAGCTATAAATCATATTGTCTTCAGGTTTCTGTAATTCTCACAAAATTTGCCCAACAAGTCAAAAAGACCCATACACCAGTCAGATCATCACCTTTTCACAGCTAACTTGAGTAGTTCCGTGGCAAAAATATTTACGTGATATACATATTATGGTTTTTATATTAAACAGCATTACTTACATCATATTTACCAGCTTGCATTGTCTTTCTGCACAGGTAGCCATATTACAATGTATAACCTCAATATTCAATTTAGTATGGATGGAACTGTTGTGTATTTATCCTTCAAGCCATGTTTCACTTCCTAATCATTTCACACTGGTATTGTTTATCACCACGTGTGACTTGTTCCAACACTCAGGTTACATATTTTGACATTTTAGTCTTTCAACATATCTCTCTGTCATTTGTAAAGTGGTTTGTTTTGGGAAAGTGGGTAACATCATGCTGAGTGGTATTTATCATTTCAAGAAAGAAGAAAGCAAGCTGCACCACACAACATGGAGAGTCAACAATTTAATATTTCTGGTGTTTGATGTTTTTTAAATTAACATGTGAAGATTTCATTTTATATACTGCATCCTTTCAGCCATTGTTTACAAGTTACACATTAACATACATTATATGGAATTGTTTCACTTGGCTACATTTTCACACGAACAACAATTTCCATTCACATACAACAGTTTCCATCAAAGCCTATCAAATATTTTAAAGTTTTTGGATGACACATTAACTAGGAGCAAATACCATGTTGTTTATTTTCCTCATTGCAATCCAGCAGATTAAACAACAACAATACATCTACATACATATATATGTTTATGTGTATATATATATATATATATATATATATATATATATATATATACACATATAATTACATGGACACATTATATTAATTTGTTTGGGAATTATCCATTGCTAAGTAGAACACCACAGTCAACAAACAATTCGTGCTTTTCTGTCCTTCACCAATTTGAACCAACGAAGAAAGAGCAGACTTGCTATCAGGTGATCTTTCATTTGTGGTGCACAAACCTCCTCAAGCCTATACTCAGCTCCGGCAAGCAGGCATTTTAAAATCCGATTCGCAACTCATTACCAGTCACATGCTTAAGTGTGAATTTTTCAGGGTGTCATGATGAAGGGGGTGTGGTTTTATCCTGACACCCTAAACTTTCCAGGTTTCGCTATGTGCCCAGACATGAGTTGTGAAAAAGATACTACAACGACACTTGGTAGAGCACATACCTCCACCAGGCTGAACATTTTACATCTTGTAGCCCACTGATAGGCTGGATCTGCATCTAGAGCTGAGCGAAAATGTTAGCAGCTTGTTCTTGTTACCTACCCAACTCACCCACCAAGTTTTTTGCCTGAATCTGTCCCCAATGTTTTGAACTATCATACGATGAATCGTTTTTGGACCTTTCTCTCAATGGTGAAGAATTACTTATAAAATTAAAAAATTCTCACATCCTTATCTGGATCTGAATCTTCACCAAAATCTACTCAATACACACATGTTCAAACGTTCCTTCTGGATGAGACATGTGAGAGTGTGAGATTTGTCAGTGATTGAAAGACATTGTTTCCACGTGTTGGCCGCGTTTGTGATTTTAAGCCACGATCTGCAGAGAGCGATAAGAACTGCTGCCTGCTTGCCGGTCTGAGGGATTAAGGGGATTTAGGTGGATTGCAGGTTGGGTGTGTGACAAGGATGAATTCAATGAGATTTTGTTTGAAGATCCGGATCCTGATACTAGAAGTTTTTTAAAGTAATTCTTCACCATTGAGAAATAGGACCAAACCTTATATGTAGCACGTTATCTCAAAAGGTTCTGGACAAATTTAGGATGAAACTTGGTGGAACAGGTTGGGTGTGTAACGAGGAAAAATAAGGTTAGATTTTGTGAAGATCCGGATGCATATCTGAGATTTTTTAAAGTAGATTCTTCCCATTGGCGTGATTGGGATACAAAACTATTTGGGCTATAATATCTCAAAAAGTTATGGAATGGATTTTTGCCAAAACTTGGGTGGAGAAGTGAGGTGTGTGAACACGGACAAATTGATTCAATTTTGGTGAAAATCTGATTCTGGATGCAAGATTTAAAATTTTTTCAAAATGATTCTTGCACATCATTGAGAGGTGGCGTCAAAAATGATACATAACATGATACGTATTTCAAAAAAGTTGTGGACGAGTTATGACAAAACCTAGGCGACATGAGTTTAGGTCGGTGACAAGACTGAGCGCGATTAGATTTGTGCTTCAGGTTCGGAATCGCTAGAAACCAGCCTATCAGTGGGATACAAACGTAAATTGTTCAGCTTGGTGGGGTATGCGTTTACCGACTGCTGTTCTGTGGTCGTGGTGTGTTCTCTCTGGGTCACAAATAATGGCTACTTGTTTTAAGCATGGGGTGAAACTCTTTCCGTAGGTGTATGGTAATCTAAAATATTTTTATAACAACCGCACGGAGGTTTCCATATTTTTGCCGGTCAGAAATCATGTCACAATTATAGGGGAATGGAGTTGCTAATTCCAATTGGCCGATGCTGATTTTGTTCATTTTTTTTCCGGATGGGGTGCAATGCGAACGCATCATGACCACGATTTTGTGAAATCGATTCCATGAAATTCAATGCGCGCATTCTTCCTCCAGCGCTTTCAAGCAGATGTTCACGCACTTTCATCCCCATCCAAATCCTGATCTGTTTTCTATACCGCGTAATCACGCAACCACCTCCTTCTCAAATTCCCTGCTTTCCTTCCTGAAGTCCTGTAGTGTCCATCTTGTATCGCCCATGTCCCCCCATCCTCTCCTTCCAGCAGATGCTCCTAATGTCTCTGTTCCCACTGTTTTGTCCTTCCACTCCCGCCGCTTCTTTCTGATGCCCCCTTGCTGTGGCGTTTGTGTGTTAGCTCTCATACGAGCCTCGACAAGGTATACAAGAAAAAAAAATACTCCCAGACTTGGTCCTTTTTTGAAGGTAGTTTTGTGGAATTTTGCCGGGTCCAACAAAGTTTGCCAAGCTCATAACCATAATCAGATGATTGCCAGACAGGAGAATTGTCTGTCTATGTCAGTAAATATGAAAAGAGCGTTCACTGTGGATTTTCCTCGCCGTTCACTCCTGTGGCACTGAATGGAAATACCGTAAGTGCCATCTTTAACAAGCAATGGTCAATGACCTGATTTCTGCTGCCAACTACAATACAAACCTATTATGTCTGTTGGTCGTGATTGACAGATTTGACATCACATTGATGTTGAGCACCAAATTTTTTTTTAAAGAAAGAAACTTTGATGCAGAGTCCATTTGGCCAATCATGCCTGTGCCTGCACCACCACCTCACATAAATATATTCCATCAGGCTCTTGACTCAGTTTCACTTATCGGGAGGAGTGGAGATGAGAAAAAGTGTGCAGGTGTTACAGGGACTGCGAGTGTTAAATGCAATAAATCACTATTTAAAACTCTGTTTATTACGACTTGCAACTTTCCCTTGTGCATGTGGAATGTGTTTTGTTTACGGACACCTGCTGGAAGGTGGTTAGAATTGTTAAGTCCGTTGGATCTCTTTGTAGAAATGTTCACCAATTTTTAACCTTTCTCCTGTGGAATTTGCCATTGAAACCGTGTTGAAATGGTTTCTCACGTGCTAAATCCGCAATGGTCGGTCACCACACCGATACAGTTTATTCGCACCCATTGTTTATCGGCGATGCGAAAGATGGCCGAACTGGCGGCCATTTTTTAGAACCCGATGTTGAACATGTCCTCAAACCATTTCTCGACTTGCACTTACTGATGTTGTTTAAACTTGGCAGCAGCAGATAGAAGAAGGTTCGTACATAAGATACGTTCTTTTATGTTTTCGAAATTCAGATCAAGATGGTGGACTGGGCGGCCATTGTTGTTAACTTAATGTGTCCCCAAACCATTTCTAAGACGAGCATCTCCGATTTTGTTCAAACTGGCAGAAGGCACAGTACATTTATGGCGTCCATGTGCACCTCACTTATTTTGCGATCATGATCGCAAGGTGGCCAAACTGAGAGACTTAATTCCGTTGATCCTTTGTAGGATCATATTGAAATTTTAAAACCCCCCCCCCCCTGTGGATTTGCAATTTGATATTAATCCAGCACCCACATTAATTCAATCACCCTGCTTTGAAAACCTCCAGATGACAGTTTATAAGCTTGGTCAGATCCGAAACTGGAATAGACAGCTTAGAGGCAAGAGAGTGTACCTCTGAGCGCATGCAACCCATGGAGCGGGTTGCATTGCTTTGTAGCCACTGAAAAATATTTTTTAAATTCCTTCTCTGAACTCGTAGTCTCTTTACTCACTTCGAATCCTGCAATTTATTTTGCCTTCACAACTCCGGGTATTTCCGCACAGAGACCGAGTGAGGTCGCCACATCCACTGCTCGCGCCCGCAGGAGCTTTTGTCCGCTTTAAAAAATTTTTCAAAACAACCGGGGTGTAATTGATAATAAAAAAAAAAAAATGATATGGATAAATAAAGCATATAACTTCTTTAGCTGAGCGCGCATAAGAACTTCCAGAGCAGTAATCTCTTTGCTGATGACTCACCCTCTGCCGTACCATCTGTTCTTCCCTCAGACAAAGCAGCATTTCTTCCTCTCTGCAGATCTGATAAAATCACAATGGTCCAACACTGTGGAACAGTCTTTCAATCCTGACAAATCTCACACTCTCACTATGTCTCTCCGAAAGGACCTGTTGGAAAACCCTCCCATCACTTTCTCAATAATCCTCTTGGAAGAAGTCCTTACATTAAAGCTTCTGGGTATCACTATTGCCATATCTTTGGGAAAGCCACATTTCCAACTGCCTCCAAAGCCAGTCCCCGACTGGAACCTCTGTAATGCAAAGTCCTACCTGGCAACCTGAGCTCCTGACCATTACAAAACTTTCATCCCAGACCTGATAGAGTACTGCTCTCCCCTCTGGGCTGGTGTTCCTGCCTCTCACATTTCGGTTTCACACGCGTGGAAACCAAGGCATTTGGATCATTGTTATCACCGCAACGTGAGGCTGTGTCTTTGGGCTCTCACTCTCTCACCGCAGAGCAGTGTGGTGGTCTTTCTGTCTCTACCGTCTCCTCTCCGCTCGTCACCCCCCCCTGCTCTTCTGCGATATGTCCCCCGTATTTCCCCAGTGGCCTCGAGATCGCCAGCAACCCCCTTCTGGTAAACTACCAAAAATCAGAATCATGCCTCACCTTCACTCTTTCTACCTTTTTTTTTCACCGCTTTGAATAAACTCCCACACTCTCTTCAATCAATCCTTCCCTCCAAGCTCTAAAAACAGCTGTTCACACCCACCTCTTATCTTCCCCATCCAAAACCATAATCTTTCTACCCCTATAATCCTCCCCAAACCCACCTCCTTCAAATTCCCTGCTTTCTTCCTGAAAGTCCCTGTAGTGTCCATCTTGTTACCCACATGACCATGTTTACCCGTATTCCCCACCCATCCCTCTCCCTTTCACAATTCTAATGTTCTGTTCCACACTCTTTTGTGCTTCCATCTCCCACCCCTCTTGTCTTCTGCTCCCCTTGTTATATGTTCTGTGTGTCGGCTCTTCATACCGAGCCTTGAACATTGTATATTAAAAGACAAAAAACAAACAAAATAAACCTGTTGTCATCAGGAAATTCCGAATCTATATTTACAAAGAGAATACATGCAACTGCGTGCTGATGTTCTGGAAAGCATACCATGCACAGTTTATTTTCCATATGTTTGAGGTTTTGTTTCTTGTAGTGGCCAGTGGCAAGTGTGCCTTTTGCCCCAATCTTAGTCTGTGCATGTTGAAGATCAGTTTACTGGTTCAAGGCCTCGTCCTGGTTCAAGGTCCTCGCTTACTCTCCTCCCTCTCTCCTCCTCCCCCCTCTCTCTCTCCTATCGTCTCTCTCTCTCTCTCTCTCATCTCTCCCACCCCCCTCCTTTTTCTCCCCCACCTCTAAGTATCCCATATTGAGTGAGGGGTGGTATTTGCGAGTACTAGATTTACATAAAAGAACAAGTGTGGACTCGACTAAACCACAGCAGATGTCTTTGGCAGTTTTAAGGTTGATTGTTTTCTTCCAAATAAAAAAAAAACTGCTGCTGTGGTGAGTGAACTAAATGAAAAATCGCATCAGAAGAGTTGTCCGCTGATTGTCCCTGAATAACTCAAAATGAAAATATGTATCCAGGGCTTCTTCCAATTGAAATCCACTGAACAATTTGTATTCACAATTTTTTTTTTATATACAACTGGAACAGGACAATTTCCCGCTTTACTTGCCATGTTTTGCTTTTTTCCCCCCACAGGGTCAAGTCTTGTGGAGGAACTTGCAAACACAAACTCTTGTCACAAACACAGATTAATACAACGAGGCAACTAATGATGGACGACTCGAGCGATCACACCCCACTGAGCTTGGGGGAAGTGAACGTACCTTCTGACATCTTTTTTTTTCTCTTCCGCCTCTCAGTGACCAATTAATTGTTATGCCGTAGTGCTGAATTTTTCAGTTGCAATTACGAAATATGACATTTCTTCAAGGCAAAGCTGAATAAAACATCTGTGTTGTTTGTAAGGCAACCAGCAGGAGGCAAGCCATAGAAACAAACACTTAAATAGGAACAAACAATACAATTGTTGACATGATACGTCATATGAATCGTGGCAACAGCACATTCCCATGAAGCCACGATCATGTGCCAATTTCAGCTCTCAAAACAGGTAAGAGGAATGTCTTCCCATGGGATGCCAACCTTTGGAATTTCATTGTGCTGAATCGCTTTAAAGGCTGAACGTCAAGCAAAGAAGCAGCACATAACATTTTAAAGTCTTTTTGATATGAACTCTGCGAGGGTCGGAGGGGCCTGGCACAAAGGGAATTATATTGAATATAAACACTCGCGAGAGTTGAGTTGTCTTTTTCTTATTTTATTTTGGGTTGCTTGTTGTCTTTTCTGCTTGTCCTGATTCAGTATGGTGCACACGGCTTCTCTTTAACCCTTTTACACGGGTGCTTGAATCTGTCACACTTGCTACCTCTATCCGACTCACCATAATTTTTCTAGGTCATTGTTCCAACATTTTACACTTCTCTCTACTTTATGTGAATGTTCTTTGTTGCAGAACATTGAGTAATCTTTTTACAGCAATCTTTGTACCTTTGCTTCAATTATATTGAATGAATTTGGTACACATAGCAATTTATAGTGACAAGTCGCATCGTAATGGCCTATCGACGCCTTTGATGTAAGAAAAAGCAAAATTAAATAAATGCAAACCATCAAAACCAGCGTGTGAGAAACGAATGTTGTCAGGGAATTGAGTACTTTCTTGTGCATATTCAGAAAAAAAAACCTTCTAAACAACAATAGCGAGTGCAAGGTTGCATGCTGCTCATAATTTTTTTTTTCCTTTGGGTGAGGAATTTGGAAAAGCCACCTTTAGCTCGAGCATAGAGGTCAGTTATCATACTGTCAGATAAAGATGGGACAATGCATTGCCTTCATAGAGCATGCAGTGTTATTAAATGATAGATTGGTAACAACTGAACGTTGACAAAGGTGTTGCTAACTGCCATTGTGGTAGCACACCTTTGTCATCCTCAGTAATACAAACTATTATTCCATTTGTTTGTTGATGTAGACTGACACCAGCCTTGACAAACATCTATATTCTCCTTTCCATTATTGCAAGCATAGAAGCTCAGAGTCTGTGTTAATTAATATAAACATAGTCTGGCATTTATTGCATAGTCCAAAATTTCCGTTAATGGTCACGTACAGTCGGCAGATATTGTGTTCAAGGGAAAGCAAGATACAGTGGATAAACCCAAAGGGCAGCATACGTTTTGTGTCTCGGAGATGTTATGCAATCGGAGTTTTCTGCTATGTGCTTGAATAAGGATCAGAAAAGGTAATGTGAATGCACCCAAGCATGTGTTTCATCGTCATTGCAGTGAATGATCAGGCTCGATACAATATGTTGTCACCCATGCTGCTTTGTTTATTTTTATCCACTTTTGAAGATAGGTGTGGTCTCCCTTCATTGTAATTCGAGTCAGAGACTTGGACTCCAGTTACATTTTAAGATTCTCCCAAATGACATGAGCTCAGGAGAAACTGGAGATTTGAGTGTAATCTTCTGATGTTATGCAAGTCAGGTTTGCTTCATCGGCATTGCAGTTGGCGCAAATGCATGTTAATACTCTCCGCCACCAAGGTAGACGGACGTGAGATATGTTTTTCACCCCTGTTTGTCTGTCTTTTTTCTGTCTGTCTGTCTGTTTTTTCTGTAACCAAATCCAAATAAAAATTCAGGTGATTGTTCACTCTTGAGAGACCAGGCAAAATACCGATAAATCGCATGAAATATGTCAAAATGTTTGGATGAGTTTGACACAACTTGGGTGAATGAGTTGGGTGGTGTACAAGAACAAGCCGATTAGATTTGGTCAGTTCTTGATGCAGATTCGGCTATCAGTGGGATACAAAAACCTAAACTGTTGAGTCCTGGGCAGAGGTATTTGTACCAACGAGTCCTCTTTTTTAGTAGTTCTAACAATGTAAAGAAGGTAAGCGAACCATCATAAATGCAATGTTTTAATTCTGGTACTGGAATTTCATTACCATGGCTTCTACCTGGATGTTTTTTAAATTCCGTTTTAATTCCATCTGTTTTTGGTTTTTCTGTAACTCAATATGGAAAACGAGATTTCGGCTTTCGCGGCTGTTGCATGTGGTTTAGATCCTGACACCCTAATGCCAGCCGCCTACGCCTCACTGTGTACACTACATATTATTTTTTCTCTACGTAGTTTTTTGATTAAACATTGCAGGCTTGATCTCTGATTTATACACAAGGTGTAGAAGCTGAGCTCTGTTCTGAACATGTTTGTACATGTGTCTTTATCTGGTTTCGTAGCTTATCAAAACCACATTGGTGGCGTGTTTAATGGTTATTGCATTATGTTCTCTTCCATTTTTCCAGCATGTTGTGTTTCTCGAAGTGTATCTCACTGCCGGTATATGATGATAATGGTATGGTCGGCAGTATTTAGATGCTTTACAAGTCCTCAATTTGTTGATATGTAAAATTGTCATGTTCTTTAATGTGGCATCCTTAACACTGGTGGATCATCTATTTATAATTTTTGCTTTTTGGTGGGTGGGGTGGGGCTGCAGGTGGGAGTGAGGGCGGCAGTCTGGTTATAAGTAGATACGAAGACTAAGTTATGCATTGCTTAGAGGTTCATAACAAAAGGTCATGCATTAAAAAAGAAGAAGAGATCTTATAGTGCATATCTTCGAAGCATTGTTGAATATGCATCTAAGGGTGGCATATCTTAGAACATCGGTTGAATAGCTTCTAACTGTTGTGGCAGGAATATTGCACGCTCTTTGGCACTTTTTTAGATAAAATAATATCGATTTTAGAGGTTGCCAACATCTTTCTCGTCAGAGGTTGACTAAGTCTTCTCACGGTGGTGGTGCCAGATTGTATTTTGTTTCCCCCAAATAGAGCTTAAGAATGCGGTTGGCAATATTCAAAACTATATTTTTGAAAGCAAATTAGATACAAATATGGACTGTAATCTCGTAAAACAGGCATAAGAATATAATTTTGGATGAATGCTAACGTGTGTATACGCATACTACTTTGTACATATTTAAGTGGCAGGAGTTTACAATTAAAATTATTTACAACAGTTAATGGGATGCTTACACGTAGCTTGACCACAACCAAGTCTTCCACTATTGTTGGAAGACTTGGGACACTTTCAGCTTTCAAGGACAGTTAAGAAATGTGTAAGTATCTGCTCACACATGCTGGTAGGTAGGTGTACCTGTATTTGTTAATCAAGCAGATAAATTTCCCAGAAAGTCATGCCCAGCAGGTCAAATAGAGGCCCCAGAATCTATATTGAATAGTTTGAAGTTCCATCTGCAGGTTTATAAAGTTTGACCACAAGTCCAAGCATTTTAACCCCGGTTAGAATTATTCAATGCTCATAGAATGAAGTAAAAGTGACATGTCCAGGTCATTCTCATTGAGTTAGTCGGTTTAAAGATTAACGAAAATGTTGGCCGAAGACTTTGGAAATATTGAAAACCTCTCAGGAAATTTATATTGCAGCTTTGTCATATGATGCAAATGCAACCGGCTTCATCAGTGCAATGTGTTGATAACTCCTTGCAGCATGGGAACCTCAAAGTCTTGTTCAATCATCTCCTATGTCTTGCTGAGGTACTGTAGTCTGTTGATGTCCACCCTCTTCATCTCAGAAGTTATCCCACACCCCAAAAAAATAGGTATGATATATTGGCTTCATTGAGATGTGTGGTATTTGGCTGTATTATGCTATGAGATTATGACTGCTTCACAATAAGAAGGGTTCAAGCTCAGATTATGTGATCACACAAAAATTGAATCTTTCACGAATATTTGTCATGCAGACACTGGTTATTTATTGCATATCATCAGTGGATTGCTGGTGTATGAGAATGTGGTGGTGATTAAAGAACTGGTAAAAATGGTATAATCTCTTATAAATGGATGAGGTGGTGTGTGTGTGTGTGTGTGTGTGTGTGTGGTGTGGATGCTTTTTGTGGAGTTTCTACTGCAGCTTCCTGATGTGAACTGCTTGATTAACTAATTCAGGTACACTTGTCAAAATGGATCATCATGATCTCTTGGAGTTGATTTGGCTAATTAACTACAATGAATCTGGAAGAATTCCATGTTTTAAACGCACACCATGTTAAGGTGTATGGAGCAGCTTAATAGGTCCTTCCATGGCATGGCATTCTATTACAAAATAAATAACAAAAAGACTGATAACATTGCAACAAACCATCTATTAATTAATACTAATAATATTAACAGCAACAATAATGGTAGTATCATTTGGCAATAATTATAATGAATGGATAATCCCTACCCTGGCCCAAGCACATTTGGACTTGGTGAAAGGCAAGCTCATGCTCAAGCAGTAAGGCAGGCAGGTATGCTACTAGGCCGTGAAGACCAATTAAATTTGGTCCAATCGCCCAACGGCCACTGGTATTTGTAAAAGGGCAAAGATAAACTAGATATCTGCAATCCCTAAAGCGATTGCCAAGGTTAAGCCTCCCCCGACTGGGGGAAGCTTACCCTAATGATCGCCCGTGACTTAGCCTTGGCCACAATCCAATGATGGCTATGCTTTGTTCGGACACCATATGACCTTGACTTCACATTTGGAGATGGAGTGTCGATTAAGAAAATATGTCCCTATTTTCAGTCTATTCTAAAACTCACATCATGAAAATTGGTGGAGACTTATTCAAGTTGTGATCAAAAATGCTTAAAAAAAAAAAAAATTAGGTCACTATCCGAAAAAAATAGGTCAAGGACACTAACCAAATATCACGTGCAGATCAGATCTACTATTGTGATGCAAAAACATCTTGGAAGGCCAAGCAGTCTTTGAGATTCCACGTTGGCAAAATTGAACGATGACAAAAATGTGGGGCTGCAAGCTATCAGCTTTTTGGGAGTTCAGAAAATTCTTGAAATCTTTTGTTTGCAGAAGCACATCTTTTCTTGCAGGTGCATTTCAAATATTTTCAGCTTCTTTAAAAGCTTTGTGAGCCATTGTAGGTAACAACCTCATCTCGCCCACAGGATGTACTTTATATTGCCCCAACCATCGCCGTTCCCTGGGGTTTCTGCACATGCGCACTGAATACTTTGAGGCAGATTACATCATTTCGAAAGCTCCCTTTTCCATCTCAGTCATCCACCACTTCCCAGCAGCTCCATTTTGCATGGGCTCCTCCATTAACCCTTCCTGGTTAAATTATTAATTCAGGCTGACTGCACGTTTTTTTTTTTTTCCTTTTTTTTTGTGTTCATCCCTCTTTTCTCCCATTTGTGGAACCACTGTTCATCCCACTCTTTGATTCAGTGTTCCAAGCAGGTGGTACACTGCAATCTCATATCATCCCATCCATACCCACAATCTTTTCTATCCATTAACTATAACTTACCTCACCCAATCGTCTTAATTGCAGGTGCTGTTTTTCCTCCCATCCTCTCCCTACTCTTCTTCTGTTCATTGATTTGCTGATTTGTCCAACTGTTGAGCCACTGACCCACTGTCATTACATTGCCTTTTTAACCCTCCATCACCTCTCTTTCATGAGCCTCCTCTTATATATAAAACAAAGCAGCTGTGCTCCATTCATCATTGGGTTTGAACCCTTGAAGCCCATTACTTCTCCAAACGACGGGTCAGCAACTTCAGTTGTGTCCAAAGGTCCCCCAGTCAGACAGTTTGCATTGTACTTTTGGAATTATTTCTGCCTCTTGGTTAGACATTTACCTTGTTATCGAGAGGTGTATTTTTTTTTCACTGTCTTTTTATTAACAAAAGCTATTTCTCTCATCTTTTTTTCAAGATTTGTTTTCTCAATTCAGAACACCACCTTTTTGTGAGCAAAACATTATTTGCAAAGCTATAAACACCGACTTTAGAGTGAAGACCAAAGTGCATTTCTTATTTATTGTAAAGTACAAGAGAAAGGAAGGACCCAAAGTCATTTAGAATCACCTGAAAGAAAGAAATAGGGAAGGGAACAAGTCAACCACAATGAGTGAAGGAGCATCATATGTAGACCTGTCCAGGTGGTACAGGCACTATTGTCCCATCCAAAGGTCACAAATGAGCAAGCTGGTATTACCGACAATCTAACACTGACATGGCAATTGTTCTGAGATGAGCTTGACTTCATAAAGATGAGGAATTATATCTTTAATAATGCTGCCTTTTGCTGGATTTTAACCCACTGCCTTCCAGATCCCAGTCCAGTGTACTTAGCAATAACCACCATTGTACATGGCTATCAAGGTCACTAAGGATTGTCAAAGCATTACTAAATGTACACTGACTCTGAACAAATGCACACAACACACACACACACACACACACACACAACACACACACACACACACACACACACACACACACACGTGAGCAATGTGCTTTCCAGTTGTGCCTTTGTGCCAATTTCCTCACCTGGCCTCGCTCAAAAATAGGAGGTTTTACACAATAAACTTACTCAACACTGTCTTGATGTTAACACTCACTCACTCATCAGTGCATGTTTAACAGGACAACTTACTCTGACATTTTATCTGATGCAAGAGTAATCTAACCTACACGGTCACACGGTCCATGCTATTCTTACCCCAATCTAGCTATGGAATGACAAAACAGTGAAGCTGGGTGCCTCATTTATGAGAGAACGGTGAGGCTGTATGCCTCATTTTCAACACCCAACACAGCGTCAATGATTTCCTGATTAAACACGTGGACTGTTTTCCTCATTCTTACGTTTGATGTCAAAGGCTTTAAAATAGGAAGGTGATGTTCTTCAATAGTAAGTCATATTTAATCACTTAGCCTACAGGCTAAAATAATTCCAAGATTCCAATGTGGTTTGGCGAATTGCAAGTTTTATTTTCTGATATTGGGTTGACCAAATCGCCTGAAGAAAAACCTTCAGCAAATCAAGACATTTTGATCCTCAAATGATAAATGAACGAATATTAATTTTATGGTGATGACAACATGATATTTATTCACAGAATGTCATGTAAGTACATTTTATAAATTGATCATCAAGTCCTTAATAGATATCTGACTTGTGTGTGCTGATCCTTGTCAAATGATCTCACACATACAAAAATATTTTTAAGTGTTTGCTCGCATTCACTGACCTGTATCTCCTATGTAATTAGACCGTAAGCCCTGCAGAATTGCATGTTTGTATCATTCCAAATCTTTCTGATTTGGATTAGTATGTCCATGAGACAATAATGTGAGTTCCGATGTCTCATTCTGGCTTTTAGATGTTTTTGTGATGCACTGGATGGATGAAAATGTCAAATTCTTTTGGTTTTTGTCTCAGATATTTGAATTTCCCTTGATTGATACATACCCCACATTAAAAAGAACATTTCTGCAGTGGATGTTTCTTCAATATATCATTGTAGTCATGGAAAATCTTAAAGCAAGTCGTATTTTCAATGGATGACCTTGAGCCAGCAATTTGTAAGATGCTTCTCTTTGCATTGATGTTATAGTGCAAATATTTTTTATTTGTATTGCATGGATGATGGAGAGAAAAAAAAATGATCAGGCAAATGGCAGAAGATATAAATGTCTTCATCCTTGTAACCATAATGTCTCATTGTGTACGTGTCTTACAGGCAACCATCATTAAATCCCTCATCACACCGCCTTGCTTCCAGCAGAAAATTGTCCAACGTTCTCTGACGTCCTTTGCATATTAAGCATTTGGCATAGCCTACGTGCATGAAATACCTTGTAGATTTCGGTGAGAACTGGAAATTGTTTCCTGTGCAGGCATTATGAATTGCCTTTGCTTAGGAACTGAAAGAAGTCATATAAATAAGATTTGCATCACGAAGAGACCATTGCCTGGTGATTTGTGGCTGAGCTTGCAACGTGAAGATTAACACATCCACAAGCTACCGATATAGTGAAGAATATCGAATTGGAAAAAAAACGATCATTCCTCCACGGCACTCTACTGAAAGCAGTTTTTGCCAGATAAAGTTGTGGATACACCTATTCCAGAGGCACTTCTTTATCAACAGAGGAGATCTGTTGCTCTACCAGAATACTTTGCATGGTAATAACTTCAAGATGGCCAAGATGACCTACGTGGTTCTCCTGGGCTTCTTGATGCTTTTCTGGATGGGGTGCTGCATGAGCTTGGAGTTTACTGGGACGGCAGATCAATGGCAGAGATACCTGCATGGGACCAAAGTGCCAATGGGAATCTGAGCTTCAAGTTCAAGACAAACAGTTCAGAGGGCCTACTCATTTACATTGATGATGGAGGTATTTGTGATTATTTGGAGCTGTTCATTAAAAAGGGTAAGGTGCAGCTGCACTTCTTCATGCACTGTGATTCACACCTTGTCCTGGAAACTTCCAAGCTGGTTAATGATGGCAAGTGGCATTCACTACACATATGGATCCGTTTCAAGCACGTCACCCTGACTGTAGATGGTGAGATGTGCCAGGAGATGTCATATCTCGGGGGCAACACCTGAGTGTAAGCAGCGACCTTTTCTTAGGTGGAATTCCTCCAAGTGAGCGAGTGGAGCAGCTTACCTCAAAGCATGTCAAGCACCGAATCGCTTTCAAAGGCTTTATCATGAACCTCAAGTATGGCAGCGCAATGCCCATTCTCATCAGTAGCAAAGGTGTGCGTTCTAGGTTGGACCAGCTGTGCCTGGAACAAAACCCTTGCAAGAATGGTGGTGCATGTTCTGTGGTGGGAAGTGAGATTACGTGTGACTGCGGAAGTACTGGCTTCCAGGGAAGATACTGCCATGAAGGTGAGGCCATAGCTTTCAATTTGCAAGTAATGGAATATTTTTTCATATAGTGACAGATAGATATGGAAAAATATATATATATACAAATAATGATAATTAAAGACCCACCCAAATCTTTCATCTGTGAATGGAGGGAATAACCAATAAGCTCTCACCTAATCAATTAAACCCAGGTGGCGAGGATTATATAAAGAAATGACTCCTCCATGCTCTTCCAGCCGAAGAAGCTGCATAAAGCAACCAAAAAGGCTACCAGTTAATCCCTTTGCTGTTTCAAGCCTTCCCAGAGTTCCTCTACAGCTGAAAGACATTACAAAGGTACACACATGAGAATCCCAATGCTACACACCCCTCAGCTGCCAGACCGGTTTCATCACTTATTAGCGAATCATGAATGACGGTGCAGACAGAAATGCATACTAACGAGTCTCTCAAGCATGTACCACGTGTAAATGTTGAAACAGTCAATAGATAATAATAAAGAAAGACCCACCCACATCTCTCACCTGTGAATGAATAATAGAGCTGATTGGTTATTTCCTTCATTCACACGTGAGAGATGTGGGTGGGTTTTGTTTATCATTTATATCTTGACTGCTTTCAACATTTGCACATTGACATGCTTGAGAGTCTCGTTAGTATGCATTTATGTCTGCACCTCACTGATGATTCACCAAAAAGCGATGAAACTGGTCCGGCAGTTGAGGCGGTGTGTAGCATTGGGATTCTCATGTGTGTACTCTTTGTAAGTGTCTTTACAGCTGTAGAGGAACTCTGGGAAGGGCTTGAAACAGCAAAGGGATTAACTTGGTAGCCTTTCTTGGTTGCTTTTACAGCTTATTCAGCTCAAAGAGCATGGGAGGAGTTGATATATATATATATATATATATATATATATATATATATATTTATAAATTTATTGTAGAAGATTGGGGCAGTTGGATGATACATTTTTAAAGAAGAAGATGGCGCTTCAACAAAAGTAAAAAACTAGATCGACTCCGCTAATTTGAGCAAAAAGCAAGAGCAGATCCGGTCTCAGGCAACGTTTCACCATCTTAACAGTCGGCTTCTTCAGGCACAATAGAAATTAGTCTATTGTGCCTGAGGAAGCTGGCTGTGAAGCTGGTGAAACATTGCCTGAGATCGGGTCTGCTCTCGCTTTTTGCTCAAATTAGCGAGTCAATCTAGTTTTTTTTTTACCTAGATTTAGGTTAATCTAGTTTAGGTTGGAAGCGCCTTCTTCTTCAAAAAATTAAATAATATATGTATATGTATGTATATATATATATTATATATATATATATATAAATATACACACACACACAACCACACAACACACACACACTCACAATATATTTTGGTTTACATGATAGAAAATGGTTATGTAGTTGTATAGGTGTAGATTTTTTTTATTTATTCATGTGCATGTCAGGTTCAAATTAATTTCCTGATTGTTGAAGCAATATTAAAATTTACTAGATGTGATAAACAAAACTTTTTTGTCATTTACTTGTATTCCCTGTCAATCTTCAAAACCATTATTTTGATAAATGTAATCCAAGAATGTCAATCAAATGTCTTTTTCCTTTTACAGTTTTGCCTGATATAATATCAACACAGTTTTAATTTTCTTATGGTTCAAATACCAAACAGAAACAATGTTATGCTGATTTGCTGTTGCTTTATGTTGATTTGTGTCAATGAACTGCTTTTCATGATAATCTGCAATAATGAAAATAAACATTCTCATGTTCAGAAGTTGTGCTAATGGAAAAAAAAATGTTCTTTTTTCAAACATCGAAGTTTATGGTTACTATGGAAATGCTTTAATGGGTTCATGACTGCTCACTATGCAGAAATGTATGATGTGCTTATAACAAGAGTGGTGTCTAATGAGTGTGAATTTTCAATTGCTTTCCATAAGTAGTTAAAAGTCAGCTCTTCATATACAAGTGTAGGAATCCTAAAGTGATGCTCTTGTTGTTGTTAGATAAGTACTAGCTGTTTTGACAAATTCACATTTATATGCAGTTGGTTGTGGAGGATAAATAAACAAAGCTAACAAACACAATCAAATTCCCTGCCCCAAGTCCCCATCATTTTGTATCGTGGAAGTCGTTTAAGGTGTGTTCAAATTGCAGCATTTTGAGCTGTAGCAGCACCACATGTGGCTGATCCTTACATGATAATATCATGATGTGATCAGTTTCTTTTAAATATAACTTCTGATGTGATTGTAAAATCTCAAGCCTCTTTATGGATGGTGATTCATTGGTGCGCATGAAAACTGCTCCACTATGAGCACACACAAGGGTAGTGCTAAACTGAGAAATGTTTGCAATACACTTAGTTTAAATGGAACTGTTTTTGTTGTGGAATTTTAATGCATCCACCTCAATTTCTTCTCATCTACTCCCTCCCCCACCAACAAATCCTCCCTTTACATCCCCCTTACACTTCCCCAATTTGAAAATTACAGCCAAATTGCCACAATGAAGAATGCTGGGATATTCTAAAATGTGCACTACTAAATTGGCAATGTTGCATTTCCCCTGGTAACTCTGCTGGCCAAATGGAATGCAGTCTCAATCTGAGGCATAATGGGTAGTGCAATGCAAAAAACATGAGGTGCAAAGGTGTAAATGGCTTCCATAAATAAATGAAAATATCCATATGTAGCTGGAGTAGAGCAGCGATGAGAAACAATTGGATATCAATTTTCATGTTGAGCTGCAGGGAAATTACATCACTGACCAAGATTGATTCCCAAAAATTATCATTTAGGATTGAAATATGGTGAGAATTATAAACATTTGGCCTAACAGTCTTCCAGCCTGAGAAAAAGGTGTTTACTATATAATGCTCCATTTCACAAAATATACTTCCTTCACATATTACTAATTGTGTCTTTCACATCAACAACCAAATTTTCTTACTATATAAATATATATATATATATGTATATATACACACATATATACATATATATTCATGTATATATATATGTGTATATATAATGTACACACACGCTACATGGCCAAAAGTATGTGGACACCTGCTCGTCCAACATCTCATTCCAAAATCATGGGCATTAAGATGGAGTTGGTCCCCTTTTGCTGCTATAACAACCTCCACTCTTCTGGGAAGGCTTTCCACTAGATGTTGGAACATTGCTGTGGGGAGTTGCTTCCATTCAGTCGCAAGGGCATTCGTGAGGTAGGGCACTGATGTTGGGCGATAAGGTCTGGCTCGCAGTCGGCGTTCCAATTCATCCAAAGGTGTTCGATGGGGTTGAGGTCAGGGCTCTGTGCAGGCCAGTCAACTTGTTCCACACCAATCTTGACAAACCATTTCTGTATGACCTCGCTTTGTGCACGGGGGCATTGTCACGCTGAAACAGAAAAGGGCCTTCCACAAACTGTTACCAACAAAGTTGGAAGAACAGAATCATCTAGAATGTCATTGAGTGATGCAGCATTAAGATTTCCCTTCACTGGAACTAAGGGTCCTAGCCCGAACCATGAAAAACAGCCCCAGACCATTATTCTTCCATCACCAAACTTTACAGTTGGCACTATGCATTCGGCAGGTAGCGTTCTCCTGGCATCCACCAAACCCAGATTCATCCACCAGACTGCTAGATGGTGAAGCGTGATTCATCACTCCAAAGAACGCGTTTCCAGCTCCGAGTCCAATGGGGGTGAGCTTTACACCACTCCAGCCGACCCTTGGCATTGCGCATGGTAATCTTATGCTTGTATGGGCTGCTTGGCCGTGGAAACCCATTTCATGAAGCTCTAGATGACAGTGCTTGTGCTGACGTTGCTTCCAGAGTCAGTTTGGAACTCGGTAGTGAGTGTTGCAACCGACGACAGGCAATTTTTCCGCACTCTGCACTTCAGCACTCGGTGGTTCCCATTCTGTGAGCTAGTGTGGCCTACCACTTCGTGGCTGAGCTGTTGTTGCTCCTTAACATTTCCACTTCCCAATAACAGCACCTACAGTTGACCGGGGCAGCTCTTGCAGGGCAGAAATTTGACAAACTGACTTTTTGGAAAGGTGGTGTCCTATGACTGTGCCAGATGAAAGTCAATGAGCTCTTCAGTGTGGCCCATTCTATGCCAATGTTTGTAGATGGAGATTGCATGGCTGTGTGCTTGATTTTATACACCTGTCAGCAATGGGTGTGACTGAAATAGCCGAATCCACTAATTAGAAGGGAAGTCCGCATACTTTGGGCCATGTCGTATATTATATATATATATATATATATATATATATATATATATAGTATAGTATTTTGTATGTGGTCAGGAGCTCAGGTGGGCCAAGGTAGGACTTTGCATTACAGAGCATTCCCAGTCGGCGACTGGCTTTGGAGGCAAGGTTGGAAATGTGGCTTTCCCAAGAAAGATTATGGCACATAGTGATACCCAGAAGCTTTAATGTAAGGACTTCTTCCAGAGGATTATTGAGAAAGTGGATGGGGGAGGTTTGGTCCTTTCGGAGAGACATAGTGAGAGTGTGAGATTTGTCAGGATTGAAAGACATGTTCCACGTGTTGGACCAGTTTGTGATTTTATCCAGATCTGCAGAGAGCGAAGAAATGCTGCTTGCTGGTCTGAGGGAAGACAGATGGTACGGCAGAGGAAGGAGTCATCAGCAAAGAGATTTAGAGGATTTTCCAGAGAGTCGGAGAGATCATTGATGAAAACCAGAAAAAGAACGGCCCAGAATGCTGCCTTGAGGAACTCCAGCCTGGACAGGAAGAGGGGATGAGAGAACTCCAATTATGGCCACACATTGGCTGCGACAGGAGAGGAAGTCTGCGAGCCATGAGGGGAGATGTCCTTGGATACCATAGGATGAGAGTTTGGTGAGCAGGGTGGAATGCCAGACTGTGTCAAAAGCATGCGGTATGTCTAGTGATATGGCTTTGATTTCATGTCTGGCATCGAGTACCTCCATCCATTGCTGGGAGAGCAAAAGCGGCATATCCAGGGTGGAGTGGGCTGGTCTGAAACCAAATTGATGTTCGGAAATCAAACCATTGGAGAAGAGGAAGGATTTAATGTTTGAAGCGATGATGGATTCCCTAACCTTGCTGATGATTGGGAGAAGGCTGATTGGTCTGTAGTTGCAGGGATTTGTTTATGCATCTTTTTTATGCAGGGTGGTAATGTTTGCTGATTTCCAAGCAGAGCAAGTGACCATGAGCAAATAGGTGTAATAGAACAGAGAGAGGTGAGCAAAGACAGAGAAGCAGGTTTTAGACACGTGGGCTGATACTGTCTGGACGCGGTGCAGAATCTGAGTCGAGTTTGACAGCAATCCTCCACTGTCAGAAGAAAAGACACAGTCCATGGACAGCTGGTTGTGACTGGGTAAGATGGAACAGAAACGATGGGTTTGACACAAGATTTTGATGCAAACACGGAGTTTAGGCATTTGCCTTGTTGTCCGATAACTTCTCAAGGCATATACCTCAAGCATATAATGATTTATCCTTATCACACACCCAACCTGTCCATAAAATTTCGTCTGAATCCATCCATGACTGTTTGAGATATCCTGTTCACAGACAAAGATACAGACAGGCAGACAATCAACGGTGATAACATAACCTCTGTCCACCTTAGGGTAGCGGAGGTAGAAATATCTGAATATCGGAGCTGAGTACATGCTTGAGGAAAGTTTATGGACAACAAATTGGACATTACTTGAGATTGTCTGCCCTTTCGTGGTCGTTTCAAATTGGTGGAAGGAAGCGTAACACTAATTGTTTGTTGAGTAGAAAAAGCACTGTCAACCAATATTTTGCATTTAGTTTTTTGATTAAATTCTACCTTTAAGATGGCTTTACATTTCACTGCAGGTAAATTTGCACCACACCGATGCCCTGTCAAAAGTGCAAACAAAATCCGTAAGCACAAGCACCTCCCTCTTTGGAGCCTTGCTGGTAATTGTCCTTTTTTTCTGGTCTTGGGAATGTGCGTAAAATTTTGCATCATGCACATGCCTACTCGGTATGGGAAATTTTACGATGATCCCATTCCCAAAACTTTCTAATTTTTTTTTTCCAAGCACAAGTCCAGATACGTAGACACCCTCTGTTTCATCAGTTGATGTGCCGGTGTATTTTGCTGCACTCTCAATGTCTATTCTTCTGCTTGTGATTTGTTTTTGTTGTTTTTTTTCTCAAAAATACAAAATAAGTTTTGACTCTATTCTACATGCAGATTGTTTATTTTCCTCTGTGAGGCTAGAACCTCGCTCTTCTGCATGACACTGTCATGCAAAGACAATTGGGATCTGCATGCCTAACAAAGACTTTTTTTCTTTTCTTACTTTCTGCTGTCAGATGTCATCTATGGGGAAGGTAGGTAATTAGCTTTGTCCTGTTTCCATCTGGGTTTTTCAAAAAAGGGAAGCATAGGTGATAGCCTCATTTGATTCCATTTTTTAAATTGGATCTAGTTTGACACAAAAAAAAAAAATCCAAGATTGGAACCATTGAAATTATTTGGGGTTAAAAGAAGAATGCAATTATTTTTTTGGCTTGGGATTCTTTATTAACGCCCAAAACCATTCCAACAAATAACCATGAGGACGTTAATATTACATGTTTTTCTCCTCCAATATGACTTTTGTATTCGGTCATACAGGAAAATGGAATTAATTTTTTTTTAACTCACATTTTGGAGTTTATTCACAGCACTTGCAACTGTGATACCTTTAAAATTATTTGATTGGCAAGATTGAAACAATTTTGAAATTGGTATTCTTCCTCAATTGTGAAAATTTGAATGCAATCGTTTAAAAGAGCGTTTTAATCCACATATGCAGGGATTTAGACAGCATGTACCCTTTTCCATGACTTGCTAAGATGTCTGAATCTGCTTTCCAAATCTTTGGAAAAGCATTTGGCACTGCAGTGTTTGATGCTTTTGGGCTCTGTGCTGTATAAAGACATACACTACGTATGTCAGTCACAATACTGAAAGTGTTATTGTGATTTTGCTGGAGGTCTTTCTTTCTCTCTCTCTCGAAGGCTGATGTGTGTTTTCATTCTTCTTCAAGGTTTCATGCATCTGATGGTGGGAGATCAAGGTATGAGTGTACTGTTTTACCAACTCCCTTTTCTTTCCCTTGCTACCACTACCTGCTTCACGCATGCAAGGCAGGGCTTTGCAGTTTGCAAAGGGCATGGGACTTAAAGCAGCAACGTTTATTTTCATTCACCACGCCCACAACGTTTTTGCAAGCCAATCACGTCCACTCACTTAGGCACATTTTTTGATGGAATGCTTTGCCATTTGATTTTGATTGAGTTTCACCAAACTTTGCATAATTTCAACTTTGACATTCTTTATTTCAATTGCAAACACCTTACGGTTTCACTTGTATTGAATATTTTCAAACCATTCACTCAAGTTTCTCTGAAAGCACGTCTTAGTTGCATTTAAGCTTGCCTTTTATGTTATGATTCTTGCATAGAAATGCACCCTCTCATGAACACATCTACATTCATCACTCTCAATTAAAAAGCCTTTCATCAGTAATCATGGAAAGAAAGCATTTTCCTGAGAATAAACACCATTTCTTCAGGTTTTAAAATGTGATTGAGATGTCCATCCAGAGATCGTTAATGAGAATATAGGTAAAAGTGTGTACAGGTTCATTCCATAAGATATGAATATCACAGGAATTCGAATAATAGAGTTCATTTTTCAGTGAAAAAAGTGGTGGTAAGCCAGAACAAATGAAATGAGCTTCTTTGAATGTTATAGGTTTGCTGTCTTTGCCTCTATCCCAAACCTTTCCTTTGTCAAAGTACTTGCATTTACTCTTCTTCTACTGTTCTTTTATTCCTTTATATTTACTCAAAACTATGTTTGTTCCCATTGGTGTTCACATGTTTGCAGAACATGGATATAATAACAGGGACATATAAAGTTTCTCTTTTCAAATTGCATTTCTCCGAATCAATAATATTTTGAGAATGACATGCTTCATTTGTTAACAACCTGAAATAATGTTTTCCAAAAATAAACGAAAAGCTTTGGACTTGCGCTGATATATTTTAGACAAATGACATTTGTCAAAATGATTTGGAATATGGAAAAGTAATTCAGGTGAGGTAAAATGGATTCTGGGAAGGAAACGACAAACAATGTAGTATAACCGTTGGCAAGTAACTGCTTCGGCAGCACCAACCCTCTGTAAAGAGTACGGTTCATCAAAAAAAAAAAATGGAATGAAGAAAACTTGTAAACTGAAGAAAATCAATGTCCTATCACTTATTGTCAGGGCAATTGTTGTGATTAAAAAGAAAACGATTATAGGGTATTTGAAAGAGGTATCAGCAAATCTCACTACCTGCAACCTGCAATTGGAAGCAATGTAGGTTTATATTACAATCCATAAAAGTGCCTTTGAAGTAAAGATGCAATGATGTGGAACACAAGAAAATAGAAAATGTTCCTGTGCCGAGGGTTTACATAAAACATCACAACTTTGTTCTGGAAATGTGAACCCCACCAAAAGATGCATACATACATGCCTGCATAAATGTGTGTGTGTGTGTGTGTGTGTGTGTATGTGTGTGTGATATATATATATATATATATGTATGTATGTATGAACGTACAAATGTCAGAATAGCGTAGAGGTAAGCATACTTACCTCTGAACCATCTCTCCCAGGTTCTCATCTCAACCCAGCTGAATACATTACTGTCCTCCTCGTGTTTCACGTGCAATGTGATGCATTGTGTCGGCCATCTCGCGAATGGATGTTTAAATTGGATATGTGTATGTTTGTATGTATGTATATGCAGGGTTTCTTCTGGGGTTTTTTTTGAAGTGTAGGCAAAATGTTGGTCAAACTGATGAAAATATCACCAATTTTTTTTTTTTGCAGCCAATGTACTATTTCTCATTTTATCAATCACAGCTGAGTATTTGGTCTCAGCAAAATGAATTTATTAAACTGTTCCCAACTCTCCCTTCTCCCCCATTTTTCACTACCTTTCACATGAGGCATGTAATGGTAACATAAGTATTCGTTCTGGAGTTGCATTTGAAAAAAACACATGAAATTGGCTTAAACATCCACCCTGGGTAAAAAATAAAGATAAAAGTGGCCATGACATTTCCAGGTTCAAAATGCTCTCATGGACACCACGTGTCTCGGTCAAACGGTTTTGAATTTAATTTGCACACAAACAGACAAACCTTTTTGAGGAGTACAGATATCTTTGGTTTCTTTCCAGGCATTACATCAACGTTATTGAAGAGCTAATATGTAACTTTGACTATACCTACTTTGATCCACTGAGCTATCATTGGTAGGAAACCTATTTCGACCTCGTTTTTCTCTTTTTCTTCCAGCTATGCCTTTGCTTATTCCTTTTTCACTGTGATGTGATCATGTTTTGTCTTATGAAAGCAAAAGAGTTAGTAAGAAGACAAAATAAAGTATTATTTTCCTCTATTAAGGACGTAAAACAAAGTTTATTTTCTTGAGACATGAAGATCATGAAACTTACGTTTAATAATAATGATGATAAACTTGATCCAATAATGCGATGTTGATGGTGACGATAAGGACAAGTTGATGATGATTATGATGACGATGTTGGGGGATTTGAGAGGGTTATTGTGTTGACGGCCCATGTTAATTAGGTGAATAAATCTGGAAAATAGTTCACCAACCCACGATTATACGAGCATGGGTGAAACTCTTCTGGATGTGTCTGGAATTCTGTATTTTTGTAACGACCCAGATGGAGGTTTTCATGTTTTCATCGTCAGAAAAACATGTTGTGTGGGTTATAGGGTATTGAGGTGCTATTCCGATATGCTGTTGACTTGGAAAATCGAAGATTTTTCAAGTCTATTGGTCAGTCGATTTTGTTATTCTGTCTGTCTGTCTGTCTTTCGCCTACAAGTCACAATTCAAAACCGATCTTCACGAGACTTTACCACACGGTAGAGTTTGTCATAAGCAAGAAGTCTATTGTTTTTGAGGTCAAAAGGTCAATATAGTCCAAAGGTCAACATCTTAGGTTGAGATTTCTAAAATCCTCAATTTTCATCCGATTGACTTGGAATTTCAAGAGGATTTATATTCCAGGTCACTGAATTCAACCAGCTAATTATTTTTAAGTCAACATTGACCAAAAGGTCAACATAGGCCGAAGGTCAACAACTAAGGTGGCATTTCGAAAATCCTCAATTTTTATCCGATTGACTTGAAATTTGAAGAGCATTTATATTCCAGGTCAATTAATTCATCCAGTCAATTATTTTTGAGGTCAACATGGACCAAAAGGTCGACATAGGCCCAAGGTCAACAACTACTTAAGGTGTTATTTCTAAAATCCTCAATTTACATCCAATTGACTTTATATTTGAAGAGGATTTATATTTCAGGTTACTGAATTCAAGCACCAATTATTTTTCAGATCAACAGAGCCCAAAAGGCCAATTTGGGCCAAATTGGGCCAAGTTTTCTAAAATCCTCAATTTTCATATGATTGATTTGAAATTTGAAAAATATTTACGTATCAGGTCACTGAATTCAACCACCTATTATTTTTGATGTCACCATAGGCCAAAAGGTCAACATAGGTCGAATTTCTAAAATCCTCAATTTTTATCCGATTGACTTGAAATTTGAAGAGGATTTATATTTCAGGTCACTGAATTCCACCAGCCAATTATCTTTGAGGTCAACAAAGGCCAAACGGTCAACATAGGCCCAAGGTCAACAACTAAGGCGATATTTCTAAAATCTTCAATTTTCATCTTATTGACTTGAAATTTGAAGTGGATTTATATTTCAGCTCATTGATGTCAACGAGCCAATTATTTTTGAGGTCAACAAAGGCCAAACGGTCAACCTAGGCCGAATTTCTAAAATTGTCAATTTTCATCCAATTGACTTGAAATTTGAAGAGGAGTTGCATATTTGGTCATTGAATTCTACCACAAATTATTTTTGAGGTCAAATTTGTTTATGAATTTTGCAAGTATCGTGCTCTGCATGACGTCTTCTTCTTGTTTGTTTCTTAACCTCTTTCATCTGGATGGGGTGCATTACGAATGCATCATGATGAACGATTATGTGAATTACTACTATGGTTGTTTTTTATGAGGTATTTTTGTCAAAGTTAGCTGGGTACAAAAGCTTGCAAGCGTGTTTCCGTGATTAGATTTTCGCCAGTCAGGCGAATGTCTGTTTGTCAGCAAACATGGAAACAGCATCCATTGTTGGATTTTACCATCATCTTTCCCTTCTATGAATTTCATGGAAAATAATGAAGTGTTGTCTTTACATTGCAGGAAGTAAAGACTCGATTTATTTTGCACACAAATGCAAAACATGATAATGTCTGTTGGTCGTGATGAAGTTTGTGACCACATCCATATGAGACCAATAAATATTAACAAGGAACTTTGATGCAGGAGTCCATTTGGCCCATCAAGCCTGTGCTACACCACCACCACATTAAATAAATCCATCTGGCTCTCAACTCGGTTTCATCAGGGTGGAGGAGTGGGGATGACAAAAGTGTGGCAGGTACAGGGACTAGAATGTTATAAATGCAAATAAAATAAATATTTTAAAACTCATTTGTTTTTTACGACTTACAACTTTCCCTTGTACACGTAGCGTGGTGTGTGTTTACTGACCCCCTACTGGGGGTGGGGTGGGGGGGG
>CM068960.1:103738857-103752971 GCA_035128595.1 Eptatretus atami
AAAGCAGAGAGATTTTCAATCTAGCCATAGCATTGATCAATCTAGCGCTATTTGATGGCGTCAACTAGAGCCTTCTGTGCCTTGATGCTGCACCCAGACACCATAGACAAACTGGATGGACGTCCTGGAGCAATTCGTATAGGTACTTGCTCTATGACCGCACTAGCAGCCTGCAATCAGTCATCAGGCACGAACAATCAGCTGTTCACCCAGCCAGAGGTAGAGAAAACATTGAAGGACACCGGCCAAACACAAGCAGCACTGATTCAGCACAAAAGGGAGCTGCCTAACCAAGTGGTCACTGCTGGGGAAGATGTATGTTGCAGTCACGGAAGCTCCCATCCCCAGGTTGACTTGGGGTTAGAAAGAAAAAGGATACAGAGTGGATTTGGACAGTTCACTGACCTACACTGCCCAGAAGCGAACCAGGCCACTCTAACAAAAGTGTCTGAGACGTCATACGCTGGGATGCAAAAAGGGTGCGAGCTGCAGTGCAGAAAGTAGTGAAGGCCAGCACTTCAGTGCACTGCCCTTTGCCACTGTGCTGGAACTGACTGTTCTCGAAACTAACATTAATTTCCATTGACAAACCTGTATATACCTGGAAGGTGCTTACTGTTAATAATGGAAGGACTGTCGTACTTGCCTACCACTAACATGTCAAACAACAATGGACATGCACTATTGATTTGCAAGATACAGCATAATCTCATGAACTGTGTGCTCATATAAATAAACTACCAAATTATAAAAGGAACAATTGCGAAGACTGCATTGTACTCTCATGAATATGTCACGACTTTCAAAACATTGTACATGTATAACTCCACCAATATTAAATGCGTTATATATTTTACTATTATTTATTTCCCTAAAAGCTAGGATATGTAGTTTCAGTTGTTGTTAGAGTAGGTAAAAGCATGTTTAAATGTTGATCCACTGCAGTTCCTCATACCTTGAAAATGTAACGATTAGCCACCCAGAATCAATATGCTAGTTAAGTCTAAATGTATGATTAGCCACCAGAATCAATATCCTAGCTGGTCTAGAACCTGAGAAACTGGTAAAATAACAAACGGTGGTGGCCATTTTGGAAAATGGCCGCCATTTTGGTCACAGTACAATTCTGCAATGGCCATATAGCTAAATATCTTCCTTAGGGCATGATCTAACAGTGTGCCAAAGTTCATGCTTGTATCATCAAAGCAAATTCCCCCAATAAATTTTCACTTACTCCGGACTATGAGGAACATACATTGATACAGCGTGTTATTCTAAATATTGCACTATAAACAATAAGCTACACCGAACTATGTTCTTAAGACTATGTAAAGGTGTAAAAGTCTATTGCAAAGCATTGGAATTAACTAATAGCTTTTATCACTAAAATGGAGCTATCATCACTCAAGAAGGATCATGGGAAATGATTGAGACCCAGAGTGAAGGCAATAAAAGGTGTTTTTTTCTTTTTGCATACCCTATGAGAGAAGCAGCCACACATTTACCGCAGATTGATGAGTGGAGATGAATTCCCAGTATCGCACACAACGAATATAATGTGTTCGCGAAGTAACCAAACTGCGGAACCCATTGAAGTGATAGTAGTTTTGCTTCGATAACATGTAACTGTCTTGTCTAATAACCCAGGCCCCTCTTCCCCCCCTTGCTAATATAAATCATTTTGCGATCAAAAAAAAACAACTAGGCTTGTGAACAGAACTCTAAGAGAAGGAGGTACGCATCGATACATCTTGGTGTATCTTTGCACATTTGTTTTCTTTCCCGTGCGCACGCGAATAAATGGTTCAACTCGCACGAGTTACTGGAGTGACGTTCGACTCCGCTGGAGGTTCAAGTAATTCCACCACAACTACTCGATCATAATGGTTAAATTTCACGTCGATTGATGAAGCGGTTAAAGAGAAAGAACCTTGAAAGATTTTCATTCAATCCAAGATGGCTGCCACACCATGTGACCTATTTATTCTTCATGAACACCCTGGTATCCCCAAGGCGTGGGGAACATGTAGGTGAAGTTTCCCCTCAAATTGTCGAGCCGTTCTGGAGGAGAGGATTTTAAAAGTTTTATTCTTCAAAAAATCATAGCTGCCAAACAATGTGACCTGTGACATCAGAGTTGGAGAACTTTTTCTTCCTCATGGATAGGCAATGTAGTCTGGGATCCAAGGGCCAAAAATGTGCAAAATAACACTTTTGATGTGACACCCCTGCTGTAAATGTTTTGGCACTTGAATCATGTTTGTGGGGGTGTAGGACACCAGAAAAGTGACTTTGGCAAGTTGGATCGGTTGAGCATACTTCTCCAGGACGATTTTTTTTAACTTCAGCCGCAAATACCCATTCGAAAAATTAGGGGGTAGGGAAATGCAAATCCCTGTATCTCTTGAACCCTGCATCTCACAGTAACAAAGTACCACTCATTCTTTTTGGTAGTATGTCAGCTTTCGAATGATGTATAACAAAATTTGATTGGATGACCTCTGGGGTCAGGGGAGGTCAAAAGGTCACAGAAAGTAGAAAAAAAAGAGAGAGATTCAGCGGCCAACGGGGCTTGAACTCAGGACCTTTTGGATCCCAAGCCGCTACCCTACCACTACGCCAACACCAGGCTTTTGGGTATATCCACGCTGAAGTTTCCAAAATCAGCCGCAATTATAAGTTTTGGCATGTTTTTTTGTTTGGAAATCACTTAAAACATGTAGAAATGGCAAAAAAACATCTGAAATTTTTGTTGAAAAAAAGTTGCAAAAATTTTTTTTCTCTAACAATTTTTTTTTTGGGGTGGGGGGGTTGAAATCACTTAAAACATGTAGAAAAATGCAAAAAAAATTAAAAATAAAAATATTTTCAAATGGCGGCCAATAGGCGGCCATATTGGATTTTGGACCAAGTCAAAATCTAATGGCATGATACTTGGACCATACTAACCCACAAGTTTCGTCGAAATCCGTCGAGGGATTTTTCCGTAATACTGTTCACAAAAACAAACAAACAAACAGAAAGGGGTGAAAACAGTAACCTCACTCCGATCTTCGATGGCGTGGAGGTTAATTACTCACAGTAATTAACCCTTTCCGGGCTATTTTAACCCCAGTACATAAAATTTGAACACAGACAACATATGAATTGCACAATAACCACCTCATCCTTACTTTAGTCACAATAGGTAACCAAAAACAACTAAAAGATAGAAAATGACTTAATACTCAATATTAACCCTTTCCTGACTGATTTTTACCCAGCCAAAACATTTGAAACATCTATAGACAACAGGGGTAATTTGACGCTTATTGGCACAAAAACCACTTCCAAAAATTATAAATGGCATGGGATTTTAATGTCATCTCTTGCTTTCCGACCTGCTGACATTGATGCAAATATTTTTACTGGGTTAGACACTCAATTGTTTAGTGTTTTGACCATTCACCGTAAGACCATTCACATTCACGCGTTTCACCATTCCCGTAAGACAGTAAGATCAATTAAATTCGTGAAACAAACAAATAATCTGGCTACAACTAGTTGCTTCCCCAATCTCCTCAAACCGTTGCTACTGCACACGGTGAGCAGACCAACTGCATAACAGGCACAAAAAATTGTGCAAGGCAGACCTCTGACTTGAGCACCACAACCTTTCTCGAATTACAGGGACTTTCACTTCTGCCACCCGACAACTGAATCATTTCAAGAACATATTCTGGGGCCAGTTTCACATCATCTGGGACTGTAATTGGTGACAGTGGACTATGTTTCTTGGACATCCCCTTCTATCCATCGCATATTCTAGGGTCCAGTGCCCGGTGGAATGGCTAGTTCAAGGCATTCGCCAGGTAATGCAAGAAATGAGACAAACCTCTGGCCGATAGTCAACGTGGTAACGGACATCTGCCGGCATGCAGATCATGACCTGCCCCTTCAACACAATGTTCGAACACTCCGCTGTAGTGGGGCATGATAAGCAGCAATTTTGAGAGGAATCGTGCAAATATGATACACAGCATCAAATTGGCACATTTGTTCTTCAGGGGATTCTAATCAAATCTCTTGATGGCCATTTGGAAAATCCAAATTTTGAGAATTTGAAAAAAAAAAACTTCAAAAAAGTCAAAATCACAATCATGTTGGATGCTGGCTGAGACTTGGTGAATGTTTCAAGAAACATCATCAAAGACGTTCCAAGTCTGCCATGCAGTTTTCTTCCCTTTACCCGTGGGATAGGCAGACACGACGTCACTCCAGTGAAACGCATGGAAGTATGGGATCCCTCTAGATTCTCATAGGCCCTATTCAGAACTAACCTCATGGACTGGAATCCATCGCGCCTGGCTCCTTGTGCCAAAGGCAATCCACATGTTCTCAAGACCTAGTTCCTGTAAGGATGGCAGTAACAGATATTGCTATGACTATACGTCCGTGTCATTAGCTAATGATAATGGACTTTGCACCACCCATCGTTGCTCCCTGGAGTGTACAATATCGTAGTGTCAGCTTCTTTCATGACAACATGAGACACAGCATCCAGTGACTTCCTTGTGGTTGCAATGCATCTCTCCTTTTGTGACAATAACTGTGCTTGTCTTCTGTGCTTCACCATCTTTTCCGCAAGGAAGTGAAACAGCTCAGTCTGTTGCGTCATCTCGAATAATGCCTTTCCAGTTACTTGGGGTCTTACTGGTCCTGTCACTCTTCTTCTGAATTCCTTGCCTCCTTTTCGACCTTGCCCCTCGACTTCAGACTTGACTTCTTGTACACATGCAAACATCACGTCCACGCCTCTCGTACATGGCTACCATAGGATTTCCACCTTGGAATGGGTCTTCTTTAGCATAGTCTATCAAATATCTTTGAAGTGGCGTGGAGTAGGGCATTGCTAAGTGCTGAGCAATCAATGATGAACTGCATCTCCCCTTTGGTCTCTGTCTGGGATGTTCACTTGCGCTTTGAGAATTTCAGCCAGCTATGACTCAAATTTTTTGAAGTTTTTTTTCTTCAAAATTTTTCAAAATTTTGGATTTTTCAAATGCCATCGGCAGATTTGATCAGAAAGCCCTGCGACAGAAATGCCAATTTTGATGCTTGTATGCATAAATTTGCACGATTTTTCTACTATCTACTATACTACTGCAGCAGCATCATTTCTCTTTTCACATATCTGCCAGTAAGACTGTTTCGTGTCAATTTCTCAACATAAATATCTGCTCATCCACCTAATGGGTGCTTTTGTCCTTTTCAATGTCACAATGATCCCACAGAATAGACTGCTGTCTGATTGAACGTTTCACCAACAGGTTTTGACAGGGACTGTCTGTGACTTTCGAGGTATTGCAGAGTCTGCTTCTCTGTCATTCTGTGCGTTTGTAACGAATCTTGTTTGTCTAACTGCTTGTATATGTAGACACAGGTTTTATGGCATTTTATAGTAAAGTTTTTTCAAACTAAAATCTGGTTCAAATGCTTTCCTGAAGGTCAAAATGCTTCCAATCACCATGATCTTGCTACATCGTATGATATTCTATTCGACAGCGGTTGCGGTGATTAATGGGTCTTTCTTTCGTTTCACACAGCGAAACTTCCACTGAAAGAAACATCTTTCCTGATGCGGACTCCATAAATGTCCAAACCCTGAAAATAAATAAGTCAAAAATTAGATTCTAACCTGGAGAAAGCAAATTTTGTATAACCGTGCCTGAACACCTAGTACCGACAAAGGTTCACATTTTTAGTACGGTTCCCTGCTAAAAGAGGGCAAGCACCCAACAACAACTGCATGATGGCCCATTTTTGATAACTGTCATTTGTAAAAACTTAAATTTTACAATCTGAATTTGTCTAGTATTTTAATGCTGGAGATTCCTATTTTACTAACTACTTCATATAAAGCTTGACAACTGGAAGTCTGGTTGCCTATTCCATGACAAACCTGCACAGCAGAGTGGGAGTGGTGCCCCAGCCATGTGCTTTTCTAATATCTGAAAACAATAGCAAGGTGCCACCTTTTGTCAGTTTAATCTTAACTAATGAAGTCTCTCAGCCAATACTTCATCTTAAATGCCATGGTGATAAACAGATCAAAGCAGGAAATTAGGCCTACGTTTTGGGGGTATAATGATCCCTAGGAATGCCAAAAAGGGTTATAATCATCAAGTTTGGGGCAAATTGGTGTCCAATCATCTGTAAACTACTTGCCTTGTGAATAATATTGATGAAAATAAATGTGATGACTTTTGTCACAAGCTATTTACAAGATATCGCAAAATAGTACTTTGGGGCGCATTTGGGTGTAACCGGCTAACCCACACAACCTCCCTTGACAAGACCCCACCAACAGCACGTTGTACATCACATGCCCACACAATCACCCATAAAATGCTCAAAACTACCAAAAAGTCTTATCAACATCCCTCACCCCCATACCCTCTATCTCCATCACTTCCAGGTAACTATCAATTCTTAATAACAGTTATCTACTTTTTCCTGCTGCACACCCTTTCCAGGAAGACCATCCATGCAATATGCACTGGTGTTGGCTTAATGTTAGGGGTGGTGGTTTGGGTCCGAGGATCCTGAGTTTCAATCCCCCTCTGCTGTTGAATAATACCAAGGTGGTTGGTGTTGACTGCCTGTCATCCTTCCGAGGTCGCAAAATGAGTTCTCCAGCTTGGTGGTATCCTGTGTTGGAGTGGCGACCCTCCAGGATTGTGTCAATACCAAGGAGACTGCTTCGGCAGCAGCCAACGCTCTGCACAGAGTATGGTCCCAATGGATGGATGGAATGGCATAAAAGGGTTAATATGCGAATTGCCAAGGTTACGAACGGTCACACCCCTGAATCATGACGAGCACCACTAGGCTACAAGAACCGCAATAGAAAAAAACATTTAATCCGGAAAAACCAGGTTCACTAAAATATCTGCCTTTTGCTCCCGGACTACAAAGGATGAGCAAGGTTGTGGGGAAACTTCAGAAGGGAGCCAGTAAGGCCTAAGGTCACATTTTGCCACGGCGGCCATGGGGGTCTCCAAAATCTACGCCATTAGCAATTATACGGCGGCCGCAGTATTTCCACGGTCAACACAATGTAAGCAGTCACATAGTTTTATTTTCGGGGAGCTGCAGGCGTATTATAAATTGTGGAGACGGAAAACATGGGTTTGCCTACGGTTTTTTGAATTTGATGTCGCATGGTGACCTTAGGGCGTTCGTTGCGGCGGCCATAGAATTTTCAAGGCAGACGCAAGGTGCCCGCAAGGCGACCGCAGGGGGGCCTAAGGCGAACGTTGCCCCGGCAGATGGACGGCAACGAATGGGTTAAATTGTTTTTTGTATTTTTTTACCATATTCTTTTTTTTGGCTTGTCGAATTGCTACGCGAACGTAGAAATGAAAAGTTATAACTCCGCGTTATATTCCACGGCGACCTTACGGCCTGTAAATTAGCAACGCGTAGGGCCCAACCCTGAGGCCACCTCAAAACTCTGCGGCCGCCGCACGTTTCTGTAATTCAGAGGGCCGTACGGCTTGCCGTATCCTCGCGTAGGCAAATGTGGACTTAGGCCTTAAGGAGACAGAACAAGTTCCATGGATTTCAAAAAGACTTTAAAAACTGTGTGTTTCTGTGTGAAAAGGAAGTGATTCAAAAGGGGACAGAACATTGATACTAGTTAGTACAATAGAGAGACAGAAATCAATTCTAAAAAGGCAAAGGAACTTAATAACAAGGATATTCTATTCAAAATTGATGGTTTTGGTGACCAGTGCCTAGACTTAATTGCAAATGATTTCCGCTATCATGTGAGGTGTATGAACAAGTTTATGAGTGAACGTAGCAAAACTGAAAATAAAAGTTGAGACCCAAGTTTGCATGACCAGGTGTTTCAAACACTTCTGTCTGAGGTTACATCAGGACTTATGATTGACAGGCATGTCTATTACATTCGCCAGCTTTCAAAACGGTATGATGAAATTTTGAAGCAGCATGGTAATACTGCACAGCGGCCTTATAGAACTGATAGTTGACAAAACGATTTTTTGGATCATTTTGGCGCCGACATTCAGCTCATTACTTTGAACAATGGAACTCTAATTTGTTCCTCTTCTTTGACCACCAAGGAACTTTGTGATGAGGTTGTGGGGGCTCAAGGCTGAAGTTGACGAATGCCAACTTTTGCCAGATGATGATTATGATGGTGACAATTTTATTACAAATGTATCAGGTAGTTCATATCCTCTGGCAAAGCACTTGCAGATGGAAATAAAACAGGCTGCAAAAAGGGTGCCTCAAGTTCAGGGAACTGCAATTGAGATTTCTTACAAAGAGGCATCTAATCAAGTTCCTGTAGATTTGTATAATCATTTGGCATGGTTTGATAACAAACTGTAATGAAACTACAGATGAAGGGGGAAAGGTTCAGATTCTGAAGACGAAAATGAGAAAGTTCTGAACTTAGCGCAGGATGTTATGGATACCTAAGCAACCAGCCACTCCCAAACACATTGGGGTTGGTCTTCATATTCTTAAACAAGCATGGAGCAAAAACCTAATAACAATGATGAACAGATTTGGAAATGGCATTAGTTATGCCACCACTCAGCGATACCTCACAACAGTGGCAAATGATATTTCTGAGAGAGAAGAGAGGGAAGGAATATTCATCCCAACTAACGTTATTCCTGGGCATTTTACACAGTATGCACTAGACAACTTAAATTTCCATTCTGACACAGAGGATGGTGGCAGCCTTGATGCCACTACCAATATCATTTACCAGTACCGAGAAAGACCTGACGTTGAGCAGGCTGGAATGGTTCTAGTCAAAAAACAAGGCAATTAACTATCAATGCGCCAGAAAAGTTTGTACCTGTGGACAGTAATCTTGCGTGAAGACAGAAAACAAGCCAGATCATTGCATGGTATTGAAATCTGTCAGGGTGATGACAAAGAAAGTGGCACTCTGGCTGATGAAAACATCGTTTGGTTTCTTTTACGGATGTTTCCAACCCAAATGATGACCATTGTAGAAGATAGCGTGTCTATTTCTTCTCCAACTTGGAACAGTTTCTTCGAACTTGTGCTGGGCAAGAAGCGCCAAAACAACAATTGGTTATGGCCCACTGTATCCCAAAACTCCCACAAGTCCTGATGTTGTCAAACCTCATTGGATTACTTCATGTCAGTGAGCCTTAAGCTTGGGCAGCCAAAAACGGTCATCACTTGTGACCAAGCAATCTATGATATAATAAAGGGCTTGGTAGTAAAAGAACCGGAGAAACAAGGATGTCATAGTACGCTTGGGAGGTTTCCACATTGCACAAAACTTCCTGGGCTCCATCGGCTTTTTCATGAAGGAGAGTGGCATCGAAGACCTACTGGTTTCAAGTGACACCTGCGGGAGAGGCACAGCTAACAAAGTAATAGGCGGAAAGGACTATTACAAGATGGTACGGTACCATTCATGGGTCTGTGAAGCAATGTTCATGCTCAAGTGGGAGTCCTTTGAGAGATGGCTGGCCAAAGAAAATGATGTTGAAGCCTTTCTGTAGTGTCGTCAGCGCTGGAAAATCTGAGAAATGCGTTTGATATGAAAGACAAGCAGAAAGTTTCGGAATTTGTGGATGAGGTCTTGAGACATCTGGCAACACTAGAAAACCTTTGGAGGGACTTTGAGCGCACACTGGGCATGACAGCTAGATTTTGGAACATGTACATCGAAATGGTACTCATAATCAAGCGATACATCCATGCCGAGAGGGTTGGCTTGTGGAAGCAGCATTTGCAAGAGGCCCAAAACATGTTGCCATACACTGTATCCTCAGGTCACAGTAAATACATGTCTTGCCTGCCAATTTATTTGAATGAGATGAACAACTCCCTCAGTCAGCGCCAGAAGTGCACCAGGCATTTGAGACAGGGAACTTTAGTGTCCATGTAACAGAGGGAGGTTTCAATGGAGTTTGGACTGATTTAGCATTGGAACAAACATACAATAAAGAGGGCAAGACAAGTCTGTTCAAAGGAATAACCCAGGATGAGGCTACCCGTGAGAAGTATATCAAAACATTGCCATTTTGACTTCTGTATCAGAGTATGTCAAAGAAATGGTCCACATGGACTGTCCACAGTCAGACCATCATGACAAAATGACCAAAGACGACATAGACAAAGTGATGAAAATCAAGTTGACGGTAACAGAAAAAATGAGAACTCAGATGCAACCGCCAATACTGCTGTCACTCAAGGATAATTTATTCATTAACGGAGCAAACAGCACATAATCTCTCCAAATTTGGAGGTGGAAATACTTAAAACTAAAAAATCAAAAAAAAAAATCAAGAAAAAACGTTCAACAATAAAAAAAACTCATTGGGGGAACAATTTTTTGTGTTTGAAAATCTAAAATGACCAAAAATCTGAACAATTTCAACGGACTCCACAGACAATCCAAAATTAATGCAGATTACAACATACCCCCCACCCACCAATTGCAACGAGTTTTCGTAGTCAAAAAAAAAAAAGTGAAACGTAACATTGAAACAAATGAGAAACCCATTTTCAGTGCTGTTGGGACTGACAAGCTGACAATATTTCTACAGGAGAAACACTTACCTCACCGGAACTGTTAGAAGCAAAGCAACGTGGGTAGAGTAAATAAACTTGCCAGTTCTACCAATGCTGACAAAATCAGTGTGCCCAAGAAACAACATTTGCAACACAGCAAGAAAAAGGAAAGAAGAAGCAAGACAGGTCAAACAAGTACTATCTGAGGAAAGTGGAGTTACAAGGGCCCTTTGTTTCACACAGGATCTAATGATGAAGCAAGGATTGATGCGTTCAGTTATGAATGGCTGGAATACCCGCCATCTGTTTGAACCAGACAGGGATGAATATACCATGCGGAAAGGAACCAAATCAGACTTCATAGTGACACTACAGGATAAGGTTTCTGATTCATGGTGCCTTTGAAGGAATTGCCCATCGGTTGTGCATCACAGTTAGTTTATCTTATTGATGCGATGGCATTCATCCAACGTTTTAGACTCTAGGTGCGAGTACATTCGGGCAACTTCAAGAGAGGTACAAGAGTAAAATCATGAGTATGAAACCTGTAAACTGTCAGGAGGACACTTCATTGGTGATAGGTATGACTTTTGGCCTGCAGAGTCTAAAGGGGACGAACGCCACAGACGGAAATGGATGTGAGCTCACCCGAGTATGTTCCGGCGGACACTCTGGCCATTCCTGCAGAAAGGATCCTGTCAAACCCATGTAACAAGGCAAATCTACTGTCATATCTCTCATCATGTTGGTCAATTGCCTCTTTGCCTGATGGCTTCAGTCTGGTACTAGGAATTTGCCAGATGCGATACGTGTCACAAAGAATGGAGCAACGCCATTCGTGAGCTGCACTGTCCTTCCCATGAGGAGGCAGACACTAGAATTTTTGCACTATAGCGAACTGTCCAGATGAAAGTGTTGTGATCATTCAGGCGACTGACACGGCATTATACTGCTATCATTGTACCATTTTCCCAGGCTAATGAATATCAAACAGCTATGGTGGAAAAAAATGACCTCTTCCTCCCTGTTCATGACTGGTGAAGTCACTGGTGAAGCTGTGGATAAGGACCCTTTGCAGTTAACTGACACCTTGCTTACTTGTTATGTCTTGTCAGGCTGCGATCAGTCATATCCATTCAGACGGGCAAAAGAGGGCAGCAACAGTTGCACTACAACATGTAGGCAAAATGCCAGCATTTTCGAGTTTTGTCCTCACTGATTCAGGCCAGAATGATGAGTTGACCAGTGAAGCTCGCAGCTTTTTTGTGATCTTTATGGCAGAGCAGACTATACGTCCTTGATAAACTCCGTGCTCATTTATTTGCTTCTAGCAAAGGGATCTGCGATCTCTGCCTCCAACTGAAGACGCGTTCACTGTCACGTTCTAAGGTCTCTTTGCAGATCAGCCTGTACAAACAGGCCACACTTGCCAACCCAGCCTTCTTCCACCTGATAAATATGGTTGGTATGTGGAAGATGACAGGTTGCTTCCAATGAAGAGTCAAAAAACCTGCCATTGCGAAATTGTCTTTCTGCAAATGCAAGAAAACGCCGAGCGTCTGAGGAACTGCCCATGTGAAAAAGCGGGTGTGCCATGCATCAAGCATGCACCTGCAATGGGGACCAAGATAAGTTGGACGGTTAATGGGTGAAGACAGTGATGGGATGAATAAACTTTTCATCCTCAGTTTACCATGTGTCGTACTCCATAACATAGACTTTTTCGTGGCTGAGAGTGAATCAGACTTTGCAAGTACATGTATGAGTACAGAATTTCCAGCTACATAGCCCAGACTTTATAAAATCCATTCAATGGTTAGTATAAAGAGTAAGTGTCTATTCCCTACAGTCAGGAGTCATGACTATCTCACAAATTTGCAGGAATACATGATGGAAAAGCAATCACACTTCTGCCACACTGTATCACAGTTACAACACAGTAATTGCCGGACACTTACATGCCCCCCCCCGAAGTTGGGGCTCATGCTGTATGGAATAGACATGACTGTAACATTGTTTTACCAATGCATTCATATAGTTTAGATATTGTGCTGTACAAAGTTTTAGGTCACATTATCAATTACTGTGAAAAAATCTTATGGTATCCAAAACCAAGATTTGGGTTTTCGGTTGCCGTTTTTTTCCGCAAATAGCTTAAAAATAGCATAAATAGAGTGGCAAGATGCTATTTAATCAACCTTCCTTTTTCAAAAACATCAGAGGCATGTAAAGGACACAATTATGCCAAGGGTTTCATAATAAAATTCTCATAGCAGAAAATTATTTGTTTAATGTAAGGCCTAGATTTTCAGCATGACCTACTTCTGTGCCTTTGACCTCCCTGACCCCAGAGGTCATCCAATCAAATTTTGTTATACATCATTTGAAAGCTGACATTCTACAAAAAGAATGAGTGGTAGTTTGTTACTGTGGATGCAGGGTTCAAGAGATAAGGGATTTGCATTTCCCCTACCCCTAGTTTTTTCGATATTGGGATTTGCCGGCTGAAGTAAAAAATCGTCCTGGAGAAGTAGCGCAATCCGATCCAACTTGCCGGTCACTTTTCTGGTGTCCTACCCCCACAAACATGATTCAAGTGCCAAAATTTTACAGCAGGGGTGTCACATCAAAAGTTTTTTGGATTTTGGGCCTTGGATCCCAGACTAAGGTGTGGGTTTTGACTCGCCTGTCATCCTGAGGCGACAATTTTTATTATAGCCTCTGGGATCCAAGGCCCTAAATCCCACTTTTTGATGTGACACCCCTGCTGTAAATTTTTGGCACTTGAATCATGTTTGTGGGGGTGAAGGACACCAGAAAAGTGACTTCGGCAAGTTTGGTTCGGAATTGCGGCAACTTCTCCAAGGGACCGATTTTTTTACCTCAGCCGCAAATCCATAGTCGAAAAAACTAAGGGGTAGGGGAAATGCAAATCCCTGTAATCTCTTGACCCTGCATGCGCACAGTAACAAACTACCACTCATTCTTTTTGGTAGAATGTCAGCTTTCAATGATGTATAACAAAATTTGATTGGATGACCTCTGGGGTCAGGGGAGGTCAAAGGTCACAGAAATAGGTCATGCTGAAATCTAGGCCTTACATTAAACAAATTGTAATTTTGCTGCTTGAAAATTTTATTATGAAACCCTTGCATAATTGTTGTCCTTTAAATGCCCTGATGTTTTTGAAAAAAGGAAAGGTTAGGATTAAATAGCATCTTGGCCACTCTATTTAGTGCTATTGTTAAGGCTATTTGCGAAAAAACGCAACGAAACCCAAATTCTTGGTTTTGGATACCATAAGATTTTTTCACAGTAATTGATAATGGACCGAAAACTTTGTACAGCACAAATATCTAAACGTAGAATGCATTGGTAAAACAATGTTACAGTCACTGTCTATTCCATACGCATGAGCCCCAACTTCGGGGAGGGGGGGGGGGGGGGACATGTAAGTGTCGCGGCAATTATGTGTTGTAACTGTGATACAGTTGGTGGCAGAAGTGTGATTGCTTTTCGCATTCATGTATTCCCTGCAA
>CM068960.1:103753628-103763648 GCA_035128595.1 Eptatretus atami
GCTGCGAGCTTCACTGGTCAACTCATCATTCTGGCCTGAATCGGTGAGGACAAAACTCGAAAATGCTGGCATTCTGCCTACATGTTGTAGTGCAACTGTTGCTGCCCTCTTTTTGCCCTTTGAGTGCACACTGGGCATGAAGCTAGATTTTGGAACATGTACATCGAAATGGTACTCATAATCAAGCGATACATCCATGCCGAGAGGGTTGGCTTGTGGAAGCAGCATTTGCAAGAGGCCCAAAACATGTTGCCATACACTGTATCCTCAGGTCACGTAAATACATGTCTTGCCTGCCAATTTATTTGAATGAGATGAACAACCTCCCTCAGTCAGCACGAGAAGTGCACCAGGCATTTGAGACAGGGAACTTTAGTGTCCATGTAACAGAGGGAGGTTTCAATGGAGTTTGGACTGATTTAGCATTGGAACAAACATACAATAAAGAGGGCAAGACAAGTCTGTTCAAAGGAATAACCCAGGATGAGGCTACCCGTGAGAAGTATATCAAAACATTGCCATTTTTGACTTCTGTATCAGAGTATGTCAAAGAAATGGTCCACATGGACTGTCCACAGTCAGACCATCATGACAAAATGACCAAAGACGACATAGACAAAGTGATGAAAATCAAGTTGACGGTAACAGAAAAATGAGAAACCCATTTTCAGATGCTGTTGGGACTGACAAGCTGATCAATATTTCTACAGGAGAAACACTTACCTCACCGGAACTGTTAGAAGCAAAGCAACTGGGGTAGAGTCAATAAAACTTGCCAGTTCTACCAATGCTGACAAAATCAGTGTGCCCAAGAAACAAACATTTGCAACACAGCAGAAAAAAGGAAAGAAGAAGCAAGACAAGGTCAAACAAGTACTATCTGAGGAAAGTGGAGTTACAAGGGCCCTTTGTTTCACACAGGATCTAAGTGATGAAGCAAGGATTGATGCGTTCAGTTATGAATGGCTGGAATACCCGCCATCTCTGTTTGAACCAGACAGGGATGAATATACCATGCGGAAAGGAACCAAATCAGACTTCATAGTGACACTACAGGATAAGTTTTCTGATTCATGGGTGCCTTTGAAGGAATTGCCATCGGTTGTGCATCACAGTTAGTTTATCTTATTGATGCGATGGCATTCATCCAACGTTTTCAGACTCTAGGTGCGAGTACATTCGGGCAACTTCAAGAGAGGTACAAGAGTAAAATCATGAGTATGAAACCTGTAAACTGTCAGGAGGTACACTTCATTGGTGATAGGTATGACTTTGGCTGCAGAGTCTAAAGGGGGACGAACGCCACAGACGGGAAATGGATGTGAGCTCACCCGAGTATGTTCCGGCGGACACTCTGGCCATTCCTGCATGGAAAGGATTCCTGTCAAACCCATGTAACAAGGCAAATCTACTGTCTATCTCTCATCATGTTGGTCAATTGCCTCTTCGCTGATGGCTTCAGTCTGGTACTAGGAATTTCCCAGATGCGATACGTGTCACAAAGAATGGAGCAACTGCCATTCGTGAGCTGCACTGTCCTTCCCATGAGGAGGCAGACACTAGAATTTTTGCACATATAGCGAACTGTCCAGATGAAAGTGTTGTGATCATTCAGGCGACTGACACGGACATTATACTGCTATCATTGTACCATTTTCCCAGGCTAATGAATATCAAACAGCTATGGGTGGAAAAAATGACCTCTTCCTCCCGTTCATGACTTGGTGAAGTCACTGGGTGAAGCTGTGGATAAGGACCCTTTGCAGTTAACTGACACCTTGCTTACTTGTTATGTCTTGTCAGGCTGCGATTCAGTCAGCTATCCATTCAGACGGGGAAAAAAAGAGGGCAGCAACAGTTGCACTACAACATGTAGGCAAAATGCCAGTTTTTCGAGTTTTGTCCTCACTGATTCAGCCAGAATGATGAGTTGACCAGTGAAGTTCGCAGCTTTTTTTGTGATCTTTATGGCAGAGCAGACTATACTCCTTAGATAAACTCCGTGCTCATTTATTTGCTTCCGCAAAAGGGATCTGCGATCTCTGCCTCCAACTGAAGACCGTTTCACTGTCACGTTCTAAGGTTCTTTGCCAGATCAGCCTGTACAAACAGGCCACACTTGCCAACCCAGCCCTTCTTCCACCTGATAAATATGGTTGGTATGTGAAAAGATGACAGGTTGCTTCCAATCATGAAGAAAAAGTCATCAAAACCTGCCATTGCGAAATTGTCTTTCTGCAAATGCAAGAAAACGCCGAGCTGTCTGAGGAACTGCCCATGTGAAAAAGCGGGTGTGCCATGCATCATAGCATGCACCTGCAATGGGGACCAAGATAAGTGTGGACGGTTAATGGGTGAAGACAGTGATGGTGATGAATAAACTTTTCATCCTCAGTTTACCATGTGTCGTACTCCATAACATAGTACTTTTTCGTGGCTGAGAGTGAATCAGACTTTGCAAGTACATGTATGAGTACAGAATTTCCAGCTACTATAGCCCAGACTTTATAAAATCCATTCAATGGTTAGTATAAGAGTTAGTGTCTATTCCCTACAGTCAGGAGTCCATGACTATCTCACAAATTGCAGGGAATACATGGATGGAAAAGCAATCACACTTCTGCCACAACTGTATCAAGTTACAACACAGTAATTGCCGGCACTTACATGCCCCCCCCCCGAAGTTGGGGCTCATGCTGTATGGAATAGACAATGACTGTAACATTGTTTTACCAATGCATTCATATGTTTAAGATATTGTGCTGTAAAAAGTTTTAGGTCACATTATCAATTACTGTGAAAAAATCTTATGGTATCCAAAACCAAGATTTTGGGTTTTCGGTTGCCGTTTTTTCCGCAAATAGCTTAAGAAATAGCACTAAATAGAGGGGGCAGATGCTATTTAATCCTAACCTTCCTTTTTCAAAAACATCAGAGGCATGTATAGGACACAATTATGCAAGGGTTTCATAATAAAATTCTCATAGCAGTAAAATTATGACTTGTTAATGTAAGGCCTAGATTTTCAGCATGACCTACTTTCTGTGACCTTTTGACCTCCCTGACCCCAGAGGTCATCCAATAAAATTTTGTTATACATCATTTGAAAGCTGACATTCTACCAAAAGAATGAGTGGTATTTGTTATTGTGAGATGCAGGGTTCAAGAGATACAGGGATTTGCATTTCCCTACCCCTAGTTTTTTCGATATTGGGATTTGCCGGCTGAAGTAAAAAAATCTCCCTGGAGAAGTAGCGCAATCCGATCCAACTTGCCAAAGTCACTTTTCTGGTGTCCTACACCCCACAAACATGATTCAAGTGCCAACAATTTTACAGCAGGGGTGTCACATCAAAAGTGTTATTTTGCACATTTTTGGCCCTTGGATCCCAGACTATACGGTGAAGTTCCAAGACATTCCACCGGCAACATCAAGGACGGTGGTATTGAAGGCACTCCAAACTCCTCAGTTACCCTCTCATCCTTGGGCTTGCAACATCTCAGCCCATAGCGGGAGGGGCCATTCTCCCAGATTTAAGCTGATCTCAGAGTTGCTACAACAAGCCTTTGGTCAGTGTGGAGGAACTGAGCACATCTGGTAGAAACCCTGCAGTTCTGGACCACCTACCAGCGACCATCAACATAGCACATGGTCATCTCCTTGCCACAGCACCAGCGTTGGAATAACCAAGTCCAGTGATGAGCTGTGGGTGCTGAAACCATGAACAGACCACACTAAGTTCATGACTTATTGCAAAATCAAGGAACTTCGTGCTATTCTGATTCATGGTTCCACACCCATGGGGACAAACACATGTCTCATAACCATCCTGATCAGTTCCACGCGATGCATTGAAATCCCCCAAGACAAGAAGAGTATCTCGCCTGGGGCAATGATGAACTACGATTTGAGCGTCGCACAGAATGTGTCCGGTGAGATCACTCGCCTCAGTTGGAGCATTCACTGGAGATGAGAGAAACGACACCTAAAGAGTGATGAATCCTTCATCTCATAATACGCTCGTTGACCATTGTTACCTCAATTGCCATTGTAATCAGCTTATTGGACACAGCTACAGCAACTCTTGGGCATGGTAACATCAGAGCAACTAGCACAATCGTAAGTGTAACCACCTACCATGATCTCGCCGCAATCCAGTCTCCGAACCTCAGGAGTGTTGCAATAACAATATTCAAACGCTTGAGCTCAGATGATAACAGATACAGGTGATCATCCTCTCTTAGGGATAGGACATTCCAGGCACCCACCCGATGTACCGCCTCAGGTTAACCCAAAGGAGACCGCGCGTTGGTGGCACACAACTCAGCACCACCCCAACATCAACACACTAAACACAATCTGACCCGGGAAGGCTACCCCGTGGATTTCCTCCAATCAAAGTGGGGTCCGAAGGTTTTACATCCTGTCATCCGGTGAACTGATGCCCTGCAGAGGGCAGAAACAACCACACAGAACTCCACGGAGTGGGTTTTTAGATTTTTTTTTGTGGTTCATTTTGCAGAGTGAAGTGTTTTACGGTGGCAGAGTACAAATCCTGCGCACCACCTTAGAAGAAAAGTAACCCTACTGCAGGAAGATGTCTGCAGACACAGTTGGGCACAACATATGGATGGCTGTTGGCTCACAAGGTGCTCCTCGGCCCTTTGTCAGAGTTTTTGCTTTTAATCCTGCTGAGTGTCCATATCCATATATCTCCTCCACCAGGAAACCTGGTGAAGAATGGTTTCGTCACCGATAACGACATGAAAAGGTAGTTCAGGTTTACTTGGTATCTGTGAAGTCACAGATTTAATCTGGCCTGACCTGTTCTGGAGTAAATATTTATCGGTTTTTGGTTAAATCCAATATGGCTGCCAAACCATGTGACCTCTATGACATCATCTGTGTGAACCTTTTGTTCCTCATGGATACGGTGGTCAGACGTGTAAAATTTCACTTCAATCTTTTAGCCACTTCAGAGAAGATTTTTGAGTAAAAAAAAAAAAAATATCATTATGGTTGCCAAATACCTCTCTGATGAATCATCAGTTTTTTTTCTGTCGACCATTTTATCGCCAACTTGACGCTCAAAATTTTTTCATACTGATCAGATGCAGCACTCTATATATGCAATTATGACTATGTATGCAATGCAATTATGCAATTATCACTTAATTCACCATGAGGAGTCCTTCCTATGTGGCCGGGTTTCAATTTTTCTCCTCGTGTGTGGTTTCAGAGATAGAGGTCCAAAGTTTTTTTCCGTTTTTCCAACAATGGCTGCCACACACATGATCGATGCGTCATAATTATGATTTAAACATTCACATGATTGGTCGTACCGATGGTGAAAATTTTGTCTCAATGCGCGAGGGGTTGCGGAGAAAACACAAAAGTTTGTGCAGACAACAAACAAGCAGTCATAGACTGGTACTTACGAAATCGTCAACTTGACCTCTGACCTTGTCTAATAAAAGCTGTCCTAGAGAAGGTAGCGACGCAAACCAGAAGTTTCTACGATGATTCTGTACCCAACCATCAAAATGTAACGTCGACCGAAGCAAAAATCTCATTTCTCCACGCAATTATTTATATTATTTTATCAAGTCACAAAACCGTAATATTCGGCCATCCACCAACAATCTTTACCTAATCCGACGGCTTAGCGAGTCAGGCATGCGACGATAACCTTTATTGGGATAAAAATGACTTTTAACACCATCTTTATCGAAAACACGGTCAGCACGCACACGGAAAACCATTACGTGATCAACGCCGCCTCTGCTCAAGTGCACTGCAACGCACGTGACGACCGTGAGCGGCGAGTGAAATATTTTTTATACAATCTTAAACGTCTCAAAACATCCGATTTTTACCAGAATTTCGACAACCGAGTTTAAGCGTCTAAGCGATCGCAAAAACCGAAGACAAAATTAAAATCGAGTTAAAACGAACTCGTAACGTGAGCGAAGCAAAAATACTCCATTTCCCACATGAATTTACGGAATTGCGCACTGCATCTATGTGCGACCCGTGACGCGCAGTGAAATATTTTTTATCTAATCTGAAACGTCTCCAAAACATCCGATTTTTTACAAGATTTACAACGAGTTTTAAGCGTTTAAGCGATTCGCAAACTGAAGACCCTAAATTAAATCGAAGTTAAACGAACTCGTACGTGAGGAGAAAGAATACTCCATTTCCCATGATTTTACGGGGAATTGCGCAACTGATCATCGTGACGACCCGTGACGCGAGTGACTATTTTTATACAATCTTAAAATGTCTCAAAACATCGATTTTTACAGAATTTTCCGAACGAGTTTTTAGCGTCCTAAAGCGATCGCAAACCGAAGAACAAAATTAAAATCTGAGTTAAAACGACTCGTAACTGTCGAGCGAAGCACAAATATCCATTTCTTCTCACATTAATTTACTGGAATTTGTCTGACCTCACTGTGACCTGACTTGAATCGATTTTGACCAAATCTACCAGGCTGTCTACTCTGAATCACGTGGTGTAATTTTGAGAATTGGTACTTCTCTTCCTTCTCGAGTTATCGTGCATACAAACAAACAAACAAGCAGTCATAGACTGGTACTTTAAGAAATCGTCAACTTGACCTCGACACTTGATTATAAAAGTGTCACTAGAGAGGTAGCGACGCAAACTCAGAAGTTTTAACAATGATATCTGTACGAAAATCAAAATGAATTGTTTTGGATGTTTTGACCTCACTGTGACCTTGCTTTGACCGATTTTTGCCAAAATCTAATCAGCGCTAGTACCACTCTCCTGATCACTGGTGGTAATTTGACATTGGTAGTTTTTTCCGTTCTGAGTTATCTGTACAAACTCAAAATGATATTTGACCGTCACTGGTGACCTGACGCTTTGACGTTTTGACCAAAATCAATCAGCAGATGCATCACCTCTGAATACGTTTTGGTGCTAATTTGACATTGGTAGTTCTCGTCTCGAGTTATTGTGCCTAAAAACAAACAACAAAAGCACAACACACAAACACAGCGGAAGTCATAATTATACTTCGAAATCTTTGATTTCGTAGTAAAAGCAGTCATAGACTGTTACTACGATAGTCACTTGTTCCTCATGACTCTTGTCTAATAAAGCTGTCTCTAGAGAAGGTAGACGCAAAACGAAGTTCACTATACGATGATCTGTATAAACATCAAAATCGTAAGTCGACCGTAGCAAAAATCTCACATTTCTCACACGACAATTATACTTAACGTAATCAACGATGCGTCCTGCTCGAGCGCACTGCATCATGGGAAGCCCGTTACGCGTCCAAGTTGAATATTTTTTATCCATCTTATAACGTTCCAAAACCTCATTTTAGCAGAATTTCGACAACGAGTTTTAAGCGTCCTAGCGATGAAACCGAAGACGAAAAATAAAATCGGGGAAGTTAAACGAACTCGTAACGTCGAGCGAAGCAAACAATCTCCTCATTTGTTCCCAGCATTTATTTAATATGTATTTATCAAAGTCACAAACCGTAATTTCGGGCCATCCACAACATCTTTAATATCCGACGGCTTAGGCGAGTCAGGGCATGCAGAGATAAACTTTATTGGATAAAAAATGATTTTAACCAATCTTTATTCGAAGAACCCGTCAGCGGCACAGCAAAACTTAACGTAATCCAAGACGCTCTGCCTCGAGCGCACTGGATCAATTGGAACGACGTGACGCGTCGGAGTGACAATATTTGTATCACATCTTAAAAGTCTCAAAACCATCCGATTTTTTACCCGAGATTTGACAACGAGTTTAAAGCATCCTAAGCGATCGAAACGAAGACAAAAATTAAAATGAAGTTAAAACGAACTCGTAACGTGAGCCGAAGCAATCTCATTTTTCCAACCAATTATTTTAGGAATTATGTTTTGAGACCTCAGCTGTGACTTGACCTTTGACCGATTTGACCATAATTAATCAGCGACTAGCCATCACTCTGATCACGTGTGTTAATTTACATTGGTAGATTCTTTTCCGTCTTGAGTTATCGTGCCTACAAACAAAACACAACCACACATAAACAAACAAACAAACAAACAAGCAGTCATAGACTGGTAATTAGAAAATCGTCAACTGCCTCTGAGCTTGTCTAATAAAAGCTGTCTCTAGAGAAGGTAGCGACGCAAAACCAGAAGTTTCTACGATTGATTTCTGTACCAACCATCAAAAATCGAATGTTTGACCCTCAACCGTGACCTTGGAACCGTTGACCTATTTTGACCAAATCTTAATCAGCCTAGCCATCACCCTCGTGAATCACTGGTGTAATGACATTGGTAGCTTCTTCTGTTCTCAGAGTATCTGTACCAAAGCATCAAAAATCGAACGAATGGTTTGACCTCACCGTGACCTTGACCGTCGACGATTTTGACCAAGAATCTAATCAGCACTACAATCACTCCTGAATTCCACAGTGGTGAAATTTGACATTGGTAAGCTCTTTCCGTCTGCGAGTTATCGTGCCTAACAAACAAACATACAAACAAACAAACAAACATCCAAACAAACAACAGAAAACGGTAGTCATCAATATAGACTTACGAAAATCTTTAGAATTTCGTAAGTAACAAACACACAAACAGAGGACGGAAGTCATCAATATAATTACGAATCTTAGATTTCGCGTAAGTAACAACACAGAAAGAAGGACGGAAGTCATCAATATACTTCACGAAATCTTTCGATTTCGTAAAGTAACAAACAAGCAGCCATAGACTGGTACTTACGAAATCGTCAACTTGACCTGACCTTGTCTAATAAAGCTGTCTCTAGAGAAGTAGGCGACGCAAACCATGAAGATATTTACGTGATTCTGGTATCAAAACCATCAAAAATCGTAACGTCGACCGTAGCAAAAATCTCAATTTCTCCACGCAGATTATAACCTAACGAACTCAACGATGCGTCTGCCGAGGCGCAACTGCATCATGGGACGACGCAGTTAACCGTCGAGTTAATAATTTTTTTATCCAATCTTATAACGTCTCCCAAAACATCACCGATTTTTAGGGCAAATTTCGACAACCGAGTTTGTTAACGTCCTAAGCGATCGCAAAAAACCGAAGACGAAATTAAAATCGAAGTTAAAACGATCGTAACGTCGAGCGAAGCAAAAATCTCCATTTCTCACGCATTTTATTTAATATATTTTATCAAAAGTCACAAAACCATAATAATTCGGGGCCATCCACCAACAATCTTAACAGTAATCCGAACGGCTTTTGCGAAGTCAGGCATGCGAGATAACCTTTAATTGGGATAAAAATGATTGTAACACGCATCTTTATGCGAAAACACCGTCAGCGCGCACCACGCAAACCTTAACGTAACTCATCAGACGCGTCTGCTCGAGCGCACTGCAATCATGGGACGACCGTGACGCGTCGAGTGAAATATTTTTTTATACAATCTTAAAAAACGTCTCCAAAACATCCGATTTTTACCAGAATTTCGACAAACGAAGTTTTAAAGCACCAGCGATCGCAAAAAACCGAAGACAATAATTAAAATCGAAGTTAAAAACGAAACTCGTAACGTCGAGCGAGCAAAATACTCCATTTCTCCACATTAATTTACGGAATTATGTTTGAACTTCACTGGTGACCTTTGACCCTTTGACCGATTTTGACCAAAATCTAATCAGCGCTAGCCATCACCTTCCTGATCAAGCGTGTAATTTGACATTGGTAGCTTCTTCCGTCTCGGTTATGTGCCTACAAACAAACACGACAAACACATAAACAAACACACAAAACCAAACAAACAAACAACAACAGTCAATAGACTGGTACTTACGAAAATCGTCAACTTGACATCTGAGCTTGTCTAATAAAGCTGCTCTAGAGAAGGTAGCGAGCGCCAAACCAGAAGTTCTACGATGAATTCTGTACCAAACCCCATCAAAAATCGAAATGTTTGACCTCACCGTGACCTTGACGTTGACCTATTTTGACCAAAAATCTAATCAGCAAGT
>CM068960.1:103763673-103775820 GCA_035128595.1 Eptatretus atami
TATATTAAAAATGCTGCACTGCCTGGTTGCCGATAATTATGGCTCGCATGGCTGCAATAAGGACTTCAGTGATTTCTTTAAGAGGAGTGATTAGTGGAGGCGCGTTTGGCAGATAGCTTCCAGTGGCAAAAACAGCCTCAAACTTGCTGATGTTTCAGTGAGGCCAACGGTTGTCGATGGTGATGTCTGCACGGAACTCCAACGGAAAGGACATCATCAACAAGGACAAAGTTGGTGGCAAGCGCATACTTCAGGGCCGGTGATACCGTGCGTTTAAAAAAAAAACAAAGAAAAAGCAGCCTTTTTACAGCCATTCCCCTGCTGAGGCAGGGTTAGCTTTTTTTGTGGGCTCCATGCAATCATGGTTCCCGTTCTTGAGGCAATGTTTTCTTTTTTTATGGCCGGATGCCCCATCCTGACGCTAACCCTGGTCGCCTCTTACGGACACACAGGGATATGGTACACCTATTTCTAACCGAGGGCATACCCGGGACCAGTACACTGGTACCCATTTTGCCGACCTCGGAAGGATGATAGGCTGAGTCAACCCCTTGTGTTAATTCAGTGGAAAACAGGGCTCGAACTCAGGACCCTAGGATCCCACTAGCCACCCTCACACTAAGCCAACACCAGGGGCCTCCAACCGTGATATCCGTGCATTAATTTGAAAGGCAGACCAAAGCAGGCGAGGCAACTGCAGATGAATTGATTGTAAATTAAACATGGGGCATGAGCAGCCAGTTTCTTCAAACGGTCCACCGATAATTCCACAGAGCATAATAACAAGTCGGGTAGCAGTGCACAACGCTCATCACACCTGGAAATGCACATCTGCAAGTCCATTTGCTGCAAAAACACAATGGACTACTGAGCAGTTGTGAGGAAATGTGAATGGCCAGAGGAATCATCCGCACCATATTCCGACAAATGGACGGAGTGCACATGGCACCAACCTAAAACTCTACAAACCTGAGTGCTGGGTCCAAAGTGAGGGTTCTGGTGGTTTTGTAATGTTTTGGGGCACATTTTCCTGGCACTGTTTGGGTGCAATTGTTGGCTTACTACTGAGTGCTAAGGGTCAATCGCTACTTAATGGTACTGAGTGAGGGATCATTCATTCACCCTGTGTTTGCAGAATCTCATTCCTTGGGAGGGGTGTCTTAGAGATGACAATGCCGTATCCACAGAGCAAAAGTGGTCGCCATTGGCGTTTGATGAACATGACACTGATGTTTTCAATATGTCATGACCTTCTTCAGTCACCAGATCTGAACCAAATCAGTATTTATGGAATATTCTGGGACGACGACTGAGGCAGCATTTTCCACCTCATCAAACCGGTGGGAGTTGATTGACTTTCTCATCGAAGAATGGTGCTTGCATTCCTCCTGCAGAATTCCAGACACTTGGTCAACTCTATGGCCACTGCGCATTTTAACAGACTGTTTTAGCCACACATGGTGGCCCAACACCTATTAAATGACTTTAAATTGGTGTTTCCATTTTTTTGTCCACTGCCTGTACTGTTATCATGCTGTATGTCTATTTTGTTTTGGTTTTAAGTGAAACTACTGTCAATTAGGGAGCTAAGCAATTAATTGGCTGTTTGCAAAATCATGCACATAAATTCAGAATCAAGCAAAATGGCTGCATCCACTACATCCCTGACTGTACTAATCCTCATGGAATCAGTGTAGCACATTGCCTGTACCAGTTATCAAACGATGTCAAGGCCAGGGAAATTTAAGATTTTTTCCACAATGTATAGTCTACATTCAGTGTACAAAACATTAGGAAGGACGCTTCTTTCCATGAAGTAGACTGATCAGTTTTTTGAATCCATGTGAAGCCATGTCCATTATTGAATTGCACCTGTTAATTTCACTTTCAATCAGTGTAGGTGAAGGCGGAGAAGACAGGTAAAAAAGGATTCTAAGCTTTGAGATTGACTGAGACATGGATTTTTCTGTATGCCATTCATTGGGCAAGACAAAAGATTTAATGCCTTTGAATGTTGTATGTAGTAGGTGTGAGGCACACCGGTTTTTTGAGGCATGTCAGAAACTGCAATTGCTGCTGGGTTTTCACGCTCATGCAGTTTTCCCGTGAGTGCATCAAGAAGGTGAACCACCCAACGGGCAGGCCAGTGTCGGAAATGCTCATTGATGAAAGCGGCCAAAGGATGGCTGACAATTCTGCAGAGCAACAGACGGGTACAGTTAGTCAACTGACAGTCCAGTACACACTGATGCCGAAAAAGACCCATAAAATGAATGCACAATTCCTCATACCTTGACAAATGGGTTATGGCAGCTGATGACATACAGGGAGTTCCACTTCTTTCAGCAAAAAACAAGAACCTGCGGTTGCAGTGGGCTAATTGCGAATGAAAACACTGGACACTGAAGGATTGTAAAAATTAGCCCTGGTCTGATGAATTCCCGGTTCCTGCTGTTTCACGCTGGTGGGAGGACTAGGTATGGAGAAAACACCACGAGTACATGCCTCCATCTTGCTGTTGTTGTCAACATTGCAGGCTGTGTTGGTGGTGTGATGTGTGGGGTTTGTTTATAGGCATACAATGGTCCCTTGCATAAAAGTGAAGCACCAACGTTTTGATGCCACGGAATCTGTACATCATTGCCAATCAGGTGCATCCTTCATGGCGCAGTGTATTCATCTGCAAATGGATTTCTTCAGCAGGATAATGCCCCTTGCCACAAGGCCGGATGTCCAGGGAATGGTTCCACGAAATGGACAGTGAATTCAGCTTACCGCCAGTGACCTGCCCCAGTCACCAGATTCTTCAATCCAATGAGCACCTATGGGATGAGATAGAATGAGCTATACGGAATAGAAGATCCACTACCAGCCAACTTGACACAACTGTGAGAAGCATTGGAGTCAACATGGGCCAACATCCCTGTGGATGCTTTTGACACCTTGTAGAGACCATGCCCAAATAATTGAGGCATTTCTGATGGTGAAAGGGAGTGGAACTCAATATTAGGAAGGTTGCTCCTAATATTTTGCACACCGATATAGTACAGTAATTTATTTTTAAATATTTTATTGCAGAGCAATTGCTACTACAGTCATGACGAATTCTGCATTCTGAAGTAATTATGTTCCATGAAGTCAGTTGTTGTGCTACACAGATGTGATGTAAAGGCTTGCATGAGGGAGGGAAGGTGTATTTTTAAGTTTGCATCAGAGTAATTTCACATTATACATTATCATTTGAAGGCAGCCTTTGAATGGTTTCATGATCGAACAAAAGTGCTGAAGCACTTATAGTTTTTTAAAAGTAAGGGCATGCATGGCATTGCATGCAAACATGAACACAACTCAATAAGCGCAGATCTGCAGGTACACGGTTCCAGCAATTAAGTCACTGTATCCCCAGGTTACCAGTTCACGGGCAAGCAAGTCTTCCATGTGACCATCACGCATGCTGTTGAAGATTGCAATGAAAAATTTTTTTTTAAAACAGATTGCACATTTAATCAAATGCATTCTAAACCTCATGCTCCTTAACAGCCACACCTCTGTTTAACAAAAATATTAGTCTGGGATCCAAGGCCATAAATCCAACTTTGATGTGACACCCCTGCTGTAAAATTTTTGGCACTTGAATCATGTTTGTGGGGTGTAGGACACCAGAAAAGTGACTTTGGCAAGTTGGATCGGATTGCGCTACTTCTCCAGGGACGATTTTTTTACTTCAGCTGGCAAATCCCAATATCGAAAAAACTAGGGGTGGGGAAATGCAAATCCCTGTATCTCTTGAACCCTGCATCTCACAGTAACAAACTACCACTCATTTTTTGGTAGAATTCAGCTTTCAAATGATGTATAACAAAATTTATTGGATGACTCTGGGTCAGGGGAGGTCAAAAGGTCACAGAAAGTAGGTCATGCTGAAAATCTAGGCCTTACATTAAATAAAATTGTAATTTCGCTGCCTCATAGTGTTATATAAAGCAATCCTTGATATTACTGTGTTCTTTACATCCCCTGATGTTTTGGGAAAGGAAGGTTAGGACTGAGAAACATTTTGCCTCTTTATTTTGAGTGTATTTGGGGGTCATTTTTTCAGAAATCCACAAATTCTGTATTTCGTAATTAATTATATTCGCATAAAATTAATATGTTAGTATCATTCATGCTTCCCCTATATCTACCATAACCTAATGATGTTTTCTCTTTTTTCACACAGGTACGGCCCTATATTAAAGAATGGAGCCTGTAATAACAGTGAAAGGTAAAGGAAAAAGGACTTTTCTGATCGAAAATGACTATTCAAAATGTTTGGTCTGCCAAACAGTATGTGATGACAAGGGGTCTCTGTACAAGCTAACCAAAAGAGGTCTGCAAACATTTAAGAATGCTGTCGAAATCAGGAAAGACGAGGTGCATCAAAGACTGTGGGGTGACCTTCAGGACGCAGATGATTTCCTGTCAAAAAATCCTCTGTGCCATGTAAAGTGTCGCAGTGGGTATACACACAAAAGGTCACTTGATGATGAAATTTCTGCTAAACGGGCAAAGGATGAGCAAGGTTGTGGGGAAACTTCAGAGGGAGCCAGTAAAGAGAGACAGAACAAGTTCCATGGATTTCAAAAAGACTTAAAAACTGTGTGTTTTCTGTGTGAAAAGGAGTGATTCAAAAGGGGACAGAACATGATACTAGTTAGTACAATAGAGAGACAGAAATCAATTCATAAAAAGGCAAAGGAACTTAATAACAAGGATATTCTATTCAAAATTGATGGTTTTGGTGACAGTGCCTAGACTTAATTGCAAATGATTTCCGCTATCATGTGAGGTGTATGAACAAGTTTATGAGTGAACGTAGCAAAACTGAAAATAAAAGTTGAGACCCAAGTTTGCATGACCAGGTGTTTCAAACACTTCTGTCTGAGGTTACATCAGGACTTATGATTGACAGCATGTCTATTACATTCGCCAGCTTTCAAAACGGTATGATGAAATTTTGAAGCAGCATGGTAATACTGCACAGCGGCCTTATAGAACTGATAGATTGAAAAACGATTTTTGGATCATTTTGGCCCGACATTCAGCTCATTACTTTGAACAATGGAACTCTAATTTGTTCCTTCTTTGACCACCAAGGAACTTTATGATGAGGTTGTGGGGCTCAAGGCTGAAGTTGACGAATGCCAACTTTTGCCAGATGATGATTATGATGGTGACAATTTTATTACAAATGTATCAGGTAGTTCATATCCTCTGGCAAAGCACTTGCAGATGGAAATAAAACAGGCTGCAAAAAGGGTGCCTCAGTTCAGGGAACTGCAATTGAGATTTCTTACAAAGAGGCATCTAATCAAGTTCCTGTAGATTTGTATAATCATTTGGCATGGTTGATAACAAACTGTAATGAAACTACAGATGAAGGGGGAAAGGTTCAGATTCTGAAGACGAAAATGAGAAAGTTCTGAACTTAGCGCAGGATGTTATGGGATACCTAAGCAACCAGCCACTCCCAAACACATTGGGGTTGGTCTTCATATTCTTAAACAAGCATGGAGCAAAAACCTAATAACAATGATGAACAGATTTGGAAATGGCATTAGTTATGCCACCACTCAGCGATACCTCACAACAGTGGCAAATGATATTTCTGAGAGAGAAGAGAGGGAAGGAATATTCATCCCAACTAACGTTATTCCTGGGCATTTTACACAGTATGCACTAGACAACTTAAATTTCCATTCTGACACAGAGGATGGTGGCAGCCTTGATGCCACTACCAATATCATTTACCAGTACGAGAAAGACCTGACGTTGAGCAGGCTGGAATGGTTCTAGTCAAAAACAAGGCAATTAACTTTCAATGCGCCAGAAAAGTTTGTACCTGTGGACAGTAATCTTGCCTGAAGACAGAAAACAAGCCAGATCATTGCATGGTATTGAAATCTGTCAGGGTGATGACAAAGAAAGTGGCACTCTGGCTGATGAAAACATCGTTTGGTTTCTTTTACAGATGTTTCCAACCCAAATGATGACCATTGTAGAAGATAGCGTGTCTATTTCTTCTCCAACTTGGAACAGTTTCTTCGAACTTAGTGCTGGGCAAGAAGCGCCAAAAACAACAATTGGTTATGGCCCACTGTATCCCAAAACTCCCACAAGTCCTGATGTTGTCAAAACCTCATTGGATTACTTCATGTCAGTGAGCCTTAAGCTTGGGCAGCCAAAAACGGTCATCACTTGTGACCAAGCAATCTATGATATAATAAAGGGCTTGGTAGTAAAAGAACCGGAGAAACAAGGATATCATAGTACGCTTGGGAGGTTTCCACATTGCACAAAACTTCCTGGGCTCCATCGGCTTTTTCATGAAGGAGAGTGGCATCGAAGACCTACTGGTTTCAAGTGACACCTGCGGGAGAGGCACAGCTAACAAAGTAATAGGGGAAAGGACTATTACAAGATGGTACGGTACCATTCATGGGTCTGTGAAGCAATGTTCATGCTCAAGTGGGAGTCCTTTGAGAGATGGCTGGCCAAAGAAAATGATGTTGAACCTTTCTGTAGTGTCGTCAGCGCTGGAAAATCTGAGAAATGCGTTTGATATGAAAGACAAGCAGAAAGTTTCGGAATTTGTGGATGAGGTCTTGAGACATCTGGCAACACTAGAAAACCTTTGGAGGGACTTTGAGGCACACTGGGCATGACAGCTAGATTTTGGAACATGTACATCGAAATGGTACTCATAATCAAGCGATACATCCATGCCGAGAGGGTTGGCTTGTGGAAGCAGCATTTGCAAGAGGCCCAAAACATGTTGCCATACACTGTATCCTCAGGCACAGTAAATACATTCTTGCCTGCCAATTTATTTGAATGAGATGAACAACCTCCCTCAGTCAGCACGAGAAGTGCACCAGGCATTTGAGGCAGGGAACTTTAGTGTCCATGTAACAGGGGAGGTTTCATTGGAGTTTGGACTGATTTAGCATTGGAACAAACATACAATAAAGAGGGCAAGACAAGTCTGTTCAAAGGAATAACCCAGGATGAGGCTACCCGTGAGAAGTATATCAAAACATTGCCATTTTGACTTCTGTATCAGAGTATGTCAAAGAAATGGTCCACATGGACTGTCCACAGTCAGACCATCATGACAAAATGACCAAAGACGACATAGACAAAGTGATGAAAATCAAGTTGACGGTAACAGAAAAAATGAGAAACCCATTTTCAGATGCTGTTGGGACTGACAAGCTGATCAATATTTCTACAGGAGAAACACTTACCTCACCGGAACTGTTAGAAGCAAAGCACGTGGGGTAGAGTAATAAAACTTGCCAGTTCTACCAATGCTGACAAAATCAGTGTGCCCAAGAAAACAACATTTGCAACACAGCAGAAAAAAGGAAAGAAGAAGCAAGACAAGGTCAAACAAGTACTATCTGAGGAAAGTGGAGTTACAAGGGCCCTTTGTTTCACACAGGATCTAAGTGATGAAGCAAGGATTGATGCGTTCAGTTATGAATGGCTGGAATACCGCCATCTCTGTTTGAACCAGACAGGGATGAATATACCATGCGGAAAGGAACCAAATCAGACTTCATAGTGACACTACAGGATAAGGTTTCTGATTCATGGGTGCCTTTGAAGGAATTGCCCATCGGTTGTGCATCACAGTTAGTTATCTTATTGATGCGATGGCATTCATCCAACGTTTTCAGACTCTAGGTACGAGTACATTCGGGCAACTTCAAGAGAGTACAAGAGTAAAATCATGAGTATGAAACCTGTAAACTGTCAGGAGTACACTTCATTGGTGATAGGTATGACTTTGGCCTGCAGAGTCTAAAGGGGACGAACGCCACAGACGGGAAATGGATGTGAGCTCACCCGAGTATGTTGGCGGACACTCTGGCCATTCCTGCATGGAAAGGATTCCTGTCAAACCCATGTAACAAGGCAAATCTACTGTCGTATTCTTCATCATGTTGGTCAATTGCCTCTTTGCCTGATGGCTTCAGTCTGGTACTAGGATTTCGCCAGATGCGATACGTGTCACAAAGAATGGAGCAACTGCCATTCGTGAGCTGCACTGTCCTTCCCATGAGGAGGCAGACACTAGAATTTTTGCACTATAGCGAACTGTCCAGATGAAAGTGTTGTGATCATTCAGGCGACTGACACGGACATTATACTGCTATCATTGTACCATTTTCCCAGGCTAATGAATATCAAACAGCTATGGGTGGAAAAAAATGACCTCTTCCTCCCTGTTCATGACTGGGTGAAGCTGTGGATAAGGACCCTTTGCAGTTAACTGACACCTTGCTTACTTGTTATGTCTTGTCAGGCTGCGATTCAGTCAGCTATCCATTCAGACGGTCCCTCCAAAGGTTTTCTAGTGTTGCCAGATGTCTCAAGACCTCATCCACAAATTCTGAAACTTTCTGCGTGTCTTTCATATCAAACGCATTTCTCAGATTTTCCAGCGCTGACGACACTACAGAAAGGGCTTCAACATAATTTTCTTTGGCCAGCCATCTCTCAAAGGACTCCCACTTGAGCATGAACATTGCTTCACAGACCCATGACGATGGTACCGAATCGTGTAATAGCGTTCAGACTATACGAGTTGGCCTCTCCCGAGGTGCACTAAACCAGTTAGGACATCGATGCCACCCCCCAGAAAAGCGATGACCCAGAGTTTGCGATGTCGAAACCATCCCAAGCGACTATGCACATCCTGTATGTCCGTCCTTCACTACCAAGCCTTATAAATCATAGATACTGGTCAAAGTAAATGCCTTTTGCGACAAGCTTAAGCCCACGACATGAAGAATCCAATAATTTTACAACAAAGGACTGTGAAGTTTGGGATACAATGGCCAAACAAAATGTTGTGTTGCACTTCGTGCCCACACAAGATTGAAGAAACGTCCAATGGAGAAGAAATAGACATGCTATCTTCTACAATGGTCATCATTTGGGTTGGAAACATCCGTAAAAGAAACCAAACAATGTTTTCATCAGCCAGAGTGCCACTTTCTTTGTCATCACCCTGACAGATTTCATATACACTGCAATGATCTGGCTTGTTTTCTGTCTTCAGCGCAAGATTACTGTCCACAGGTACAAACTTTTCTGGCGCATTGATAGTTAATTGCCTGTTTTTTTTGACTAGAACCATTCCAGCCTGCTCAACGTCAGTCTTTCTCGTACTGGTAAATGATATTGGAAGTGGCATCAAGGCTGCCACCATCCTCTGTGTCAGAATGGAAATTTAAGTTATCTAGTGCATACTGTGTAAAATGCCAGGAATAACGTTAGTGGGATGAATATTCCTTCCTCTCTTCTCTCTCAGAAATATAATTTGCCACTGTTGTGAGGTATCGCTGAGTGGTGGCATAACTAATGCCATTTCCAAATCTGTTCATCATTGTTATTAGGTTTTTGCTCCGCGCTTGTTTAAGAATATGAAGACCAACCCCAATGTGTTTTGGGAGTGGCTGGTGCTTAGGTATCCCATAACATCCTGCGCTAAGTTCAGAACTTTCTCATTTTCGTCTTCAGGAATCTAACCTTTCCCCCTTCATCTGTAGTTTCATTACAGTTTGTTATCAACCATGCCAAATGATTAGACAAATCTACAGGAACTTTATTAGATGCTCTTTGTAAGAAATCTCAATTGCAGTTCCTGAACTTGAGGAACCCTTTTTGCAGCCTGTTTTTTTCCATCTGCAAGTGCTTTGCCAGAGGATATGAACTCCTGATACATTTGTAATAAAATTGTCACCATCATAATCATCATCTGGCAAAAGTTGGCATTCGTCAACTTCAGCCTTAGCCCCACAACCTCATCACAAAGTTCCTTGGTGGTCAAAGAAGAGGAACAAATTAGAGTTCCATTGTTCAAAGTAATGAGCTGAATGTCGGCGCCAAAATGATCCAAAAATCGTTTTGTCAACCTATCAGTTCTATAAGGCCGCTGTGCAGTATTACCATGCTGCTTCAAAATTTCATCATACCGTTTTGAAAGCTGGCGAATGTAATAGACATGCCTGTCAATCATAAGTCCTGATGTAACCTCAGACAGAAGTGTTTGAAACACCTGGTCATGCAAACTTGGGTCTCAACTTTTATTTTCAGTTTTGCTACTTTCACTCATAAACTTGTTCATACACCTCACATGATAGCGGAAATCATTTGCAATTAAGTCTAGGCACTGGTCACAAAACCATCAATTTTGAATAGAATATCCTTGTTATTAAATTCCTATGCCTTTTAGGTCATCTCTACCGAGATGACCTAATAAAGCCGGACCAAATGTCCTCCGTACGTCGTCCGTCAACATTTTTTCTTTCCAATCTTGATGAAACTTAGTATGTGGGTAGAGGTCGATGAGTGTTGCACAACGATATAACTTTTGTCCGGTTCAAGGTCAGGGTCAAGGTCACGTGGCACGTAAGTTATAAAAATCGCCATTTTCAAAACCTATCTAGTCTGCCATTCTACAAGATATTCGGCAACTGTTTATTGATTATGATAGTAAAAATATTATCTTGTATCTAACTGGACAGATTTTTGAATTTCCGTCCCGTTTGGCCGCCACGTAACCTGGAAGATGGTCAAAAACACCTCCCGGTACAAAGAAAACTTTTTACTTCCGATCTTGATGAAATTTGGTATGTGGGTAGAGGTCGATGAGTGATACCCAACGACATATTTTTTCCCGGATTCGAGGTCAGGGTCAAGGTCACGAGGTCACGAAAGCTGTGAAAGTCGCCATTTTCAAAACTATCTAGTCTGTCATTTTAGGAGATATCTGGTGACGGTTCATCGATTATGATAGTAAAAAAACATTATAGAGATGACCGTCACCCCACGGGGGCAATTTTTTATGAATTGATTTCTGTCTCTCTATTGTACTAACTAGTATCAATGTTCTGTCCCCTTTTGAATCACGTTCCTTTTCACACAGAAAAGACACAGTTTTTAAGTCTTTTTGAAATCCATGGAACTTGTTCTGTCTCCTTTACTGGCTCCCTCTGAAGTTTCCCCACAACCTTGCTCATCCTTTGCCCGTTTAGCAGAAATTACATCATCAAGGGACCTTTTATGTGTATACCCACTGCGACACTTTACATGGCACAGAGGATTTTTTGACAGGAAATCATCTGCGCCTGAAGGTCACCCCACAGTCTTTGATGCACCTCGTCTTTCCTGATTTCGACAGCATTCTTAAATGTTTGCAGACCTCTTTTGGTTAGCTTGTACAGAGACCCCTTGTCATCACATACTGTTTGGCAGACCAAACATTTTGAATAGTCATTTTTGATCAGAAAAGTCCTTTTTCCTTTACCTTTCACTGTTATTACAGGCTCCATTCTTTAATATGAGGGCCATACCTGTGTGAAAAAAGGAGAAAACATCATTATGTTATGGTAGATATAGGGGGAAGCATGAATGATACTAACATATTAATTTTACGTGAATATAATTAATTACGAAAATACAGAATTTTGTGGATTTCTGAAAAAATGACCCCCCAAATACACTCAAAATAAAGAGGCAAAATGTTTCTCAGTCCTAACCTTCCTTTCCCCAAAACATCAGGGGGATGTAAAAACACAGTCATATCAAGGATTGCTTTATCATAACACTATGAGATAGCAAAATTACAATTTTTTAATGTAAGGCCTAGATTTTCAGCATGACCTACTTTCTGTAACCTTTTGACCTCCCCTGACCCCAGAGGTCATCCAATCAAATTTTGTTATACATCATTTTAAAGCTGACATTCTACCAAAAAGAATGAGTGGTAGTTTGTTACTGTAAGATGCAGGGTTCAAGAGATACAGGGATTTGCATTTCCCCAACCCCTAGTTTTTATCCCCCGCCGCGTGGCGGAAGGGGGTTATTGTTTCGATAATGGGATTTGCCGGCTGAAGTAAAAAAATCGTCCCTGGAGAAGTTGTGCAATCCGATCCAACTTGCCAAAGTCACTTTTCTGGTGTCCTACACCCCCACAAACATGATTCAAGTGCCAAAAATTTTACAGCAGGGGTGTCACATCAAAGTTGGATTTATGGGCCTTGGATCCCAAACTAATGATACCTGTAAAGTTTTGCTTCGATCTGTTCAGCCAAT
>CM068960.1:103784467-103799090 GCA_035128595.1 Eptatretus atami
AGTCTCCTCCTTGCTTGGTCATCCAGTTTGGAGGGATGGCCTGATCTAGGCAGGGTCTTGATGGTACCATACACCTTCCACTTCTTAATGATTGCCTTGACTCTGCTCCAAGGAATATGCAAGGCCTTTGCAATATTTTTTACCCATCCCCTGATCTGATTAGTCAAGTCAGGCCAGATTAGATCTGTGACTTGCTACAGGTATCATGTAATCCTGTACTAACCTGTTCCATGGTCAGGTTGTCGGCGACTAAACCGTCTCCCCCACCAGGTTTTTTTGGTGAGGAGGAGGTTTGGATATGGACACCAGCAGGATTAAAAACAAACCTGTCAAAGGTGGAGGAGCTCTTGTGAGCAACGGCCATCCATGTCTCGTGCCCACATGTGTCTGTGGACGTCCTCCTCAGTTGAGTTACTTCTTATTAGGAGGTTGGTGCAGGATTTTGCACTGCCGGCACCGTAAAACCTTCATTCTGCAAAACGCAAAAACGCAAAAAAAATCTGAAAACCCACTCCGTGGGAGTACCTCCTGTGCAGCTTCCCTTCACAGGGAAGCTCCACGGATGACGGTATTGGGGAAAAGCCTTCAGGGACCCCTAATCTTTGAGGATAGCAGGGAAAGCACGGGGTAACATTCCCGGGCTCAGATTGCGGGAGAGTGTGTCGGAGTGGTGCTGAGGTATGCGTCCACCAGACGGCGGTCCGCTGTCCGGGTGGGTGCCTGGAATGTCCTATCCCTAAGAAAGGATGATCACCTGTCTCTGTTAATCTGAGCTCAGCATTTGGACATCGGTATTGCAACACTCTGAGGGTCGGAGACCGGACTGCGGAGAGATCATGGTGGGGTGGTTACACCTACTGTTGGTCTGGTCGCTCTGATGGTTACCATTCCAAGGACTTGCTGTAGCTGTGTCCAATAAGCTGACTCAAATGATAATTGAGGTAACACCGGTCAACTGAGCGTTTTGAGAATAGGATTCGTCACTCCTTGGGTGTCATTTCTCTGGTTTCTGTTTGCTCCGACTGAGGTGAGGTGATCTCACTGTGAGGATGCATTCTATGCCACGCTCGTGTCTGGGTGTTGATCAGTGTCCAGATGAGATACACTTCTAGTCTTGGGGGATTTCAATGCATCGACTGGAACTGATAGGGATGGTTATGAGACGGTGTTTGGTCCCCATGGGTCAGGAATCTATGACGCAGATTAGCACTAAGTTCTTGACTTTGCAAGAAGTATGGACTTCGGGTGGCCGGTTCATGGTTTCAGTGCTACAAGCTCATCGCTGGACTTGGTATTCAACGCTGGCGGTGTGGCAAAGGAGATTGACTATGTCCTCGTTGATGGTCGTGAAGGATGATCCAAACTGGCAGAGTCTACCGGAGTGCTCAGTTCCTCAATACTGACCACCGGCTTGTTGTAGCAACTCTGAAGTTGCCACCTTAAATCCAGGAGAATGGTACCATCCCAGCCTCGGCTGGATGATGTCAAGCTCAAGGATGCGAGGGTAGCTGAGGAGTTTGTGAACAAGTTGAGTGGAGATTTGGGGGTCTGGGTGCTTTGGGAGGTCCTGAGAGTTGTGGAGTGCTTCAAGACACCGTCCTTGATGTTGCCGTGGATGTCTTGAACTCACAGTAGGGCAAAGAAGAATTTTGTTCTCAAGGGACACTGGATACCATTGACCAGAGTCCCAGGGCCAGGCTGAATGGCAGAGCTGAGATGTTCAGGGAGCTGAGGCGTAAAACTGTACGTGCGCTAGGGTGGACATGAGACCTTGTGCGAGGAATCTGTGAGGGGGTAGAGCATCACCTGTGGTCAAGTGATTCTCGTCCTGCTTACAGAGGAATTCGCGCATTGCTTTCATCCAAGCCCATCCTCCGGTGTGCTGCAGTTAGAGCAGAGGGTGGTAGGCTCTTGACAGAGGAGTCCGAAGTGAAGGCCGTGGGCTGGTTACTTTGAGCGGTTGTACCAGGCTGATCCACCAGCTGTCAAGGTGGACGTCAGGGGTGTTTACAATCCCTGTTGCTGACCCTCGCAATCAACTGTGGTCCACCTTCGCTTGTGGAAACTCAGTCCGTGGTGACCTGTTGAAATAGGGTAAAGCTCCAGGATCTGTGGCATCCATGCTGAACTTCTCAAGGCTGTGGAAATGCTGCACTCGTGTCGTTGCATGCAGTTCTGTGCTCTGCTGAACACAGGCATCATCCCTACTGACTGAGAAGGGGGCCTTGTTGTCCCTCTCTGGAAAGGGAAGGGTGATCGCCAAGACTGCAACAACTACCCGAGGGGTGATGCTGTTCTCAGTGCCGGGCAAGTCTTTGCTCGGATATTCTTGATAGGCTTCACCACCATCTGCTTGAGCACCAGCATCTAGAGCAGTCAGGCTTTACACACAGAGAAGTCAACGATTGACCATATCCTTGCTGCTTCGGGTCCTCACTGAACGGAGATGAGAGTTTCGGCGAGGCTGCATGCAGCCTAGTTGATCTCTGTAAAGCGTTTGATTCAGTGAATCAGGATGTCCTCTGGAGGATTTCTTGGTCTTCGTGGGTGCCACCAATACTGATCCGATCTGATGTCTGACTCCATCTGGTACTGAGAGTGCTGTGAGATGTGGTGGTACCATCTCTGACTATTTCCAGTTGTTACTGGAGTTTGTCAGGGTGTGTACTGGCCCCACACTTTTCAGCACTTGTATGACTGGATTCTTGGAGGATGTCGGAGAGATCAAGCTGCTGTGCATCATTTGGGAATGTCAAGATCTCGGACCTTTATTTCGCAGATGATGCAGTCATCATTGCGGAGACTTTAGAAATCTTTTGGGGGCCTCAAGGTGCTGAATGAGGAGTCAGAGCCGGTGGTTATTACGGGTTTTCCTGGGTCAAAACTAAGATCCAGGCTTTCAATGCTCTGGATGCTGCTATCCTGCCTGTGCCTGTTTGTGGTGAGGATGTTTGAGGTCGTGGAGAGATTCGCTTACCTTGGCAGTGATATTATGTCTCTGCTGGCTGTGAGTCAGAGGTCAATAGACTCTGGGTCGGGCCTGGGGAGTCATGGATTCACTGGATAATGGGGTGTGGCGCTGCCGGTACCTGTGGCGGGAGAAGAAAGTCGAGTCTTCAGGTCCTTGGTGCTTCAGTCTTGCTCTATGGATGCGAGACTTGACTCTGACCAAGGATCTGAGATGGAGACTTAATTCCTTTGGTACAAGGTCTCTTTGGGGAATCCTTGGCTATCATGGTCGGACTTTGTGTCCAACGAGCGGTTGCTGAGAGAGACTTAAATGAGATTTGTTACCTGCATAGTCCGTGAGCGTCAGCTGCGGCTGTATGGACATGTGGCTCGTTTCCTGACGCTGATCCTGCTCCCAGATTCTCTCATTGAGGGAGTCTCATGAGTGGAGGAGCCAATCGACCGACCACATGCCTCGTGGTTGCAGCAGGTCGATTGGCATCCAATCAGATGGGGATTGGCCAGGCATCTGCCTGGGGGGTGGCAGACAGAGGCCCTGGAGTACCGGCGGAAAGTGGGGCGCAGCGACGCGCTGCTCTGGCGCATGCTCCTATACCTGACTGACCTGATCTGAGCCTTTCCACAATATTATCCCAGAGTCTTTTGAAATTTCTTTTATGCTCATAGTTGAGTCTTTGTTGTGAAATGCGCTACCCCAGCAGAGGAAACTTACAGGAACATCTGATTTTTTCTGAAATAGTCAGAATCAACACAATTTAACCAAGTTGAGCCACTTGATGTGTGTTTTGAAGTTATTGGTTAACACTGAGCTAATTAACATTTGCTATTTAAAAGGGGGGGGGGGTCGGGACACTTATCCAACCAATATATTGTGTTTGTTCTTCTTAATTAATTTTCTGAAATTTGTTGAATTTGTTTTTCATTGGGAAGTTGTGGGTTACAATGTGTAATATTGGTGGAAAATGTCTGATGTGTGTGTGTGTGTGTGGTGTGTGTGTGTGTGTGTGTGTGTGTGTGTGTGTGTGTGTGTGTTTCCCATGGGGAGTACTTCCATCGGGAGTGCAATTTTATTCCTGGCAAAAAGGCAACAAAAGGTGAAAATTTTGAAAGGGTGTAGACTTTCTATAAATGTGACTGCTTCTACATTGTGGCCCTGTGCTTCGCATATTCACGTTTTTTTTTCACTTTTTTGTCGACGTATTCGTGTGATTTTTCCACTTTTTCGTGGGTAGCGTATTTCGCGTGTTTTTTTTCGCAGTTGGTTTTGCGTTTCTTTCGAAGGCATATTCACGGTTTATGCTTATTCGTGGCATATTCATTGTTTTTTCCGCTTTTTTGTGGGTGTATTCGTGGGGTTTTTTGTTTTTTTTCCAGGCGTATTCGCATTTTCTTTTCACGTGCATATTTGCGGTCTCTTTCGTGGGTGTATCTTGTTTTTTTTGTTTGGCTTTTTCGCAAGCATATTCGTGTTTTGTTTTTCCACGGTTTTCTTTCACGTGCATATTTGCGGTTTCTTTCGCGGGGCGTTTTCGTGTTTTTTTTCCTCATTTTTTTTGCGGGCATATTTGTGGTTTTTCTGACTTGCTTCTACATTCACAGCCCTGTACTTCATGTATTCAGGTTTTTTTTCACTTTTTGTGGCATATTTTCGTTTCTTTTTATTTATTTTTTTTTTGAAGCTTTTCGCGTGCGTATTTGCAGGGTTTTTTGTTTTGTTTTTGTTTTTTTGCAGGTGTATTTCCATTTTTCTGACTTTCTTCGACATTTGGGGCCTGCACTTCATGTATTCACGGTTTTTTGTGGACAAATTCATGTTTTTTTCATGAGATTTTAGATTTTCCCTTCTGAATCATGAACTGCCGGGAACTATCCTCCTTTTTCCATTGAAAAATGCCCGGCATTACCAGATTCGACATTTGCGGCATTTTCAAGAACGTATCCCTGCAAATGTTGGGATCCGACAGTATCATCCTTAAAGGTTCAGTGGCAATGATAATTGTGCAAAAACCTTTTTTGGTACTGTTATAATGACGACGTGTTATTTTCCAAGAACTGAACTGGTTTTTTGTCTTGAATGTTTTTTGAGGCTAAAAGTTAAATTCCAATCTGACCGGCACCACCCCTAAAAATTCTGGACAGAACCTTAAGCGATTGCCTATTCCATGTGATGTCCTCCAGGAATTTTGTTTCAGTGCTGCAATACGAGACATGATGTTGTGTTTCGGTGAACTGCGCAAAGAAATGGCAGCACAACTTGTTTTGATTCATTAGAAGTGAATCTGAGGAAGTGTTTTGCGATGTAGAATCTTATTGTGAGTTTGTAATTATTTTATAATAAATATATTGTTTTAATTTAATTTCATGTAATTTAAAATTTTATTTGTAATTATTATTTATATGTAATTATCAAACAGCATATTGCTTTCACATGCTAGGTATTTTCTATGTCCTGCATGTTTTTGAACTAGAACTTGAAGCCAGTTTGAGACCTTTCCCCCCCCCCCCCCTAATATTATTTATGATGAACGATTCAAAGGATAGGTATTACTTGTGTTGAGGGCTGGCAGGATGGTTTAGAGTTACGCATTCTCACATACAAGTGTCTAGACTGGGTTCAAATCTTGACAGCTATAGGCTCTCATCCTGGTGTTCACAAACTGGATAAATCAATGTATGTGTTTGTCCCTCGGATGGACACTTGAACGCCGTCCGTCTGCCGCATGAGTTTGTTGATGCTAAATATCTCACAATGTATTTGTGGAGAGTCGGTGAGCTATCGTCAGCACCATGAACAAATTACAAAATCCTGCCTATCCAGCAGAGGGCATGCACCAGCGGTATAGCTTGTCCCCAGCCAATGATGCTACCCAGCAGCCTTGTGCTGCACACAAAAGAATAAGAAGACTACACTGAAATCATCATTTTATTCACTATTTTACTTGAGACACCTTTGTTATGTCCTTGAGATCCTCATTTTGAATGTAAATTTGAATCATGCCATATTTGTCATATGTTTATATCTGCAATGCATGAAAAAGCTGAAGGCCTTTTCACACAATATAAATACAAAATGAAAAGTGGAGTTAGTTCTTCTCTAACGGCCACAATTATTTCCATGCTCTTGTGCGATTGGCTGGGGATCTTCTGGCTCAATTCGAAGTGGAATCTTTACAGTAGGCTTTAATCGAGATGGTTGTTAAGTTATTATTTTTACATCTTACAAATTTCCCTGTTTACCTTTGGCATTGCTTGGAAAGCAAAACTGATATTTGACCAAATTCGATCAAAAGAGATCGAGATATCACTGATGAAGCATGGATGTTTGTGTAAAAGCATAAATAAATGTATGTTTGTTGTATCTGTGAACGACCTTTATCAGTCTTAAAAGCAATATATATTTCATTCGATCTAATGGATGTGGAAGTGGGGTTTTTTGTAAAATAAAAGGCACAGTTTCTTCACACACATTGTGTTTATGATGATCATATGCATGGTTCCTTTGTAGCGGTAAGACAAAACATCAACGGAATATGTGAGCTCATGTTGAAAAATTGCAAAGAGATGTGAGTAATTGATTGGGGTGAAAAGCTCTTGTGCAAGTTGGAACTTGTGCAGGCTTCCTGTAGGTTGATAGAGATGCATAAGTGGCTTTACTTGCTATGAGGCCGGTGATAGAACTGCACTCGTCTGCAGATAATAGTCTGCTTCATACAGTTCTTGGGTTGTAAGGTTCTGCTAAAGTCAATAACGACCAAGAACCATTCTGAACCACAAAACCTTGAAATATACTGGGAATAAATAAAATCAATGCTTGTCGTCTAATGGCATGAAACCTTGACTCATTTTATCTGTCTTAACAATTTTATTGGTTTTATCATGGTTTTTGTGTGTGATTATAATCAGAGCTTTCAAAAAGTTTATCGGAAAATGTATTAATACAAAAATTGAAATTTGTTAAATAGCACAGTCATTGATTTTTTTTTTCTTCTCCACTTTGCATCAAAGTTTGAAGGAACAGTATTTCTTTGTCATTTCTCGAGACTGGTCATTATGTTAAGTGGGTGTCTTGACATAAAGATAGATGGCCAGCATTCCGACAAGTTGACCTGTATGATTCTTCATCTGAATCCTGGCTCATGATTCAGGAAGCCCAGCTTAATCCTTATCTATCCACAATAACAAGAATTAGACAATAGTCACATGGACAAACACAATATGGTATGTGAACTAATGTATTTGTCCAGCAAGTCATTTAGCTGCTGCTCCTCCATGAGCTCAAGATCAATGTGGAAAAAATATGAACCTTTTTTATGCCTCGGTTGACGAAGTCGCCGGAGACATTATGTTTTCGGGTTTACGTCCATGCTAATTTTCTCTGTTTCTCTACAACACTTAAGCAATTGACACAAAATTTTCACCGTAGGTGCGACTACTCATGCAGAATGTTTTTTTTATGATAATTATGATGTCATAGGTCATGTGGTGAGGCAGCTATGTTGGAAAAAAGGAAAACTTGACCTTTATCTCCAAACCGCTCCAATGAAAAAATAAAACTTGGCACATGAGTACTCCCCATGGGAAACACACCACACACACACACACACACACACACACACACACACACAACACACACACACACACACACACACACACACATTTTTAAGGCCGTTTTCTGCTAGAGTGGTTATCCTTGCAGGTCCTATGACAATCTTCTATATGGTTCCTTTTTGAGGCAAATTTTTTATGGCCGGATGCCTTTCCTGATGCAACCCTTTAGTCACTTTTGCAACACACAGGGAATGGTGTACCTATTCTAAACTGGGGACAGCACCAGGACATCCCAGAAAGCTGTTACTGCATTCTGCAACCTCAGAAGGATGACAGGCTGAGTTAACCCCACCTCATATTATTCAACAACCAAGCAGGATTTGAACTCAAGACTCAAGGATCCAATGGCCACCACACTAACATAAATCAAATTAAGGAAACAAGTATGATTTTTTTTGATGATGTCACAGGTGGCTTTCGTTATATGTTATAATTGCATACGTCAAACACTTTGTCCGATTAGTATGAGAATTTGAGGGTCATTTAGGGCTACATTTGTGGGGGAAAAAATTGATGTTGGCATTGGCCATGTCATTCGCAGCCATGGTGTTTTTAGATCTCGTGGAGGATCTCTGTCTTACTCACGTTGTTGTTCTTGTGGACTTTTTGTTTCACAGCCTACAGTTTTCATTGAAACTTCCTGAAACTTGGCAGATATATGTAAAAATACCCTGCACAGACAGTAATCATCTCTGATTTTGGAAAATTCCTCCTAGAAAAAAGTTATGACATCAAAATATCTCCGCTAATGGGAAATCGCCGAAAAAATTATCTCCGAAACTGGGCAAGTTTTTTGAATTCCGTTTGCGGGAATCGAACAGGGCATTAGCAGAGATTAATTATCGCACATATGATAACATACTATGACGTCATATCAATTTTTTAGACGTCATTCCCTAATTTTTTGGACGTTTTTTTTTGTTCACAACCCAGAGTTTTCATCGGATCTTCGTGAAACTTGCCATGTATTGCAGAAAGCCCACGCGCAGGCAGTAACTATCTCTGATTTTGGAAATTCTTCCTAGAAAAAAAGTTGACGTCATAATATCGCCGCGAATGAAAATCACCTGTACCATTATCTCTGAAACTAGGCAAGCTGTTTGAATTTTGTTTGTGGGAATCAAGCCGGGCATTACACCAGATAATTTTATCGCAAACTGATACATCACAATGACATCATATTCGTTTTTATGCGCATCATTAAGAGGACGAGGATCTTAGCTCATTTGAGCTTGTTAACATAAAAACCTTCAAAAATCTCTTCTCCAAAACAGCTGTACAGATGAAGGTGAAACTTACAGGTATGATCGCCTATACATGAGGAACAAAATGTTATCCAAGTATGACGTCATAGACACATGTTTGGCAGCTATTATTTTTGAAGAATAAACCTTTAAAAACCTCCTCCTCAGAATGGCCTGACAGATAATTTATAGGTACATGGTCTAGCAGACATATTGGATTGAACAAAAGTTTTGAACAAAAAAAATTTATGTGATGTAGTTATTTCATAGCTGTTTTAAGCCCTTTAACTCAATACTCTCCTTATTTTATTTGCTTACTTATTTGCTCACTTTTAGTTATTAATCAACACATAAGCCTAATGTTGTTTAACAGTTAAGGTGGCTGCTTAACATGTTAGGGTCTTGAGTTTGAATCCTGTCATCCTTTGAATTAACACCAGGTGGGTTGACTCAGCCTGCATCCTTCTGAGGTCAGCAAAATGAGTACAGTTTACTGTAACAGGGGAGTTGCATCAGCAGCACTATGCTCCCGCAGAAAAATAGGCAGCCAAGTAGCCATAGGCTGCATACGAATAAATAAAATAAACAATAAAGATGTCAAGCATAGCATGATACTGCAGAATCCTAAAATATTTTCACCTAAAAAATAATTGGTGGTTGAATTCAATGATCAAATATGCAACTCTCTTCAAATCCGTCAATTGCATGAAAATTGACAATTTAAAAATTTGTCCTATGTGGCCTATTTGTCCTTACCTTTTGGCCTATCGTGACCACAAAATAATTGGTGGTTGATCAGTAACCTGAAATGCGAATCCATCATCAACTTTCAAGTTAATGGGATGAAAATTGAGGTTTTAGAACTTCACCTAAGTTGTTGACCTTGGCATATATTTTTTTTTTTTGTCTATGTTAACCTCAAAAATAATTGGTGGTTGAAATTCAGTAAGCTGATATAAAATGCTGTTCAAACTTCAAGTCATCGATGAAAATTGAGGATTTTAGAAATTTGACAAATTTGTTGATCTTTGACCTCAAAAACATAGCCTTCTTGCTTTTGTCAACTCCACCATGTGGTGAAGTTCGTGAAAATCGGTATAAATGGTGACCTGTAGGCGATTGACAAAAAAACAGAATATAAATGAAAAAATCACTCATAGAGTGACACGTTGGCAAAACAAAACGGCACATTGGGAAGTGCATACCTCCACTAGGCGTGAACAGTTTTAAATTTTGTATCCTCACTGATAGTCGGGTCTGAAAATCGGACCTTAACCAAAATCGGATTGGCTTTGTTTCTTGTCACTTCCACCTCGTTTTGTCACACAGTCTTTTCACACTTTTTCGAGATTTTAATGCAAACAGTTTTGGTTTTGGCTCCATTTCTCAGGGTGAAGAAGAATCAATTGAAAAATCCAAACCTGGATTCGGATTGGATCTTCAACTACAATTGAATGCAATTAGCCCTTTCACCACGAAAGTGTCCAAAAGTTTTCTGTGGAATCCACCATTAACCTTTTGAGATACATGTGTACAAATCATTTTGGCCCATCTCTCAGTGGTGAAGAATACTTTAAAATTAAATAAATCTCGAAATATGGACTCTGGAGTAGGATCTTCACAAAGTGGAATTGATTGAAAAAAATTAAGAAAAAAAGCCACCATGTTCAAGTCCGAATCCATCCATAAACCTTTTGAGATGTTGTTGCGAGATATGGTTTTTGGCCCAATTCTTATGGTGAAGAATCACTTTTAAAAATTCTCAGATCGATCCGATTCGGATATTCATGATAATTTAAGACATTGATGTCCTTGGCAGGTCAACTAATACACAAAAAAATCAGAACGATTTTTTGAAAACTGTGGCCAAAAATGGTGTGATGACAGCCAGACAGATAAAATTACAGACCAACTTACCTGACAAAAAATTTTTTGCCAAGTAATGAAAAATCACTCATAAGAGCGATCACACTTGGCAAATGGAATGGCACTTGTGGAGCACTTACATACCAAGGCTGAAATAGTTTACATTTTGTGTGCCACTGATAGGTCAGATCTTGAATCCCAACCTTAATGAAAATTGAATCGGTTTGTTCTTGTCACATAACCAACTCATGCACACTAGTTTGTACTAATGCGTCCATAACTTTTAGAGAATCTCATGTGATACATTGTTTTAGCCCACTTCTCAGTGTGAAGATGCACTGAAAATTCTCAGACTGGATCTGATTTTCGGATTTCAAAAAATGAATCAATTCGTCATTGTTACTCACCACATGTCCACTAAGTTTAATCACACTCCGTCCACAACTTTTTGGAGATATCATGCAATATATTTTTAGCCCATCTCTCAATGATGAAAGAAATCACTTAAATTAAACAATTATCGTATCTGACCGGATTTGGATCCAACCAAAATGAATCGATTTTGTCCATGTATACACCCAAACCTGTCGACAAGTTCATCCCAAGCCGTTCACAGCTTTTGAGATATCATCAATATCATTTTTAGGCTCCATCTCTCAATGTAAAGAATCAGTTAAAAACAATAAAAGGCAATCAGAGATTGCAAACCCTCACCGGCGACTTTTTTGATGGTGTTTTTTATAGGTTTTAGGTAAATCAATATGGCGAAAACCATGTGACTTGACATCATATTGTGACACTTTTGTTCTCATGGACAGGTGGTCTTACGTAATAACAGTTTTTCCTCGATTTGTTAAGCCACTTCAGAGAAGAAGATTTTTGAATTTTTTTTTTTCATCAATATGGCTGCCGAATCACGTGACCTGATGAATCATTAATTTTATATTTCTGCTGGACCATTTTATCCCTAGATACTCAAAAGTTTTTTCATATGGTCGGTAATCGGCATTCTACATATGAATTATGAGTCATAACGAGGGCACCTATGACGTAATATAAAATCATTCATTCACTAATGAGAGTCATGCTATGTGCCAAGTTTCAATTTTTTTCCTTTTGGTGCGGTTTTCAGAGATACAGAGGTCAAATTTTCCGTTTTCAATAGGGCTGCCACACTACGTGATCTGGACGTCATAATTCCAATAAACATTCTACATGAGGTATTGCCAATGGTGAAAATTTCATCTCAATTCGAGAGTGGGTTGCAGAGAAAAACACGAAAGTTGATGTGTGGACAAACAGAACAAACAAACCAAATCAATACCCTCTCATCTTGGCGAGGGTAATTAAATAATTATCGTGTCCGCGATCTGGATTCGGATCTTATCAAATTGAGTCAATTATTACTATCATCCAAAATTAAACACTGTGCTGTTGGCCCACATCTATTCTTATCTTGTCTTCGTGATTGGTTTATATGCTGATCGTTACGGTCCACTCTAACCTTGAGAGCATTGCAATTTGGGTAATATTGTTGTGGGGTGGGGTATTGTGGTGAGCAGACCGCTAGAGGGCATAAGAGTTGCGCTCAACCGAAACGACAGAATTTAGGCCGTGACTCGGGATAGTCCGAAAGGCCGAGGCCCTTCACAGGACTGAGATCGCCATATTTCGACCGTGGGGTAGGGTTCATTGCCAAACTTCAATATACCTAATTACCCGATGCGGCACAAGATACCTGGGCAATTCCCACCCTCGCAACGACTCGAGCGGGACGAGCGTTACCGGTGCTCGAACCGTGGTACCCGAGCGATGGTTCCAAGGCCGTCGGTCCAAATTAACAATCTTCTGCTTGCTATTCCTCAACAGCACCATACTAAGGCCAATAAAATAAATGACAGAGACGAGCTGGGACATTACAAGAGGGGAATTTATTTACAATAATCGGGGGACGAGGGAAGCACGTAGGGCAGAGTTATCCGAATAAAGAAGGGAACAAATGTACAAGCAATTCTTCAAATTCTATTCTTAGAGACAGGTCCACGGACACCACCCACACACAATACCCCAGAAAGAGATGGACCTCGGGTCTTATTGCCGCCTTAGCCGGGAGGAAGACGAGCTGAGGAAGAGAACTGTGGCTTGGCTCTGGCCGCGTTCGCCGCGCCTGCGCACTCGCACCTTCCCAGATGCACCAGGCCCGCAAAGAACGGACCAGGGCAGCTGAACCCAGAGGAAAGGCGAGACGAGGTGATCTCCGTATGAGCTGGTCGACCACTTGTTGTTAAGCAAGCAGACGAGACGCCGTCCGGATCCGCGGGATGCAGTCAGCCGCAGACCAGACGAAGAGCGCGTTGAAGCAGACGACGCAATATCATCTTTTTCGTTGTTTTTGGGCGGGGTCCGCTCCCCCACACTGCTCCATTGGGGACGGCGTGTCGCGCTCCGCTTCTTAAAAGGACCGCCCCGGCTTTTGGTCCCGCGTCTCGCCCATTGGCGGATAAAATGACGCATACCCTGTATTTGGCGCGAAGCAGAACGAAGCGTCCGTGCCATGATTTGGGGCAAGCAAAGCGAACACGCTTCGGACCGGTTTTGGTGGAAATCCACACCGCTGGGGCATGGAATTCCGCCACGCACACGCCTGCATGTCTGGCGAGCGCGCGAAGAGCACGGACAATGCTCTTCAGGACGCGCGAAGAGCAGCGGCAACGAAGAGCACGGACAAAACGCGAGCAGAGGGTTGTATTGTTTGGGTACGATCCTATCTAATAAAATAACTTCGCAGCGCATCGTACAACTTAATTCCATTAGGCATAGGGGAAAGGGCTATCTAATCGACATTTACTTAACGAAATAACTGAGCTACAGGGACGAATGTTGGTGCTCATGGCTGCAGATGTACAATATACTTGCCTACATTATTTCAAGAGAGCTTGACATTCCCAACATGTTGCAGAAACTTTTGTGACTTCTTGTTTATTGAAACTGTGGTAGCTTTTCTGATTACAAACCGTAGAAGACTTTTTTAATACACTCCAAAGTTATTGATTAAAATCTTCCTACAATTCAAATTATTCGTGAACATTTGATGATAGCATGCCCTTTTAACTGTTTCCATATTGTAGATAATTACAAGATAAAATCGTCTATATTATATTAGGAAAAGTCTGACAGCATAATGAAAGAATCTTGTGGTCATGCAAATAATTGCTTGCGTTGTGGCAGAAAAATGTCAAGTGAATTATTTCCCACTGGAAGGTCAATTAAATTAAGTAATGGTCAAAGAAAGGTGACAATGGGAGTGTGAGTGCTAGAAAAGGTTCTTATTATTAATTTTTGAATTGTGAAGTCTCATGTGATTGTGTCAGAAGAACAAAATAATAGTTTTGTGGTATTTTTGAGCATACATTAACTTACATGAACACATGAATGAATGAATGGAAAATTGGGAGAGCATGGTCCAGAATGTTGGTGGCTCCAATACTCGCATAATTTTAACATAGCACATATCAAACCACGAGTGCATCCATGCACATGAATGGAGGAATTTCACAATGCAACCATTTTAAAGCTTTCCTCTGAGCCTGGATTACCCTCTCTTTTGGAAAATACTGGCTGAAGCTTGTGGTCAATTTTTATTGGAGCAGTTTTGACATGCCGGGTTTTCTGTAAGTTGTTGTGATAAAATTCCAGAATAGGGCATGAACCTTAGCATTGCTCACATGGAGACCACTTGTGAGGATATCTGGCTTATTTTATTTTTGCTCAGATTAATAATTTTCTGGCCAAAAACAAAAATTGCTTTAAGTGCAGAAAATTCACAGGACTTACTGCTGTAAACACAACGTTTATTAATAGCTTTACAAGTAAGCACAGCCTTTATGGGTTCTGACTTCGTGTCTCTTTGACTTCCTCTCGTCGGTAGTGGAGAC
>CM068960.1:103799615-103813422 GCA_035128595.1 Eptatretus atami
GACTCCAATGATAATTGAGGTAACACCGGTCAACGAGCGTATTTTGAGAATAAGGATTCGTCACTCCTTGGGTGTCATTTCTCTGGTTTCTGTTTATGCTCCGACTGAGGTGAGTGATCTCACTGTGAAGGATGCATTCTATGCCACGCTCGTGTCTGTGGTTGATCAGTGTCCCAGATGAGATACACTTCTAGTCTTGGGGGATTTCAATGCATCGACTGGAAACTGATGAGGGATGGTTTGGACGACGTGTGTTGGTTCCCCATGGGTCAGAGAATCTAGTTGAGCCAGAATAGCACTAAGTTCATTGAGCTTTGCAAGAAGTACTGGACTTCGGGCTGGCCGGTTCATGGTATTCAGTGCCTTAGCAAGCTATCGGCTGGACTTGGTATTTTGGCCAACGTGGCGGTGTGGCAAAGGAGATTGACTATGTCCTCGTTGATGGTCGCTGAAGGATGATCCAAACTGGCAGAGTCTACCGGAGTGCTCAGTTCCTCAATCTGACCACCGGCTTGTTGTAGCAACTCTGAAGTTGCACCTTAAATCCAGGAGAATGGTACGCATCCCAGCCTCGCTGGATGATGTCAAGCTCAAGGATGCGAGGGTAGCTGAGGAGTTTGTGAACAAGTTGAGTGGAGATTTGGGGGTCTGGTGTTGGGAGGTCCTGAAGAGTTTGTGAGTGCCTTCAAAGACCACCGTCCTTCGATGTTGCCGTGGATGTCTTGGAACTCACAGTAGGGCAAAGAAGAATTTTGTCTCAAGGGACACTGGATACCATTGACCAGAGTCCAGGGCAGGCTGAATGGCAGAGCTGAGATGTTCAGGGAGGCTGAGGCGTAAAACTGTACGTGCGCTAAGGGTGGACAATGAGACCTTGTGCGAGGGAATCTGTGAGGGGGTAGAGCATCACCTGTGGTCAAGTGATTCTCGTCCTGCTTACAGAGGAAATTCGCGCATTGCTTTCATCCAAGCCCATCCTCCGGTGTGCTGCAGTTAGAGCAGAGGGTGGTAGGCTCTTGACAGAGGAGTCGAAGTGAAGGCCGCTGGGCTGGTTACTTTGAGCGGTTGTACCAGGCTGATCCACCAGCTGTCAAGGTGGACGTCAGGGGTGTTTACAATCCCTGTTGCTGACCTCGCAATCAACTGTGGTCCACCTTCGCTTGTGGAAACTCAGTCCGTGGTGAACCTGTTGAATAGGGCTAAAGCTCCAGGGATCTGTGGCATCCATGCTGAAACTTCTCAAGGCTGGTGGAAATGCTGGCACTCGTGTCGTTGCATGCAGTTCTGTGCTCTGCTGGAACACAGGCATCAATCCCTACTGACTGAAGAAGGGGGCCTTGTTGTCCCTCTCTGGAAAGGGAAGGGTGATCGCCAAGACTGCAACAACTACCCGAGGGGTGATGCTGTTCTCAGTGCCGGCAAGTCTTGCTCGGATAATTCTTGATAGGCTTCACCACCATCTGCTTGAAGCACCAGCATCTAGAGCAGTCAGGCTTTACACCAGAGAAGTCAACGATTGACCATATCCTTGCTGCTTCGGGTCCTCACTGACGGAGATGAGAGTTTCGGCGAGCTGCATGCAGCCTAGTTGATCTCTGTAAAGCGTTTGATTCAGTGAATCAGGATGTCCTCTGGAGGATTTCTTGGTCCTTCGTGGGTGCCACGAATACTGATCCGATCTGATGTCTGAACTCCACTCTGGTACTGAGAGTGCTGTGAGATGTGTGGTACCATCTCTGACTTATTTCCAGTTGTTATGGAGTTTGTCAGGGGTGTGTACTGCGCCCCACACTTTTCAGCACTTTATGACTGGATTCTTGGAGGATGTCGGAGAGATCAAGCTGCTGTGCATCATTTGGGAATGTCAAGATCTCGGACCTTTATTTCGCAATGATGGCAGTCATCATTGCGGAGACTTTAGAAATCCTTTTGGGGGCCTCAAGGTGCTGAATGAGGAGTCAGAGCCGTGGATTACGGGTTTTCCTGGGTCAAAACTAAGATCCAGGCTTTCAATGCTCTTGGATGCTGCTATCCTGCCTGTGCCTGTTTGTGGTAGGATGTTGAGTGCGTGGAGAGATTCGCTTACCTGCAGTGATATTCATGTCTCTGCTGGCTGTGAGTCAGAGGTCAATAGACATCTGGGTCGGGCCTGGGGAGTCATGGATTCACTGGATAATGGGGTGTGGCGCTGCCGGTAACCTGTGGCGGGAGAAGAAAGTCCGAGTCTTCAGGCCTTGGTGCTTCAGTCTTGCTCTATGGTGCGAGACTTGGACTCTGACCCAAGGATCTGAGATGGAGACTTATTCCTTTGGTACAGGTCTGCTTTGGGGAATCCTTGGCTATCACTGGTCGGACTTTGTGTCCAACGAGCGGTTGCTGAGAGAGACTTAAATGAGATTTGTTACCTGCATAGTCCGTGAAGCGTCAGCTGCGGCTGTATGGACATGTTGGCTCGTTTTCCCTGACGCTGATCCTGCTCACCAGATTCTCTCATTGAGGGAGGTCTCATGAGTGGAGGACCAATCGACCGACCACATGCCTCGTGGTTGCAGCAGGTCGATTGGCATCCATCAGATGGGGATTGGCCAGGCATCTGCCTGGGGGGTGCGCAGACAGAGGCCCTGGAGTACCGGCGGAAAGTGGGGCGCAGCGACGCGCTGCTCTGGCGCATGCTCCTAACCTGACTGACCTGATCTGAGCCTTTCCACAATATTATCCAGAGTCTTTTGAAATTTCTTTTATGCTCATAGTTGAGTCTTTGTTGTGAAATGCGCTACCCCAGCAGAGGAAACTTACAGGAACATCTGATTTTTTTCTGAAATAGTCAGAATCAACACAATTTAACCAAGTTGAGCCACTTGATGTGTGTTTTGAAGGTTATTGGTTACACCCTGAGCTAATTATACATTTGCTATTTAAAAGGGGGGGGGGGTCTTGGACACTTATCCAACCAAATATATTGTGGTTTGTTCCATTCTTAATTAATTTTCTGAAATTTGTTGAATTTGTTTTTCATTGGGAAGTTGTGGGTTACAATGTGTAAATATTGGTGGAAAATGTCTGATGTGTGTGTGTGTGTGTGTGTTTGTGTGTGTGTGTGTGTGTGTGTGTGTGTGTGTGTGTGTTTCCATGGGGAGTACTTTACCATCGGGAGTGCAATTTTATTCCTGGCAAAAAGGCAACAAAAGGTGAAAAATTTTGAAAGGGTGTAGACTTTCTATTAAATGTGACTGCTTCTACATTGTGGCCTGTGCTTCGCATATTCACGTTTTTTTTTCACTTTTTGTCGACGTATTCGTGTGATTTTTCCACTTTTTCGTGGGTAGCGTATTTCGCGTGTTTTTTTTCGCAGTTGGTTTTGCGGTTTCTTTCGAAGGCATATTCACGGTTTATGCTTATTCGTGGCATATTCATTGTTTTTTCCGCTTTTTTGTGGGTGTATTCGTGGGGTTTTTTGTTTTTTTTCCCAGGCGTATTCGCATTTTTCTTTTCACAGTGCATATTTGCGGTCTCTTTCGTGGGTGTATCTTGTTTTTTTTGTTTGGCTTTTTCGCAAGCATATTCGTGGTTTTTGTTTTTCCACGGTTTTCTTTCACGTGCATATTTGCGGTTTCTTTCGCGGGGCGTTTTCGTGTTTTTTTTCCTCATTTTTTTTGCGGGCATATTTGTGGTTTTTCTGACTTGCTTCTACATTCACAGCCCTGTACTTCATGTATTCAGGTTTTTTTTCACTTTTTTTGTGGCATATTTTCGTTTCTTTTTATTTATTTTTTTTTTGAAGGCTTTTCGCGTTGCGTATTTGCAGGGTTTTTTGTTTTGTTTTTGCTTTTTTTGCAGGTGTATTTTCCATTTTTCTGACTTTCTTCGACATTTGGGGCCTGCACTTCATGTATTCACGGTTTTTTGTGGACAAATTCATGTTTTTTCATGAGATTTTAGATTTTCCCTTCTGAATCATGAACTGCGGAACTATCCTCCTTTTTCCATTGAAAAATGCCCGGCATTACCAGATTCGACATTTGCGCATTTTCAAGAACGTATCCCCTGCAAATGTTGGGATCCGACAGTATCATCCTTAAAAGGTTCAGTGGCAATGATAATTGTGCAAAAACCTTTTTTGGTACTGATTATAATGACAGTGTTATTTTCCAAGAACTGAAACTGGTTTTTTGTCTTGAATGTTTTTTGAGGCTAAAAGTTAAATTTCAATCTGACCGGCAACCACCCCTAAAAATTCTGGACAGAACCTTTAAGCGATTGCCTATTCCATGTGATGTCCTCCCAGGAATTAATTGTTTTCAGTGCTGCAATACAGAGACATGATGTTGTGTTTCGGTGAACTGCGCAAAGAAATGGCAGCACAACTTGTTTTATTCATTAGGAAGTGAATCTGAGGAAGTGTTTGCGATGTAGAATCTTATTGTGAGTTTGTAATTATTTTATAATAAATATATTGTTTAAGTTTAATTTCCATGTAATTTCAAAATTTTATTTGTAATTATTATTTATATGTAATTATCAAACAGCATATTGCTTTCACATGCTAGGTATTTTCTATTGTCCTGCATGTTTTTGAACTATGAACCTTGAAGCCCAGTTTGAGACTTTCCCCCCCCCCCCCCAATATTATTTATGATGAACGATTTAAAGGATAGGTATTACTGTGTTGAGGGCTGGCAGGATGGTTTAGAGTTACGCATTCTCACATACAAGCTGTCTAGACTGGGTTCAAAATCTTGACAGCTATAGGCTCTCATCCTGGTGTTCACAAACTGGATAAATCAATGTATGTGTTGTCCCTCGGATGGACACTTGAAACGCCGTCCCGTCTGCCGCATGAGTTTGTTGATGCTAAATATCTCACAATGTCATTTGTGGAGAGTCGGTGAGCTATCGTCAGCACCATGAACAAATTACAAAATCCTGCCTATCCAGCAGAGGGCATGCACCAGCGGTATAGCCTTGTCCCCAGCCAATGATGCTACCACAGAGCCTTGTGCTGCACACAAAAGAATAAGAAGACTACACTGAAATCATCATTTTATTCCACTATTTTACTTGAGACACCTTTGTTATGTCCTTGAGATCCTCATTTTGATGTAAATTTGAATCCATGCCATATTTGTCATATGTTTATATCTGCAATGCATGAAAAAGCTTGAAGGCCTTTTCACACAATATAAATACAAAAATGAAAAGTGGAGTCTAGTTCTTTCTCTAACGGCCACAAATTATTTCCATGCTCTTGTGCGATTGGCTGGGGGATCTTCTGGCTCAATTCGAGTGGAATCTTTTACAGTAGGCTTTAATCGAGATGGTTGTTAAGTTATTATTTTTACATCTTACAAATTTCCCTGTTTAAACCTTTTGGCATTGCTTTGGAAAGCAAAATGATATTTGACCAAATTCGATCAAAAAGAGATCGAGATATCACTGATGAAGCATGGATGTTTGTGTAAAAGCATAAATAAATGTATGTTTGTTGTATCTAGTGAACGACCTTACAAGTCTTAAAAGCAATATATATTTCATTCGATCTAATGGATGTGGAGTGGGGTTTTTTGTAAAAATAAAAGGCACAGTTTCTTCACACACATTGTGTTATGATGATCATATGCATGGTTCCTTTGTAGCGGTAAGACAAAACATCAACGGAATATGTGAGCTCATGTTGAAAGAATTGCAAAGAGATGTGAGTAATTGATTGGGGTGAAAAGCTCTTGTGCAAGTTGGAACCTTGTGCAGGCTTCCTGTAGGTTGATAAGAGATGCATAAGTGGCTTTACTTGCTATGAGGCGGTGATAGAATGCACTCGTCTGCAGATAATAGTCTGCTTCATACAGTTCTTGCGGATTGTAAGGTTCTGCTAAAGTCAATAAACGACCAAGAAACCATTCTGAACCACAAAACCTTGAATATACTGGAATAAATAAAATCAATGCTTGTCGTCTAATGGCATGAAACCTTGACTCATTTATCTGTCTTAACAATTTTATTGGTTTTATCATGGTTTTTGTGTGTGATTAATAATCAGAGCTTTCAAAAAGTTTATCGGAAAATGTATTAATACAAAAATTGAAATTTGTTAAATAGCACAGTCATTGATTTTTTTTTTTCTCTCCACTTTTGCATCAAAGTTTGAAGGAACAGTATTTCTTTGTCATTTCTCAGACTGTCATTATGTTAAGTGGGTGTCTTGACATAAAGATAGATGCCAGCATTCGACAAGTTGACCTGTATGATTCTTCATCTGATCCTGGCTCATGATTCAGGAAGCCAGCTTAATCGCTTATCTATCCACAATAACAAGAATTAGACAATAGTCACCAATGGACAAACACATATGGTATGTGAACTAATGTATTTGTCCAGCAAGTTCATTTAGCTGCTGCTCCTCCATGAGCTCAAGATCAATGTGGAAAAATATGAACCTTTTTTATGCCTCGGTTGACGAAGTCGCCGAGACATTATGTTTTCGGGTTTTACGTCCATGCTAATTTTCTCTGTTTCTCTACAACCACTTAAGCAATTGACACAAAATTTTCACCGTAGGTGCGACTACTCATGCACAGAATGTTTTTTTTTATGATAATTATGATGTCATAGGTCATGTGGTGAGGCAGCTATGTTGGAAAAAAGGAAAACCTTGGACTTTATCTCCAAAACCCTCCAATGAAAAAATAAAACTTGGCACATGAGTACTCCCATGGGAAACACACCACCACACACACACACACACACACACACACACACACACAACACACACACACACACACCACACACAACACACACATTTTTAAGGCCGTTTTTCTGCTGAGTGGTTATCCTTGCAGGTCCTATGACAATCTTCTATATGGTTCCTTTTTGAGGCAAATTTTTTATGGCCGGATGCCCTTCCTGATGCAACCCTTTAGTCACTTCTTGCAACACACAGGGATATGGTGTACCTATTCTAAACTGGGGACACACCAGGACATCCCAGAAAGCTGTTACTCATTCTGCAACCTCAGAAGGATGACAGGCTGAGTTAACCCCACTCATATTAATTCAACAACCAAGCAGGATTTGAACTCAAGACTCAAGGATCCAATGGCCACCACACTAAACATAAATCAAATAAGGAAACAAGTATGATTTTTTTTGATGATGTCAAGGTGGCTTTCGTTATGATGTTATAATTGCATACGTCAAACACTTTGTCCGATGAGTATGAGAATTTGAGGGTCATTAGGGCTACATTTTGTGGGGGAAAAAAAATTGATGTTGGCATTGGCCATGTCATTCGCAGCCATGGTGTTTTTAGATCCTCGTGGAGGATCTCTGTCTTACTCACGTTGTTGTTCTTGTGGACTTTTTGTTTCACACCTACAGTTTTCATTGAAACTTCTGAAACTTGCAGATATATGTAAAATACCCTGCACAGACAGTAATCATCTCTGATTTTGGAAATTCCTTCCTAAAAAAAGTTATGACATCAAAATATCTCCGCTAATGGAATCGCCGAAAAAATTATCTCCGAAACTGGGCAAGTTTTTGAATTCGTTTGCGGGAATCGAACAGGGCATTAGCAGAGATTAATTATCGCACATATGATACATCACTATGACGTCATATCAATTTTTTATGACGTCATTCCCTAATTTTTTGGACGTTTTTTTTTGTTCACAACCCAGAGTTTTCATCGGATCTTCGTGAAACTTGCCATGTATTGCAGAAAGCCCACGCGCAGGCAGTAACTATCTCTGATTTTGGAAATTCTTCCTAGAAAAAAAGTTGACGTCATAATATCGCCGCGAATGAAAATCACCTGTACCATTATCTCTGAAACTAGGCAAGCTGTTTGAATTTTGTTTGTGGGAATCAAGCCGGGCATTACACCAGATAATTTTATCGCAACTGATACATCACAATGACATCATATTCGTTTTTATGACGCATCATTAAGAGGACGAGGATCTTAGCTCATTTGAGCTTGTTAACATAAAAACCTTCAAAAATCTCTTCTCCAAAACAGCTGTACAGATGAAGGTGAAACTTACAGGTATGATCGCCTATACATGAGGAACAAAATGTTATCCAAGTATGACGTCATAGACACATGGTTTGGCAGCTATTATTTTTGAAGAATAAACCTTTAAAAACTCCTCCTCACGAATGGCCTGACAGATAATTTATAGGTACATGGTCTAGCAGATCATATTGGATTGAACAAAGTTTTGAACAAAAAAAATTTATGTGATGTAGTTATTTCATAGCTGTTTTAGCCCTTTAACTCAATACTCTCCTTATTTTATTTGCTTACTTATTTGCTCCTTTTAGTTATTAATCAACACATAAGCCTAATGTTGTTAACAGTTAAGGTGGCTGCTAACATGTTAGGGTCTTGAGTTTGAATCCTGTCATCCTTTGAATTAACACCAGGTGGGTTGACTCAGCCTGCATCCTTCTGAGGTCAGCAAAATGAGTACAGTTTACTGTAACAGGGGAGTTGCATCAGCAGCACCTATGCTCCCGCAGAAAAAATAGGCAGCCAAGTAGCCATAGGCTGCATACGAATAAATAAAATAAACAATAAAGATGTCAAGCATAGCATGATACTTGCAGAATCCATAAAATATTTTCACCTAAAAAATAATTGGTGGTTGAATTCAATGATCAAATATGCAACTCTCTTCAAATCCGTCAATTGCATGAAAATTGACAATTTAAAAATTTGTCCTATGTTGGCCTATTTTGTCCTTACCTTTTGGCCATCGTGACCAGCAAAATAATTGGTGGTTGAATTCAGTAACCTGAAATGCGAATCCTCATCAACTTTCAAGTTTAATGGGATGAAAATTGAGGATTTTAGAAACTTCACCTAAGTTGTTGACCGTTTGGCATATATTTTTTTTTTTTGGTCTATGTTAACCTCAAAAATAATTGTGGTTGAATTCAGTAAGCTGATATAAAATGCTGTTCAAACTTCAAGTCAATCGGATGAAAATTGAGGATTTTAGAAATTTGACAATTTGTTGATCTTTGACCTCAAAAACATAGCCTTCTTGCTTTTGTCAACTCCACCATTGGTGAAGTTCGTGAAAATCGGTATAAATGGTGACCTGTAGGCGATTGACAAACAAAACAGACAATAAATGAAAAAATCACTCATAGAGTGACACTTGGCAAAACAAAACGGCACTTGGAAGTGCATACCTCCACTAGGCTGAACAGTTTAAATTTTGTATCCCCACTGATAGGTCGGGTCTGAAATCGGACCTTTAACCAAAATCGGATTGGCTTGTTCTTGTCACCTTCCACCTCGTTTTGTCACAAAGTCATTCACACTTTTCGAGATTTTAATGCAAACAGTTTTGGTTTTTGGCTCCATTTCTCAGGGTGAAAGAATCACTTGAAAAATTCACAAACCGGATCCGGAATTGGATCTTCACTACAATTGAATCAATTAGCTCTTTCACACACCGAAAGTGTCCAAAAGTTTTCTGTGGAATCCACCATAACCTTTTGAGATACTGTGTACAAATCATTTTGGCCCTCTCTCAGTGGTGAAGAATCCTTAAAATTAAATAAATCTCGATATGGATCTGGAGTAGGATCTTCACAAAGTGAATTGATTGAAAAAAATTAGAAAAAAAGCCACCATGTTCCGTCCGAATCCATCCATAAACCTTTTGAGATGTTGTGCGAGATATGGTTTTTGGCCCAATCTCTTAATGGTGAAGAATCACTTTAAAAATTCTCAGATCCGATCCGGATTCGGATATTCATCATAATTTAAGCATTGATGTCCTTGGCAGGTCAAACTACATACACAAAAAAAATTCAGAACGATTTTTTGAAAACTGTGCCAAAAATGGTGTGATGGACAGACAGACAGATAAACATTACAGACCAACTTACCTGACAAAATTCTTTTTTGCCAAGTAATGAAAAATCACCATAAGAGCGACACTTGGCAAAATGAATGGCACTTGTTGGAGCACTTACATACGCCAAGCTGAATAGTTTACATTTTGTTGCCACTGATAGGTCAGATCTTGAATCCCAACCTTAATGAAAATTAATCGGTTTGTTCTTGTCACATAACCAACTCATCCACCTAGTTTGTACTAACTCGTCCATAACTTTTAAGAGATCTCATGTGATACATTGTTTTAGCCCATCTTCAGTGTGAAGAATCACTTGAAAATTCTCAGATCTGGATCCTGATTCGGATTTCACAAAAATCGAATCAATTCGTCATTGTTACACACCACATGTCCACAAAGTTTAATCCAATCCGTCCACAACTTTTTGAAGATATCATGCAATATCATTTTTTAGCCCATCTCTCAATGATGAAAGAATCACTTAAAAATTAAACAATTATGTATCTGGATCCGGATTCGGATCTCAACCAAAATTGAATGATTTGTCCATGTCATACACCCAAACCTGTCGACCAAGTTCATCCAAGCCGTTCACAGCTTTTTGAGATATCATGCAATATCATTTTTAGCTCCATCATCTAATGGTAAAGAATCAGTTAAAAACAAAAAAGAGCAATCAGAGATTGCAAACCCTCACCGGACTTTTTTGAGTGGTGTTTTTTATAGGTTTTAGGGTAAATCCAATATGGCTGCAAAACCATGTGACTATGACATCATATTGTGACCTTTTGTTCCTCATGGACAGGTGGTCTTACGTATAAAGTTTTTCCTCGATTTGTTCAGCCACTTCAGAGAAGAAGATTTTTGAATTTTTTTTTTTCATCAATATGGCTGCCGAATCACGTGACCTGATGAATCATTAATTTTATATTTCTGTGGACCATTTTTCCCTAGATGACCTCAAAATTTTTTCATATGGTCGGTAATGGCATTCTAACTATGAATTATGATCGTCATATACGAGGGCAACCTATGAACGTAAATAAAATCATTCTTCACTAATGAGAGTCATGCTATGTGCCAAGTTTCAATTTTTTTCCTTTTGGTGCGGTTTTCAGAGATACGAGGTAACAAATTTTTCCGTTTTTCAATATGGGCTGCCACACTACGTGTATCTGTTGACGTCATAATTCCAATAAACATTCTACATGAGGTATCGCCATGGTAAAATTTCTCTCAATCGCGAGTGGTTGCAGAGAAAAACACGAAAGTTGATGTGTGGACAAACAGACAAACAAACCCAAAATCAATAACCCTCTCATCTTGGCGGGGTAATTAAATAAATATCGTGTCCAGATCTGGAATTCGGATCTTATCAAATTGAGTCCAATTATTACTATCATCCAAAATTAAACACTGTGCTGTGTGGCCCAGCATCTATTCTTATCTTTGTCTTGTGATTGGTTTATATCTGATCGTTACGGTCCTACTCTAACCTTGAGAGCATTGCAATTTGGGTAATATTGTTGTGGGGCTGGGTTATTCGTGGTGAGCAGACCGCTAGAGGGAGCAGTAAGAGTTGCGCTCAACGAACACGACCAGAATTTAGGCCGTGACTCGGATAAGTCCGAAAGGCCGGCCCTTACAGGACTGAATCGCCATATTTCGATCCGCTTGGGGTAGGGTTCATTGCCAAACTTCAATATACTAATTACCCGGGCATGCGGCAAAGATACCTGGGATTCCCACCCTCGAACAGCTCGAGCGGCAGAGCGTTACCGCAGTGCTCGACCGTGTGTAACCCGAGCGATGGTTCCAAGGCCCGTCGGTCCAAATTAACAATCTTCTGACCTGCTATTCCTCAAGCACGGCCATACTAAGCCAAATAAAATAAATGACAGAACGAGCTGGGACATTCACAAGAGGGGAATTTTATTTACAATAATCGGGGGACGAGGGAAGCCCGTAAGGGCAGAGTTATCGAATAAAGAAGGGAAAAATGTACAAGCAATTCCTTCAACATTCTATCTTAGAGACAGGTCCACGGACACACCCACACACAAATACCCAGAAAGAGATGGACACCGGGTTTTATTGCCGCCTTACCGGGAGGAAGACGAGCTGAAGGGAAGAGAACTGTGGCTGGCTCTGGCCGCGTTCGCCGCGGCTGACGCACCGCACTTCCCAGATGCACCAGCCCGCCAAAGAACGGACCAGGGCAGCTGAACCCAGAGGAAGGCGAACGAGGTGATCTGCCGTATGAGCTGGTCGACCACTTTGTTTTAATGCAGCAGACCGAGACGCCTCCGGATCCGCGGGATGCAGTCAGCCGCAGACCCAGACGAAGAGCGCGTTGAAGCAGACGAGCGCAATATCATCTTTTTCGTTGTTTTGGGCGTGGGTCCGCTCCCCGCACACTGCTCCCATTGGTGTGACGGCGTGTCGCGCTCCGCTTTTAAAAGGACCGCCCCGGCTTTGGTCCGCGTCTCCCATTGGCGGAAAATGACGATACCCTTATTTGGCGCGAAGCAGAACGAAGCGTCCGTGCCATTTTGGGGCAAGCCAAAGCGAAACGCTTCGTGACCGGTTTTTGGTGCGAAATCCACACCGCTGGGGCATGGAATTCCGCCAACGCACACGCCTGCATGTCTGGCAGCGCGCGAAGAGCACGGACAATGCTTCTTCAGACGCGCGAAGAGCACGGACAAGAAGAGCACGGACAAAAACGCGAGCAGAGGGTTGTATTGTTGTGGGTAGAAATCCTATCTAATAAAATAATTCGCAGCGCACGTACAACTTAATTCCCATTAGGCATAGGGGAAAGGGCTATCTAATCCGATCATTTACTTAACGAAATAAACTGAGCTACAGGGACCGAATGTTGGTGCTCATGGCGTCAGATCGTAAACCAATATACTTGCTGCTACATTATTCAAGGAGAGCTGAATTCAACATGTTGCAGAAAACTTTTGTGACTTCTGTTATTAACTGTGGTAGCTTTTCTGATTACAAACGTAGAAACTTTTTTAAATACCACTCCAAAGTTATGATTAAAATCTTCATACAATTCAACATTCATTCGTGAACAATTTGATGATAGCAGCCTTTTAACTGTTTCCATATTGTAGATAATACAGATAAAATCGTCCTAATTATAGTTAGGAAAAGTCTGAACAGGCATAATGAAAGAATCATTGTGGTCATGCAAAAATTGCTCTGTTGTGGCAAAAAAATGTTCAAGTGAATTATTTCCACTGGAAGGTCAATTAAATTAAGTAATTGGTCAAAGAAAGGTGACAATGGGAGTGTGAGTGCTAGAAAGGTTCTTATTATTAATCTCTTTGAAATTGTGAAAGTCTCATCGTGATTGTGTCAGAAGGAACAAATATAGTTTGTGGTATTGTTTGAGCAACATTAACTTGACATGAACACATGAATGAATGAATGGAAAATTGGGAGAGCCATGGGTCCAGAATGTTTGGTGGCTCAATACTCCATAATTTTAAACAATAGCACATCATCAACCACGAGTGCAATCCATGCACATGAATGGAGAATTCACAATGCACCATTTTAAGCTTTCCTCTGAGGCCTGGAATTACCCTCTCTTTTGGAAAATACTGGTGAAGCTTGTGTCAATTTTTATTGGAGGCAGTTTTACATGCAGGGTTTTCTGTAAGTTGTTGTGATAAATTCCAGAATAGGGCTGAACCTTTAGCATTGCCTACATGGAGCCACTTTGTGAGGATATCTGGCTTATTTTTCATTTTTGCTCAGATAATAATTTCTGGCCAAAAACAAAAAATTGCTTTAAGTGCAGAAAATGTCACAGGACTTACTGCTGTAAACACAACGTTTATTAATAGCTTTACAAGTAGCACAGCCTTTATGGGTTCTGACTTCGTGTCTCTTGACTTCCTCTCGTCGGTAGTGGAGAC
>CM068960.1:103813631-103823792 GCA_035128595.1 Eptatretus atami
GGGAGAGAGATGATGAAAAAAAAATTCAAAATCTTCTTCTCTGAAGTGGCTGACAAATCGAGGAAAAACTTTATACGTAAGACCACCTGTCCATGAGGAACAAAAGGTTCACAATATGATGTCATAGTCACATGGTTTTGCACCATATTGGATTTACCCTAAAACCTATAAAAAACACCACTCAAAAGAAGTCCCGGTGAGGGTTTGCAATCTCTGATTGCTCTTTTCTTGTTTTTAACTGATTCTTTACCATTGAAGATGGAGCTAAAAATGATATTGCATGATATCTCAAAAAGCTGTGAACGGCTTGGATGAACTTGGTCGACAGGTTTGGGTGTATGACATGGACAAATCAATTCAATTTTGGTTGAGATCCGAATCCGGATCCAGATACGATAATTGTTTAATTTTTAAGTGATTTTCATCATTGAGAGATGGGCTAAAAATGATATTGCATGATATCTTCAAAAAGTTGTGGACGGATTTGGATTAAACTTTGTGGACAGTTGGTGTGTAACAATGACGAATTGATTCGATTTTTGTGAAATCCGAATCAGGATCCAGATCTGAGAATTTTCAAGTGATTCTTCACACTGAGAGATGGGCTAAAACAATGTATCACATGAGATTCTAAAAGTTATGGACGAGTTAGTACAAACTAGGTGGATGAGTTGGTTATGTGACAAGAACAAACCGATTAATTTTCATTAAGGTTGGGATTCAGATCTGACCTATCAGTGGCACACAAATGTAAACTATTCAGCTTGGGTATGTAAGTGCTCCACCAAGTGCCATTCATTTTGCCAAGTGTCGCTCTTATGGTGATTTTTCATTACTTGGCAAAAAAAATTTTTGTCAGGTAAGTTGGTCTGTAATGTTTATCTGTCTGTTGTCCATCACACCATTTTTGGCACAGTTTTCAAAAAATCGTTCTGAATTTTTTTTGTGTATGTAGTTGACCTGCCAAGGACATCAATGCTTAAATTATGATGAATATCCAATCCGGATCGGATCTGAGAATTTTTAAAGTGATTCTTCACCATTAAGAGATTGGGCCAAAAACCATATCTCGCACAACATCTCAAAAGGTTTATGGATGGATTCGGACGGAACATGGTGGCTTTTTTTCAATTTTTTTTTCAATCAATTCACTTTGTGAAGATCCTACTCCAGATCCATATTCGAGATTTATTTAATTTTTAAGTGATTCTTCACCACTGAGAGAGGGCCAAAATGATTTGTACACAGTATCTCAAAAGGTTATGGATGGATTCCACAGAAAACTTTTTGGACACTTTCGGTGTGTGAAAAGAGCTAATTGATTCAATTGTAGTGAAGATCCAATTCCGGATCCGGATTTGTGAATTTTTAAGTGATTCTTCACCCTGAGAAATGGAGCCAAAAACCAAAACTGTTTGGCATTAAAATCTCGAAAAGTGTGAATGACTTTGTGACAAAACGAGGTGGAAGGTGACAAGAACAAGCCAATCCGATTTTGGTTAAAGGTCCGATTTCAGACCCGACCTATCAGTGGGATACAAAATTTAAACTGTTCAGCCTAGTGGAGGTATGCACTTTCCAAGTGCCGTTTTGTTTTGCCAAGTGTCACTCTATGAGTGATTTTTTCATTTATTTGTCTGTTTTGTTTGTCAATCGCCTACAGGTCACCATTTATACCGATTTTCACGAACTTCACCAATGGTGGAGTTGACAAAAGCAAGAAGGCTATGTTTTTGAGGTCAAAGATCAACAAATTGTCAAATTTCTAAAATCCTCAATTTTCATCCGATTGACTTGAAGTTTGAACAGCATTTTAATATCAGCTTACTGAATTCAACCACAATTATTTTTGAGGTTAACAAGACCAAAAAAAAATAATATGCCAACGGTCAACAACTTAGGTGAAGTTTCTAAAATCCTCAATTTTCATCCCATTAAACTTGAAAGTTGATGAGGATTCGCATTTCAGGTTACTGAATTCAACCACCAATTATTTTTTGGTCACGATGGCCAAAACGGTAAGGACAAAATAGGCCAACATAGGACAAATTTTTTAAATTGTCAATTTTTATGCAATTGACGGATTTGAAGAGGAGTTGCATATTTGATCATTGAATTTAACCACCAATTATTTTTTAGGTGAAAATATTTTATGGATTCTGCAAGTATCATGCTATGCTTGACATCTTTATTGTTTATTTTATTTATTCGTATGCAGCCTATGGCTACTTGGCTGCCTATTATTTTCTGGGGAGCATAGGTGCTGCTGATGCAACTACCTGTTACAGTAAACTGTACTCATTTTGCTGACCTCAGAAGGATGAAGGCTGAGTCAACCCACCTGGTGTTAATTCAAAGGATGACAGGATTCAAACTCAAGACCCTAACATGTAGCAGCCACCTTAACTGTTAACAACATTAGGCTTATGTGTTGATTAATAACTAAAAGAGTAGCAAATAAGTAAGCAAATAAAATAAGGAGAGTATTGAGTTAAAGGGCTAAAACAGCTATGAAATAACTACATCACATTAATTTTTTTTGTTCAAAACTTTGTTCAATCCAATATGTCTGCTAGACCATGTACCTATAAATTATCTGTCAGGCCATTCTGGAGGAGGAGTTTTTAAAGGTTTATTCTTCAAAAATAATAGCTGCCAAACCATGTGTCTATGACGTCATACTTGGATAACATTTTGTTCCTCATGTATAGGCGATCATACCTGTAAGTTTCACCTTCATCTGTACAGCTGTTTTGGAGAAGAGATTTTTGAAGGTTTTTATGTTAACAAGCTCAAATGAGCTAAGATCCTCGTCCTCTTAATGATGACGTCATAAAAACGAATATGATGTCATTGTGATGTATCAGTTCGATAAAATTATCTGTGCTAATGCCCGGCTTGATTCCCACAAACAAAATTCAAACAGCTTGCCTAGTTTCAGAGATAATGGTACAGGTGATTTTCATTGCGGCGATATTATGACGTCAACTTTTTTTCTAGGAAGAATTTCCAAAATCAGAGATAGTTACTGCTGCGCGTGGGCTTTCGCATACATGGCAAGTTTCACGAAGATCCGATGAAAACTCTGGTTGTTGAACAAAAAAACCGTCCAAAATTAGGAATGACGCTCATAAAAAATTGATATGACGTCATAGTATGTATCATATGTGCGATAATTAATCTCTGTAATGCCCTGTTCGATTCCCGCAAACGAATTCAAAAACTTGCCCAGTTTCGGAGATAATTTTTTCGGCGATTCCATTAGCGGAGATATTTTGATGTCATAACTTTTTTTAGGAAGGAATTTCCAAAATCAAGATGATACTGTCTGTGCAGGGTATTTTACATATATCTGCAAGTTTCAGAAGTTTCAATGAAAACTGTAGGTGTGGAAACAAAAAGTCCACAAGAACAACAACGTGAGTAAGACAGAGATCCTCCACGAGGATCTAAAAACACCATGGTGCGAATGACATGGCCAATGCCAATCAATTTTTTTCCCCCACAAAATGTAGCCTAATGACCCTCAAATTCTCATACTATCGGACAAAGTGTTTGACGTATGCAATTATAACATCATAACGAAGCCACCTGTGACATCATCAAAAAAATCATACTTGTTTCCTTATTTGATTTATGTTTAGTGTGGTGGCCATTGGATCCTTGAGTCTTGAGTTCAAATCCTGCTTGGTTGTTGAATTAATATGAGTGGGGTTAACTCAGCCTGTCATCCTTCTGAGGTTGCAGAATGCGTAACAGCTTTCTGGGATGTCCTGGTGTGTCCAGTTTAGAATAGGTACACCATATCCTGTGTGTTGCAAGAAGTGACTAAAGGGTTGGCATCAGGAAGGGCATCCGGCATAAAAAATATTGCCTCAAAAAGGAACCATGATAGAAGATTGTCATAGGACCTGCAAGGATACACCATAGCAGAGAAAACGGCCTTAAAAATGTGTGTGTTGTGTGTGTGTGTGTGTGTGTGTGTGTTGTGTGTGTGTGTGTGTGTGTGTGTGTGTGTGTGTGTGTGTGTGTGTTTCCCATGGGAGTACTCATGTGCAAGTTTTAATTTTTTCATTGGAGGGTTTTGGAGATAAAGGTCCAAGGTTTTCCTTTTTTCCAAATAGCTCACCACATGACTATGACATCATAATTATCATAAAAAAAAACATTCTGCATGAGTAGTCGCACCTACGGTGAAAATTTTGTGTCAATTGCTTAAGTTGGTTGTAGAGAAAACAGAGAAAATTAGCATGGACGTAAAACCCGAAAACATAATGTCTCGGCGACTTCGTCAACCGAGGCATAAAAAAGGTTCATATTTTTCCACATTGATCTTGAGCTCATGGAGGAGCATGCAGCTAAATGAACTTGCTGGACAAATACATTAGTTCACATACCATATGTGTTTGTCCATTGGTTGACTATTGTCTAATTCTTGTTATTGTGGATAGATAAGCGGATTTAAGCTGGCTTCCTGAATCATGAGCCAGGATTAGATGAAGAATCATACAGGTCAACTTGTCGAATGCTGGCATCTATCTTTATGTCAAGACACCCACTTAACATAATGACAGTCTCGAGAAATGACAAAGAAATACTGTTCCTTCAAACTTTGATGCAAAAGTGGGAGAAAAAAAAAAATCAATGACTGTGCTATTTAACAAATTTCAATTTTTGTATTAATACATTTTCCGATAAACTTTTTGAAAGCTCTGATTTAATCACACACAAAACCATGATAAAACCAATAAAATTGTTAAGACAGATAAATGAGTCAAGGTTTCATGCCATTAGACGACAAGCATTGATTTTATTTATTCCAGTATATTCAAGGTTTTGTGGTTCAGAATGGTTTCTTGGTCGTTTATTGACTTTAGCAGAACCTTACAATCCGCAAGAACTGTATGAAGCAGACTATTATCTGCAGACGAGTGCATTCTATCACCGCCTCATAGCAAGTAAAGCCACTTATGCATCTCTTATCAACCTACAGGAAGCCTGCACAAGGTTCCAACTTGCACAAGAGCTTTTCACCCAATCAATTACTCACATCTCTTTGCAATTCTTTCAACATGAGCTCACATATTCCGTTGATGTTTTGTCTTACTGCTACAAAGGAACCATGCATATTGATCATCATAAAACAAATGTGTGTGAAGAAACTGTGCCTTTTTATTTTACAAAAAACCCCACTTCCACATCCATTAGATCGAATGAAATATATATTGCTTTTAAGACTTGATAGGTCGTTCACTAGATACAACAAACATACATTTATTTATGCTTTTACACAAACATCCATGCTTCATCAGTGATATCTCGATCTCTTTTTGTATCGAATTTGGTCAAATATCAGTTTGCTTTCCAAAGCAATGCCAAAAGGTTAAAACAGGGAAATTTGTAAGATGTAAAAATAATAACTTAACAACCATCTCGATTAAAGCCTACTGTAAAAGATTCCACTCGAATTGAGCCAGAAGATTCCCCAGCCAATCGCACAAGAGCATGGAAATAATTGTGGCGTTTAAGAGAAAGAACTAGACTCCACTTTTCATTTTGTTATTTATATTGGTGAAAAGGCCTTCAGCTTTTTCATGCATTGCAGATATAACATATGACAAATATGGCATGGATTCAAATTTACATTAAAATGAGGATCTCAAGGACATAACAAAGGTGTCTCAAGTAAAATAGGATAAAATGATGCATTTCAGTGTAGTCTTCTTATTCTTTTGTGTGCAGCACAAGGCTGTGGTAGCATCATTGGCTGGGGACAAGGCTATACCGCTGGTGCATGCCCTCTGCTGGGATAGGGCAGGATTTGTAATTTGTTCATGGTGCTGACGATAGCTCACCGACTCTCCACAAATGAAACATTGTGAGATATTTAGCATCAACAAACTCATGCGGCAGACGGGACGGCCGTTTCAAGTGTCCATCCGAGGGACAACACATACATTGATTTATCCAGTTTGTGAACACCAGGATGAGAGCCTATAGCTGGTCAAGATTTTGAACCCAGTCTAGACAGCTTGTATGTGAGAATGCGTAACTCTAAACCATCCTGCCAGCCCTCAACAACAGTAATACCATCCTTTGAATCGTTCATCATAAATAATATTGGGGGGGGGGGGGGAAAGTCTCAAATCTGGGCTTCAAGGTTCATAGTTCAAAAACATGCAGGACATAGAAAAATACCTAGCATGTGAAAGCAATATGCTGTTTGATAATTACATATAAATAATAATTACAAATAAAATTTTGAAATTACATGGAAATTAAATTAAACAATATATTTATTATATAATAATTACAAACTCACAATAAGATTCTACATCGCAAAACTTCCTCAGATTCACTTCCTAATGAATAAACAAGTTGTGCTGCCATTTCTTTGCGCAGTTCACCGAAACACAACATCATGTCTCTGTATTGCAGCACTGAAACAATAATTCCTGGGAGGACATCACATGGAATAGGCAATCGCTTAAGGTTTCGTCCAGAATTTTTAGGGGTGGTTGCCGGTCAGATTGAATTTTTAACTTTATAGCCTCAAAAAACATTCAAGACAAAAACATGTTCAGTTCTTGGAAAATAACACTGTCATTATAATCAGTACCAAAAAAGGTTTTTGCACAATTATCATTGCCACTGAACCTTTTAAGGATGATACTGTCGGATCCCAACATTTGCAGGGGATACGTTCTTGAAAATGCCGAATGTCGAATCTGGTAAATGCCGGGCATTGTTTCAATGGGAAAAAGGAGGATAGTTCCGCAGTTCATGATTCAGAAGGGAAAATCTAAAATCTCATGAAAAAACATGAATTTGTCCAAAAAAACGTGAATACATGAAGTGCAGGCCCCAAATGTCGAAGAAAGTCAGAAAAATGGAAAATCACCTGCAAAAAAAGCAAAAACAAAACAAAAAACCCTGCAAATACGCAACGCGAAAAGCCTTCAAAAAAAAAATAAATAAAAAAGAACCGAAAATATGCCACAAAAAGTGAAAAAAAACCTGAATACATGAAGTACAGGGCTGTGAATGTAGAAGCAAGTCAGAAAAACCACAAATATGCCCGCAAAAAAAATGAGGAAAAAAAACACGAAAACGCCCCGCGAAAGAAACCGCAAATATGCACGTGAAAGAAACCGTGGAAAAACAAAAACCACGAATATGCTTGCGAAAAAGCCAACAAAAAAAACAAGAATACACCCACGAAAGAGCACCGCAAATATGCACGTGAAAAGAAAAATGCGAATACGCCTGGGAAAAAAAACAAAAAACCCCCACATACACCCACAAAAAAGCGGAAAAAACAATGAATATGCCTACGAATAAGCATAAACCGTGATATGCCTTCGAAAGAAACCGCAAAACCACTGCGAAAAAAAACACGCGAATACGCTACCCACGAAAAAGTGGAAAAATACACCGAATACGTCGACAAAAAGTGAAAAAAAACCGTGAATATGCGAAGCACAGGCCACAAAGTAGAAGCAGTCACATTTAATAGAAAGTCTACACCCTTTCAAAATTTTCACCTTTTGTTGCCTTTTTGCCAGGAATAAAATTGCACTCCCGATGGAAAGTACTCCCCATGGAAACACACACAACACACACACACACACACACACACACACAACACACACACACACACATCAGACATTTTCCACCAATATTTACACATTGTAACCCACAACTTCCAAATGAAAAACAAATTCAACAAATTTCAGAAAATTAATTAAGAATGGACAAACCACAATATATTGGTTGGTTGATAAGTGTCCAGAACCACCCCCCTTTTAATAGCAATTGTAAATTAGCTCAGGGTGTAACAATAACCTTCAAAATCACACATCAAGTGGCTCAACTTGTGTTAAATTGTGTTGATTCTGACTATTTCAGAAAAAAATCAGATGTTCCTGTAAGTTCCTCTGCTGGGGTAGCGCATTTCACAACAAAGACTCAACTATGAGCAATAAAGAAATTTCAAAAGACTCTGGATAATATTGTGGAAAGGCTCAGATCAGGTCAGGTCAGGTTGAGGAATGCGCCAGAGCAGCGCGTCGCTGCGCCACTTTCCGCCGGTACTCCAGGGCCTCTGTCTGGCACCCCCCAGGCAGATGCCTGGCCAATCCCCATCTGATGGATGCCAATCGACCTGCTGCAACCACGAGGCATGTGGTCGGTCGATTGGTCCTCCACTCATGAGACCTCCCTCAATGAGAGAATCTGGTGAGCAGGATCAGCGTCAGGGAAAACGAGCAACATGTCCATACAGCCGCAGCTGACGCTCACGGACTATGCAGGTAACAAATCTCATTTAAGTCTCTCTCAGCAACCGCTCGTTGGACACAAAGTCCGACCAGTTGATGCCAAGGATTCCCCAACAGGACCTGTACCAAAGGAATAAGTCTCCATCTCAGATCCTTGGTCAGAGTCCAAGTCTCGCATCATAGAGCAAGACTGAAGCACCAAGGAACTGAAGACTCGGACTTTCTTCTCCCGACAGGTACGGCAGCGCCACACCCCATTATCCAGTGATCCATGACTCCCCAGGCCCGACCCAGATGTCTATTGACCTCTGACTCACAGCCAGCAGAGACATGAATATCACTGCAAGGTAAGCGAATCTCTCCACGCACTCAACATCCTACCACAAACAGGCACAGGCAGGATAGCAGCATCCAAGAGCATTGAAAGCCTGGATCTTAGTTTTGACCCAGGAAACCCGTAATCCAGCGGCTCTGACTCCTCATTCAGCACCTTGAGGCCCCCAAAAGGATTTCTAAAGTCTCCGCAATGATGACTGCATCATTGCGAAATAAAGGTCCGAGATTTGACATTCCCAAATGATGCACAGCAGCTTGATCTCTCCGACATCCTCCAAGAATCCAGTCTAAAGTGCTGAAAAGTGTGGGGGCCAGTACACACCCCTGACAAACTCCATAACAACTGGAAATAAGTCAGAGATGGTACCACACATCTCACAGCACTCTCAGTACCAGAGTGGAGTTCAGACATCAGATCGATCAGTATTGTGGCACCCCGCGAAAGAAATCCTCCAGAGGACATCCTGATTCACTGAATCAAACGCTTTACAGAGATCAACATGGCTGCAATGCAGCTCTGCCGAAACTCTATCTCGCGTCAGTGAGGACCCGAAGAGCAAGGATATGGTAATCGTTGACTTCTCTGGTGTAAAGCCTGACTGCTCTAGATGCTGGTGCTTCAAGCAGATGGTGGTGAAGCCTATCAAGAATTATCCGAGCAAGACTTGCCGGCACTGAGAACAGCATACCCTCGGTAGTTGTTGCAGTCTTGGCGATCACCCTTCCCTTTCCAGAGAGGGACAACAAGGCCCTCTTCAGTCAGTAGGGATTGATGCCTGTGTTCCAGCAGAGCACAGAACTGCATGCAACGACACGAGTGCGAGCATTTCCACCAGCCTTGAGAAGTTCAGCATGGATGCCACAGATCCCTGGAGCTTTCCCTATTCAACAGGTTCACCACGGACTGAGTTTCCACAAGCGAAGGTGGACCACAGTTGATTGCAGAGGTCAGCAACAGGGATTGTAAACACCCCTGACGTACCTTGACAGCTGGTGGATCAGCCTGGTACAACTGCCTCAAAGTAACCAGCCCAGCGGCTTCACTTCGACTCCTCTGTCAAGAGCCTACCACCCTCTGCTCTAACTGCCGCACACCGGAGGATGGGCTTGGATGAAAGCAATGCGCGAATTTCCTCTGTAAGCAGGACGAGAATCACTTGACACACAGGTGATGCTCTACCCCCTCACAGATTCTCGCACAAGGTCTCATTGTCCACCCTTAGCGCACGTACAGTTTTACGCCTCAGCTCCCTGAACATCTCAGCTCTGCCATTCAGCCTGGCTGGACTCTGGTCAATGGTATCCAGTGTCCCTTGAGACAAAATTCTTCTTTGCCCTACTGTGAGTTCCAAGACATCCACCGGCAACATCAAGGACGGTGGTCTTGAAGGCACTCACAAACTCTTCAGGAAGACCACCGTCCTTGATGTTGCCGGTGGATGTCTTGGAACTCACAGTAGGGCAAAGAAGAATTTTGTCTCAAGGGACACTGGATACCATTGACCAGAGTCCCAGGGCCAGGCTGAATGGCAGAGCTGAGATGTTC
>CM068960.1:103823891-103836748 GCA_035128595.1 Eptatretus atami
GATTCTCGTCCTGCTTACAGAGGAATTCGCGCATTGCTTTCATCCAAGCCCATCCTCCGGTGTGCTGCAGTTAGAGCAGAGGGTGGTAGGCTCTTGACAGAGGAGTCCGAAGTGAAGGCCCGCTGGGCTGGTTACTTTGAGCGGTTGTACCAGGCTGATCCACCAGCTGTCAAGGTGGACGTCAGGGGTGTTTACAATCCCTGTTGCTGACCTCGCAATCAACTGTGGTCCACCTTCGCTTGTGGAAACTCAGTCCGTGGTGAACCTGTTGAATAGGGCTAAAGCTCCAGGGATCTGTGGCATCCATGCTGAACTTCTCAAGGCTGGTGGAAATGCTGGCACTCGTGTCGTTGCATGCAGTTCTGTGCTCTGCTGGAACACAGGCATCAATCCCTACTGACTGAAGAAGGGGGCCTTGTTGTCCCTCTCTGGAAAGGGAAGGGTGATCGCCAAGACTGCAACAACTACCCGAGGGGTGATGCTGTTCTCAGTGCCGGCAAGTCTTGCTCGGATAATTCTTGATAGGCTTCACCACCATCTGCTTGAAGCACCAGCATCTAGAGCAGTCAGGCTTTACACCAGAGAAGTCAACGATTGACCATATCCTTGCTGCTTCGGGTCCTCACTGACGGAGATGAGAGTTTCGGCGAGCTGCATGCAGCCTAGTTGATCTCTGTAAAGCGTTTGATTCAGTGAATCAGGATGTCCTCTGGAGGATTTCTTGGTCGTTCGTGGGTGCCACCAATACTGATCCGATCTGATGTCTGAACTCCACTCTGGTACTGAGAGTGCTGTGAGATGTGTGGTACCATCTCTGACTTATTTCCAGTTGTTATGGAGTTTGTCAGGGGTGTGTACTGCGCCCCACACTTTTCAGCACTTTATGACTGGATTCTTGGAGGATGTCGGAGAGATCAAGCTGCTGTGCATCATTTGGGAATGTCAAGATCTCGGACCTTTATTTCGCAATGATGGCAGTCATCATTGCGGAGACTTTAGAAATCCTTTTGGGGGCCTCAAGGTGCTGAATGAGGAGTCAGAGCCGTGGATTACGGGTTTTCCTGGTCAAAACTAAGATCCAGGCTTTCAATGCTCTTGGATGCTGCTATCCTGCCTGTGCCTGTTTGTGGTAGGATGTTGAGTGCGTGGAGAGATTCGCTTACCTGCAGTGATATTCATGTCTCTGCTGGCTGTGAGTCAGAGGTCAATAGACATCTGGGTCGGGCCTGGGGAGTCATGGATTCACTGGATAATGGGGTGTGGCGCTGCCGGTAACCTGTGGCGGGAGAAGAAAGTCCGAGTCTTCAGGCCTTGGTGCTTCAGTCTTGCTCTATGGTGCGAGACTTGGACTCTGACTCAAGGATCTGAGATGGAGACTTATTCCTTTGGTACAGGTCTGCTTTGGGGAATCCTTGGCTATCACTGGTCGGACTTTGTGTCCAACGAGCGGTTGCTGAGAGAGACTTAAATGAGATTTGTTACCTGCATAGTCCGTGAAGCGTCAGCTGCGGCTGTATGGACATGTTGGCTCGTTTTCCCTGACGCTGATCCTGCTCACCAGATTCTCTCATTGAGGGAGGTCTCATGAGTGGAGGACCAATCGACCGACCACATGCCTCGTGGTTGCAGCAGGTCGATTGGCATCCATCAGATGGGGATTGGCCAGGCATCTGCCTGGGGGGTGCGCAGACAGAGGCCCTGGAGTACCGGCGGAAAGTGGGGCGCAGCGACGCGCTGCTCTGGCGCATGCTCCTAACCTGACTGACCTGATCTGAGCCTTTCCACAATATTATCCAGAGTCTTTTGAAATTTCTTTTATGCTCATAGTTGAGTCTTTGTTGTGAAATGCGCTACCCCAGCAGAGGAAACTTACAGGAACATCTGATTTTTTTCTGAAATAGTCAGAATCAACACAATTTAACGCAAGTTGAGCCACTTGATGTGTGTTTTGAAGGTTATTGGTTACACCCTGAGCTAATTATACATTTGCTATTTAAAAGGGGGGGGGGGTCTTGGACACTTATCCAACCAAATATATTGTGGTTTGTTCCATTCTTAATTAATTTTCTGAAATTTGTTGAATTTGTTTTTCATTGGGAAGTTGTGGGTTACAATGTGTAAATATTGGTGGAAAATGTCTGATGTGTGTGTGTGTGTGTGTGTTTGTGTGTGTGTGTGTGTGTGTGTGTGTGTGTGTGTGTGTTTCCATGGGGAGTACTTTCCATCGGGAGTGCAATTTTATTCCTGGCAAAAAGGCAACAAAAGGTGAAAAATTTTGAAAGGGTGTAGACTTTCTATTAAATGTGACTGCTTCTACATTGTGGCCTGTGCTTCGCATATTCACGTTTTTTTTTCACTTTTTGTCGACGTATTCGTGTGATTTTTCCACTTTTTCGTGGGTAGCGTATTTCGCGTGTTTTTTTTCGCAGTTGGTTTTGCGGTTTCTTTCGAAGGCATATTCACGGTTTATGCTTATTCGTGGCATATTCATTGTTTTTTCCGCTTTTTTGTGGGTGTATTCGTGGGGTTTTTTGTTTTTTTTCCCAGGCGTATTCGCATTTTTCTTTTCACGTGCATATTTGCGGTCTCTTTCGTGGGTGTATCTTGTTTTTTTTGTTTGGCTTTTTCGCAAGCATATTCGTGGTTTTTGTTTTTCCACGGTTTTCTTTCACGTGCATATTTGCGGTTTCTTTCGCGGGGCGTTTTCGTGTTTTTTTTCCTCATTTTTTTTGCGGGCATATTTGTGGTTTTTCTGACTTGCTTCTACATTCACAGCCCTGTACTTCATGTATTCAGGTTTTTTTTCACTTTTTTTGTGGCATATTTTCGTTTCTTTTTATTTATTTTTTTTTTGAAGGCTTTTCGCGTTGCGTATTTGCAGGGTTTTTTGTTTTGTTTTTGCTTTTTTTGCAGGTGTATTTTCCATTTTTCTGACTTTCTTCGACATTTGGGGCCTGCACTTCATGTATTCACGGTTTTTTGTGGACAAATTCATGTTTTTTCATGAGATTTTAGATTTTCCCTTCTGAATCATGAACTGCGGAACTATCCTCCTTTTTCCATTGAAAAATGCCCGGCATTACCAGATTCGACATTTGCGCATTTTCAAGAACGTATCCCCTGCAAATGTTGGGATCCGACAGTATCATCCTTAAAAGGTTCAGTGGCAATGATAATTGTGCAAAAACCTTTTTTGGTACTGATTATAATGACAGTGTTATTTTCCAAGAACTGAAACTGGTTTTTTGTCTTGAATGTTTTTTGAGGCTAAAAGTTAAATTCAATCTGACCGGCAACCACCCCTAAAAATTCTGGACAGAACCTTTAAGCGATTGCCTATTCCATGTGATGTCCTCCCAGGAACTTAATTGTTTTCAGTGCTGCAATACAGAGACATGATGTTGTGTTTCGGTGAAGCTGCGCAAAGAAATGGCAGCACAACTTGTTTTATTCATTAGGAAGTGAATCTGAGGAAGTGTTTGCGATGTAGAATCTTATTGTGAGTTTGTAATTATTTTATAATAAATATATTGTTTAATTTAATTTCCATGTAATTTCAAAATTTTATTTGTAATTATTATTTATATGTAATTATCAAACAGCATATTGCTTTCACATGCTAGGTATTTTCTATTGTCCTGCATGTTTTTGAACTATGAACCTTGAAGCCCAGTTTGAGACTTTCCCCCCCCCCCCCCAATATTATTTATGATGAACGATTAAAGGATAGGTATTACTGTGTTGAGGGCTGGCAGGATGGTTTAGAGTTACGCATTCTCACATACAAGCTGTCTAGACTGGGTTCAAAATCTTGACAGCTATAGGCTCTCATCCTGGTGTTCACAAACTGGATAAATCAATGTATGTGTTGTCCCTCGGATGGACACTTGAAACGCCGTCCCGTCTGCCGCATGAGTTTGTTGATGCTAAATATCTCACAATGTCATTTGTGGAGAGTCGGTGAGCTATCGTCAGCACCATGAACAAATTACAAAATCCTGCCTATCCAGCAGAGGGCATGCACCAGCGGTATAGCCTTGTCCCCAGCCAATGATGCTACCACAGAGCCTTGTGCTGCACACAAAAGAATAAGAAGACTACACTGAAATCATCATTTTATTCCACTATTTTACTTGAGACACCTTTGTTATGTCCTTGAGATCCTCATTTTGATGTAAATTTGAATCCATGCCATATTTGTCATATGTTTATATCTGCAATGCATGAAAAAGCTTGAAGGCCTTTTCACACAATATAAATACAAAAATGAAAAGTGGAGTCTAGTTCTTTCTCTAACGGCCACAAATTATTTCCATGCTCTTGTGCGATTGGCTGGGGGATCTTCTGGCTCAATTCGAGTGGAATCTTTTACAGTAGGCTTTAATCGAGATGGTTGTTAAGTTATTATTTTTACATCTTACCAAATTTCCCTGTTTAAACCTTTTGGCATTGCTTTGGAAAGCAAAATGATATTTGACCAAATTCGATCAAAAAGAGATCGAGATATCACTGATGAATGCATGGATGTTTGTGTAAAAGCATAAATAAATGTATGTTTGTTGTATCTAGTGAACGACCTTACAAGTCTTAAAAGCAATATATATTTCATTCGATCTAATGGATGTGGAGTGGGGTTTTTTGTAAAAATAAAAGGCACAGTTTCTTCACACACATTGTGTTATGATGATCATATGCATGGTTCCTTTGTAGCGGTAAGACAAAACATCAACGGAATATGTGAGCTCATGTTGAAAGAATTGCAAAGAGATGTGAGTAATTGATTGGGGTGAAAAGCTCTTGTGCAAGTTGGAACCTTGTGCAGGCTTCCTGTAGGTTGATAAGAGATGCATAAGTGGCTTTACTTGCTATGAGGCGGTGATAGAATGCACTCGTCTGCAGATAATAGTCTGCTTCATACAGTTCTTGCGGATTGTAAGGTTCTGCTAAAGTCAATAAACGACCAAGAAACCATTCTGAACCACAAAACCTTGAATATACTGGAATAAATAAAATCAATGCTTGTCGTCTAATGGCATGAAACCTTGACTCATTTATCTGTCTTAACAATTTTATTGGTTTTATCATGGTTTTTGTGTGTGATTAATAATCAGAGCTTTCAAAAAGTTTATCGGAAAATGTATTAATACAAAAATTGAAATTTGTTAAATAGCACAGTCATTGATTTTTTTTTTTCTCTCCACTTTTGCATCAAAGTTTGAAGGAACAGTATTTCTTTGTCATTTCTCAGACTGTCATTATGTTAAGTGGGTGTCTTGACATAAAGATAGATGCCAGCATTCGACAAGTTGACCTGTATGATTCTTCATCTGATCCTGGCTCATGATTCAGGAAGCCAGCTTAATCGCTTATCTATCCACAATAACAAGAATTAGACAATAGTCACCAATGGACAAACACATATGGTATGTGAACTAATGTATTTGTCCAGCAAGTTCATTTAGCTGCTAGCTCCTCCATGAGCTCAAGATCAATGTGGAAAAATATGAACCTTTTTTATGCCTCGGTTGACGAAGTCGCCGAGACATTATGTTTTCGGGTTTTACGTCCATGCTAATTTTCTCTGTTTCTCTACAACCACTTAAGCATTGACACAAAATTTTCACCGTAGGTGCGACTACTCATGCACAGAATGTTTTTTTTTATGATAATTATGATGTCATAGGTCATGTGGTGAGGCAGCTATGTTGGAAAAAAGGAAAACCTTGGACGTTTATCTCCAAAACCCTCCAATGAAAAAATAAAACTTGGCACATGAGTACTCCCATGGGAAACACACCACCACACACACACACACACACACACACACACACACACAACACACACACACACACACCACACACAACACACACATTTTTAAGGCCGTTTTTCTGCTGAGTGGTTATCCTTGCAGGTCCTATGACAATCTTCTATATGGTTCCTTTTTGAGGCAAATTTTTTATGGCCGGATGCCCTTCCTGATGCAACCCTTTAGTCACTTCTTGCAACACACAGGGATATGGTGTACCTATTCTAAACTGGGGACACACCAGGACATCCCAGAAAGCTGTTACTCATTCTGCAACCTCAGAAGGATGACAGGCTGAGTTAACCCCACTCATATTAATTCAACAACCAAGCAGGATTTGAACTCAAGACTCAAGGATCCAATGGCCACCACACTAAACATAAATCAAATAAGGAAACAAGTATGATTTTTTTTGATGATGTCAAGGTGGCTTTCGTTATGATGTTATAATTGCATACGTCAAACACTTTGTCCGATGAGTATGAGAATTTGAGGGTCATTAGGGCTACATTTTGTGGGGGAAAAAAAATTGATGTTGGCATTGGCCATGTCATTCGCAGCCATGGTGTTTTTAGATCCTCGTGGAGGATCTCTGTCTTACTCACGTTGTTGTTCTTGTGGACTTTTTGTTTCACACCTACAGTTTTCATTGAAACTTCTGAAACTTGCAGATATATGTAAAATACCCTGCACAGACAGTAATCATCTCTGATTTTGGAAATTCCTTCCTAAAAAAAGTTATGACATCAAAATATCTCCGCTAATGGAATCGCCGAAAAAATTATCTCCGAAACTGGGCAAGTTTTTGAATTCGTTTGCGGGAATCGAACAGGGCATTAGCAGAGATTAATTATCGCACATATGATACATTACTATGACGTCATATCAATTTTTTATGACGTCATTCCCTAATTTTTTGGACGTTTTTTTTTGTTCACAACCCAGAGTTTTCATCGGATCTTCGTGAAACTTGCCATGTATTGCAGAAAGCCCACGCGCAGGCAGTAACTATCTCTGATTTTGGAAATTCTTCCTAGAAAAAAAGTTGACGTCATAATATCGCCGCGAATGAAAATCACCTGTACCATTATCTCTGAAACTAGGCAAGCTGTTTGAATTTTGTTTGTGGGAATCAAGCCGGGCATTACACCAGATAATTTTATCGCAACTGATACATCACAATGACATCATATTCGTTTTTATGACGCATCATTAAGAGGACGAGGATCTTAGCTCATTTGAGCTTGTTAACATAAAAACCTTCAAAAATCTCTTCTCCAAAACAGCTGTACAGATGAAGGTGAAACTTACAGGTATGATCGCCTATACATGAGGAACAAAATGTTATCCAAGTATGACGTCATAGACACATGGTTTGGCAGCTATTATTTTTGAAGAATAAACCTTTAAAAACTCCTCCTCACGAATGGCCTGACAGATAATTTATAGGTACATGGTCTAGCAGATCATATTGGATTGAACAAAGTTTTGAACAAAAAAAATTTATGTGATGTAGTTATTTCATAGCTGTTTTAGCCCTTTAACTCAATACTCTCCTTATTTTATTTGCTTACTTATTTGCTCCTTTTAGTTATTAATCAACACATAAGCCTAATGTTGTTAACAGTTAAGGTGGCTGCTAACATGTTAGGGTCTTGAGTTTGAATCCTGTCATCCTTTGAATTAACACCAGGTGGGTTGACTCAGCCTGCATCCTTCTGAGGTCAGCAAAATGAGTACAGTTTACTGTAACAGGGGAGTTGCATCAGCAGCACCTATGCTCCCGCAGAAAAAATAGGCAGCCAAGTAGCCATAGGCTGCATACGAATAAATAAAATAAACAATAAAGATGTCAAGCATAGCATGATACTTGCAGAATCCATAAAATATTTTCACCTAAAAAATAATTGGTGGTTGAATTCAATGATCAAATATGCAACTCTCTTCAAATCCGTCAATTGCATGAAAATTGACAATTTAAAAATTTGTCCTATGTTGGCCTATTTTGTCCTTACCTTTTGGCCATCGTGACCAGCAAAATAATTGGTGGTTGAATTCAGTAACCTGAAATGCGAATCCTCATCAACTTTCAAGTTTAATGGGATGAAAATTGAGGATTTTAGAAACTTCACCTAAGTTGTTGACCGTTTGGCATATATTTTTTTTTTTTGGTCTATGTTAACCTCAAAAATAATTGTGGTTGAATTCAGTAAGCTGATATAAAATGCTGTTCAAACTTCAAGTCAATCGGATGAAAATTGAGGATTTTAGAAATTTGACAATTTGTTGATCTTTGACCTCAAAAACATAGCCTTCTTGCTTTTGTCAACTCCACCATTGGTGAAGTTCGTGAAAATCGGTATAAATGGTGACCTGTAGGCGATTGACAAACAAAACAGACAATAAATGAAAAAATCACTCATAGAGTGACACTTGGCAAAACAAAACGGCACTTGGAAGTGCATACCTCCACTAGGCTGAACAGTTTAAATTTTGTATCCCCACTGATAGGTCGGGTCTGAAATCGGACCTTTAACCAAAATCGGATTGGCTTGTTCTTGTCACCTTCCACCTCGTTTTGTCACAAAGTCATTCACACTTTTCGAGATTTTAATGCAAACAGTTTTGGTTTTTGGCTCCATTTCTCAGGGTGAAAGAATCACTTGAAAAATTCACAAACCGGATCCGGAATTGGATCTTCACTACAATTGAATCAATTAGCTCTTTCACACACCGAAAGTGTCCAAAAGTTTTCTGTGGAATCCACCATAACCTTTTGAGATACGTGTGTACAAATCATTTTGGCCCTCTCTCAGTGGTGAAGAATCCTTAAAATTAAATAAATCTCGATATGGATCTGGAGTAGGATCTTCACAAAGTGAATTGATTGAAAAAAATTAGAAAAAAAGCCTACCATGTTCCGTCCGAATCCATCCATAAACCTTTTGAGATGTTGTGCGAGATATGGTTTTTGGCCCAATCTCTTAATGGTGAAGAATCACTTTAAAAATTCTCAGATCCGATCCGGATTCGGATATTCATCATAATTTAAGCATTGATGTCCTTGGCAGGTCAAGCTACATACACAAAAAAAATTCAGAACGATTTTTTGAAAACTGTGCCAAAAATGGTGTGATGGACAGACAGACAGATAAACATTACAGACCAACTTACCTGACAAAATTATTTTTTGCCAAGTAATGAAAAATCACCATAAGAGCGACACTTGGCAAAATGAATGGCACTTGTTGGAGCACTTACATACCCAAGCTGAATAGTTTACATTTTGTTGCCACTGATAGGTCAGATCTTGAATCCCAACCTTAATGAAAATTAATCGGTTTGTTCTTGTCACATAACCAACTCATCCACCTAGTTTGTACTAACTCGTCCATAACTTTTAAGAGATCTCATGTGATACATTGTTTTAGCCCATCTTCAGTGTGAAGAATCACTTGAAAATTCTCAGATCTGGATCCTGATTCGGATTTCACAAAAATCGAATCAATTCGTCATTGTTACACACCACATGTCCACAAAGTTTAATCCAATCCGTCCACAACTTTTTGAAGATATCATGCAATATCATTTTTTAGCCCATCTCTCAATGATGAAAGAATCACTTAAAAATTAAACAATTATGTATCTGGATCCGGATTCGGATCTCAACCAAAATTGAATGATTTGTCCATGTCATACACCCAAACCTGTCGACCAAGTTCATCCAAGCCGTTCACAGCTTTTTGAGATATCATGCAATATCATTTTTAGCTCCATCTCTAATGGTAAAGAATCAGTTAAAAACAAAAAAGAGCAATCAGAGATTGCAAACCCTCACCGGACTTTTTTGAGTGGTGTTTTTTATAGGTTTTAGGGTAAATCCAATATGGCTGCAAAACCATGTGACTATGACATCATATTGTGACCTTTTGTTCCTCATGGACAGGTGGTCTTACGTATAAAGTTTTTCCTCGATTTGTTCAGCCACTTCAGAGAAGAAGATTTTTGAATTTTTTTTTTTCATCAATATGGCTTGCCGAATCACGTGACCGATGACATCATTAATTTTTATATTTCTGCTGGACCATTTTATCCCTAGATGACTCAAAAGTTTTTTCATACTGGTCGGGTAATGGCATTCTAGCACTATGCAATTAATGAGTCATAACGAGGGCACCTATGAACGTAATAAAAATCATTCTTCACTATGAGAGTACATGCTATGTGCCAAGTTTCAATTTTTTTTCCTTGGTGCGGTTTCAGAGAACAGAGGTAACAAATTTTTCCGTTTTTCAATAGGCTGCCACACTACGTGTATCTGTGACGTATAATTCCAATAAACATTCTAAATGAGTATGCCCAATGGTGAAAATTTCTCTCAATCGCGGAGTGGTTGCAGAGAAAAACACGAAAGTTATGTGTGGACAACAGACAAACAAACCAAAATCAATACCCTCTCATCTGGCGAGGGTAATTAAATAATATCGTGTCGCAGATCTGGAATTCGGATCTTACAAATTGGTCAATTTTACTTCATCCAAATTAAACACCTGTGCTGTGTGCCCACATCTATTTCTTAATCTTTGTCTTTGTGATTGGTTTATATTCTGAATCGTTACGGTCCACTCTAACCTTGAGAGCATTGCAATTTGGGTTATATTGTTGTGGGGCTGGGGTATTGGTGGTGAGCAGACCGCTAGAGGGCATAGAGTCTGCGCTCAACCGAAACACCAGAATTTAGGCCGTGACGGTCGGATAAGTCGATAAGGCAAGGCCCTTCACAGGACCGAGATCGCCATATTTCGACCGCTTGGGGTAGGGTTTCATTGCCAAACTTCAATATACTAATTACCCGCATGCGGCAAAGATACCTGGGATTCCACACCTCGAACAACTCGAGCGGCGAGTCGTTACCGCGTGCTCGACCGTGGTAACCCGAGCGATGGTTACCAAGGCCGTCGGTCCAAATTAAAATCTTCTGCCTTGCTATTCCTCAACAGCCCATACTAAGGCCAAATAAAATAAATGACAGAACGAGCTGGGACATTCACAGAGGGGAATTTATTTACAATAATCGGGGGACGAGGGAAGCCGTAGGGCAGAGTTATCCGAATAAAGAGGGAAAAATGTACAAGCAAATTCTTCAACAATTCTATCTTAGAGACAGGGTCACGGACACACCGCACAACAATACCCAGAAAGAGATGGACTCGGGTTTATTGCCGCCTTACCAGGGAGGGAAGACGAGCTGAGGAAGAGAAGTGGCTGGCTCTGGCCGCGTTCGCCGCGGCTGGCACCCGCACCTTCCCAGAGCACCAGCCCCAAAGAACGGACCAGGGCAGCCTGAACCCAGAGGAAAGGCGAACGAGGTGATCTCCGTGATGAGCTGGTCGACCACTTGTTGTTAAGCAGCAGACCGAGACGCCTCGGATGCCGCGGGATGCAGTCAGCCGCAGACCAGACGAAGAGCGCGTTGAGCAGACGAGCGCAATATCAATCTTTTTCGTTGTTTTGGGCGGGGTCCGTCCCCGCAGCCTGCTCCGCATTGGTGGACGGGTGTCGCGCTCCGCTTTTAAAAAGGACCGCCCCTGGCTTTTGGTCCCGCGTCTCCCATTGGCGGAAAATGACGATACCCTGTATTTGGCGCGAAGCAGAACGAAGCGTCCGTGCCATGTTTGGGGCAAGCCAAAGCGAAACGCTTCGTGACCGGTTTTGGTGCGAAATCTCACACCGCTGGGGCATGGAATTCCGCCACGCACACGCCTGCATGTCGGCGAGCGCGCGAAGAGCACGGCAATGCTTCTTCAGGACGCGCGAAGAGCAGCCGGACAACGAAGAGCACGGACAAAACGCGAGCAGAGGGTTGTATTGTTTGGGTAATCCTATCTATAAAAATAATTCGCAGCGCACGTACACTTAATTCCATTAGGCAAGGGAAAAGGGCTTCTAATCCACATTTACTTAAGAAATAATGAGCTACAGGGACTGAATGTTGGTGCTCATGGCGTCAGATGTAACAATATACTTGCGCTACTTATTCAAGGAGAGCTGACATTCCCAACATGTTGCAGAAAAACTTTTGTGACTTCTTGTTATTAACTGTGGTAGCTTTTCTGATTACAGAACCGTACAGATCTTTTTTAATACCACTCCAAAGTTATTGATTAAAATCTCCTACAATTCAACATTATTCGTGAACAATTTGATGATGCATGCCCTTTTAACTGTTTCCATATTGTAGATAATTACAGATAAAATCGTCACTATATTATATAGTAGGAAACAGTCTGACAGCATATGAAAGAATCATTGTGGTCATGCAAAAATTGCTGCGTTGTGCAAAAAATGTTCAAGTGAATTATTTCCCACTGGAAGGTCAATTAAATTAAGTAATGGTCAAAGAAAGGTGACAAATGGGAGTGTGAGTGCTAGAAAGGTTCTTATTATTAATTCTTTGAAATTGTGAAGTCTCATGTGATTGTGTCAGAAGGAACAAATATAGTTTTGTGGTATTGTTTGAAGCATCATTAACTTGACATGAACACATGAATGATGAATGGAAAATTGGGAGAGCATGGGTCCAGAATGTTTGGTGCTCCAATACTCCATAATTTTAAACATAGCACATTCATCAACCACGATGCAATCCATGCACATGAATGGAGATTTCACAATGCACCATTTTAAAGCTTTCCTCTGAGGCCTGGAATTACCCTCTCTTTTGGAAAAATACTGGCTGAAGCTTGTTGTCAATTTTTATTGGAGGCAGTTTTACATGCCGGGTTTTCTGTAAGTTGTTGTGATAAATTCTCAGATAGGGCTGAACCTTTAGCATTGCTACAGGAGACCACTTGTGAGGATACTGCGCTTATTTTTCATTTTTGCTCAGATAATAATTTTCTGCCAAAAACAAAAATTCGCTTTAAGTGCAGAAAATTCACAGGACTTACTGCTGTAAACACAACGTGTTATTAATAGCTTTACAAGTAAGCCACAGCCTTTATGGTTCTGACTTCGTGTCTCTTGACTTCCTCTCGTCGGTAGTGGAGAC
>CM068960.1:103864946-103877126 GCA_035128595.1 Eptatretus atami
CGCAGCGACGCGCTGCTCTGGCGCATGCTCCTATACCTGACCTGACCTGATCTGAGCCTTTCCACAATATTATCCCAGAGTCTTTTGAAATTTTCTTTATGCTCATAGTTGAGTCTTTGTTGTGAAATGCGCTACCCAGCAGAGGAAACTTACAGGAACATCTGATTTTTTTCTGAAATAGTCAGAATCAACACAATTTAACACAAGTTGAGCCACTTGATGTGTGATTTTGAAGGTTATTGGTTACACCTGAGCTAATTTACAAGTTGCATTAAAAGGGGGGGGGGGTCGTGGACACTTATCCAACCAATATATTGTGGTTTGTTCATTCTTAATTAATTTCTGAAATTTGTTGAATTTGTTTTTCATTTGGAAGTTGTGGGTTACAATGTGTAAATATTGGTGGAAAATGTCTGATGTGTGTGTGTGTGTGTGTGTGTGTGTGTGTGTTTGTGTGTGTGTGTGTGTGGTGTGTGTTTCCATGGGGAGTACTTTCCCATCGGGAGTGCATATTATTCCTGGCAAAAAGGAACAAAGGTGAAAATTTTGAAAGGGTGTAGACTTTCTATTAAAGTGACCTGCTTCTACATTTGTGGCCCTGTGCTTCGCATATTCACGGTTTTTTTTCACTTTTTTGTCGACGTATTCGTGTGTATTTCCACTTTTTGTGGGTAGCGTATTCGCGTGTTTTTTTCGCAGGTGGTTTTGCGGTTTCTTTCGAAGGCATATTCACGTGTTATGCTTATTCGTGGCATATTCATTGTTTTTTCCGCTTTTTTGTGGGTGTATTCGTGGGGGTTTTTTGTTTTTTTTCCCAGGCGTATTCGCATTTTTCTTTTCACGTGCATATTTGCGGTCTCTTTCGTGGGTGTATTCTGGTTTTTTTTTGTTGGCTTTTTCGCAAGCATATTCGTGGTTTTTGTTTTTCCACGGTTTCTTTCACGCATATTTGCGGTTTCTTTCGCGGTTTTTTCGTGTTTTTTTTCCTCATTTTTTTTGCGGGCATATTTGTGGTTTTTCTGACTTGCTTCTACATTCACAGCCCTGTACTTCATGTATTCAGGTTTTTTTTCACTTTTTCGTGGGCATATTTTTTTCTTTTTATTTATTTTTTATTATTTTTTTTTTTGAAGCTTTTTCGCGTGCGTATTTGCAGGGGTTTTTTGTTTTGTTTTTGCTTTTTTGCAGGTGTATTTTCCATTTTTCTGACTTTCTTCGACATTTGGGGCCCTGCACTTCATGTATTCACGGTTTTTTGTGGACAAATTCATGTTTTTTTCATGAGATTTTAGATTTTCCCTTCTGAATCATGAACTGCCGGGAACCTATCCTCCTTTTTCCCATTGAAACAATGCCCCGGCATTACCAGATTCGACATTTGCGGCATTTTCAAGAACGTATCCCCTGCAAATGTTGGGATCCGACAGTATCATCCTTAAAGGTTCAGTGCAATGATAATTGTGCAAAAACCTTTTTTGGTATGATTATAATGACACGTGTTATTTTCCAAGAACTGAACATGGTTTTTGTCTTGAATGTTTTTTGAGGCTATAAAGTTAAATTCAATCTGACCGGCACCACCCCTAAAAATTCTGGACAGAACCTTAAGCGATTGCCTATTCCATGTGATGTCCTCCCAGGAATTATTGTTTCAGTGCTGCAATACAGAGACATGATGTTGTGTTTCGGTGAACTGCGCAAAGAAATGGCAGCACAACTTGTTTTAGATTCATTAGGAAGTGAATCTGAGGAAGTGTTTTGCGATGTAGAATCTTATTGTGAGTTTGTAATTATTTATATCAATAAATATATTGTTTTAATTTAATTTCCATGTAATTTCAAAATTTTATTTGTAATTATTATTTATATGTAATTATCAAACAGCATATTGCTTTCACATGCTAGGTATTTTTCTATGTCCTGCATGTTTTTGAACTAAGAACCTTGAAGCCCAGATTTGAGACCTTTCCCCCCCCCCCCCCCCAATATTATTTAATGATGAACGATTCAAAGGATAGGTATTACTGTGTTGAGGGCTGGCAGGATGGTTTAGAGTTACGCATTCTCACATACAAGCTGTCTAGACTGGGTTCAAATCTTGACCCAGCTATAGGCTCTCATCCTGGTGTTTCACAAACTGGATAAATCAATGTATGTGTTGTCCCTCGGATGGACACTTGAACGGCCGTCCCGTCTGCCGGCATGAGTTTGTTGATGCTAAATATCTCACAATGTCATTTGTGGAGAGTCGGTGAGCTATCGTCAGCACCATGAACAAATTACAAAATCCTGCCCTATCCAGCAGAGGGCACTGCACCAGCGGTATAGCCTTGTCCCCAGCCAATGATGCTACCCAGCAGCCTTGTGCTGCACACAAAAGAATAAGAAGACTACACTGAAATGCATCATTTTATTCACTATTTTACTTGAGACACCTTTGTTATGTCCTTGAGATCCTCATTTTGAATGTAAATTTGAATCCATGCCATATTTGTCATATGTTTATATCTGCAATGCATGAAAAAGCTGGAAGGCCTTTTCACCAATATAAAATAACAAAATGAAAAGTGGAGTCTAGTTCTTTCTCTAAACGGCCACAATTATTTCCATGCTCTTGTGCGATTGGCTGGGGGAATCTTCTGGCTCAATTCGAAGTGGAATCTTTACAGTAGGCTTTAATCGAGATGGTTGTTAAGTTATTATTTTTACATCTTACCAAATTTCCCTGTTTTACCTTTTGGCATTGCTTTGGAAAGCAAAACTGATATTTGACCAAATTCGATACAAAAGAGATCGAGATATCACTGATGAAGCATGGATGTTTGTGTAAAAGCATAAATAAATGTATGTTTGTTGTATCTAGTGAACGACCTTTATCAAGTCTTAAAAGCAATATATATTTCATTCGATCTAATGGATGTGGAAGTGGGGTTTTTTGTAAAATAAAAGGCACAGTTTCTTCACACACATTGTGTTTATGATGATCAATATGCATGGTTCCTTTGTAGCGGTAAGACAAAACATCAACGGAATATGTGAGCTCATGTTGAAAGAATTGCAAAGAGATGTGAGTAATTGATTGGGGTGAAAAGCTCTTGTGCAAGTTGGAACCTTGTGCCAGGCTTCCTGTAGGTTGATAGAGATGCATAAGTGGCTTTACTTGCTATGAGGCCGGTGATAGAACTGCCACTCGTCTGCAGATAATAGTCTGCTTCATACAGTTCTTGCGGATTGTAAGGTTCTGCTAAAGTCAATAAACGACCAAGAAACCCATTCTGAACCACAAAACCTTGAAATATACTGGGAATAAATAAAATCAATGCTTGTCGTCTAATGGCATGAAACCTTGACTCATTTTATCTGTCTTAACAATTTTATTGGTTTTATCATGGTTTTTGTGTGTGATTATAATCAGAGCTTTCAAAAAGTTTATCGGAAAATGTATTAATACAAAAATTGAAATTTGTTAAATAGCACAGTCATTGATTTTTTTTTTCTTCTCCACTTTTGCATCAAAGTTTGAAGGAACAGTATTTCTTTGTCATTTCTCGAGACTGGTCATTATGTTAAGTGGGTGTCTTGACATAAAGATAGATGGCCAGCATTCCGACAAGTTGACCTGTATGATTCTTCATCTGAATCCTGGCTCATGATTCAGGAAGCCCAGCTTAAATCCCTTATCTATCCACAATAACAAGAATTAGACAATAGTCAACAATGGACAAACACATATGGTATGTGAACTAATGTATTTGTCCAGCAAGTCATTTAGCTGCATGCTCCTCCATGAGCTCAAGATCAATGTGGAAAAAATATGAACCTTTTTTATGCCTCGGTTGACGAAGTCGCCGGAGACATTATGTTTTCGGGTTTTACGTCCATGCTAATTTTCTCTGTTTTCTCTACAACCACTTAAGCAATTGACACAAAATTTTCACCGTAGGTGCGACTACTCATGCAGAATGTTTTTTTATGATAATTATGATGTCATAGGTCATGTGGTGAGGCAGCTATGTTGGAAAAAAGGAAAACTTTGGACCTTTATCTCCAAAACCGCTCCAATGAAAAAATTAAAACTTGGCACATGAAGTACTCCCCATGGGAAACACACACACACACACACACACACACACACACACACACACACACACACACACACACACACACACACATTTTTTTAAGGCCGTTTTCCCTGCTAGAGTGGTTATCCTTGCAGGTCCTATGACAATCTTCTATCATGGTTCCCTTTTTGAGGCAATATTTTTTATGGCCGGATGCCCTTCCTGATGCCAACCCTTTAGTCACTTCTTGCAACACACAGGGATATGGTGTACCTATTCTAAACTGGGGCACACACCAGGACATCCCAGAAAGCTGTTACTCATTCTGCCAACCTCAGAAGGATGACAGGCTGAGTTAACCCCACCTCATATTAATTCAACAACCAAGCAGGATTTGAACTCAAGACTCAAGGATCCAATGGCCACCACACTAACCATAAATCAAATTAAGGAAACAAGTATGATTTTTTTGATGATGTCACAGGTGGCTTCGTTATGATGTTATAATTGCATACGTCAAACACTTTGTCCGATTAGTATGAGAATTTGAGGGTCATTTAGGGCTACATTTTGTGGGGGAAAAAAATTGATGTTGGCATTGGCCATGTCATTCGGCAGCCATGGTGTTTTTAGATCCTCGTGGAGGATCTCTGTCTTACTCACGTTGTTGTTCTTGTGGACTTTTTTGTTTCCTACAGTTTTCATTGAAACTTCTGAAACTTGGCAGATATATGTAAAAATACCCTGCACAGACAGTATCATCTCTGATTTTGGAAATTCCTAAAAAAAGTTATGACATCAAAATATCTCCGCTAATGGAAATCGCCGAAAAAATTATCTCCGAAACTGGGCAAGTTTTTTGAATTCCGTTTGCGGGAATCGAACAGGGCATTAGCAGAGATTAATTATCGCACATATGATACATCACTATGACGTCATATCAATTTTTTATGACGTCATTCCTAATTTTTGACGTTTTTTTGTTTCACAACCCAGAGTTTTCATCGGATCTTCGTGAAACTTGCCATGTATATGCAGAAAGCCCACGCGCAGGCAGTAACTATCTCTGATTTTGGAAATTCTTCCTAGAAAAAAAGTTGACGTCATAATATCGCCGCGAATGAAAATCACCTGTACCATTATCTCTGAAACTAGGCAAGCTGTTTGAATTTTGTTTGTGGGAATCAAGCCGGGCATTAGCACAGATAATTTATCGCAAACCTGATACATCACAATGACATCATATTCGTTTTTATGACGTCATCATTAAGAGGACGAGGATCTTAGCTCATTTGAGCTTGTTAACATAAAAACCTTCAAAAATCTTCTTCTCCAAAACAGCTGTACAGATGAAGGTGAAACTTTACAGGTATGATCGCCTATACATGAGGAACAAAATGTTATCCAAGTATGACGTCATAGACACATGGTTTGGCAGCTATTATTTTTTGAAGAATAAACCTTTAAAAACCTCCTCCTCCAGAATGGCCTGACAGATAATTTATAGGTCACATGGTCTAGCAGACATATTGGATTGAACAAAAGTTTTGAACAAAAAAAATTAATGTGATGTAGTTATTTCATAGCTGTTTTAGCCCTTTAACTCAATAACTCTCCTTATTTTATTTGCTTACTTATTTGCTACTCTTTTAGTTATTAATCAACACATAAGCCTAATGTTGTCTTAACAGTTAAGGTGGCTGCCTTAACATGTTAGGGTCTTGAGTTTGAATCCCTGTCATCCTTTGAATTAACACCAGGTGGGTTGACTCAGCCTGCCATCCTTCTGAGGTCAGCAAAATGAGTACCAGTTTACTGGTAACAGGGGTAGTTGCATCAGCAGCACCTATGCTCCCCCAGAAAAAATAGGCAGCCAAGTAGCCATAGGCTGCATACGAATAAATAAAATAAACAATAAAGATGTCAAGCATAGCATGATACTTGCAGAATCCATAAAAATATTTTCACCTAAAAAATAATTGGTGGTTGAATTCAATGATCAAATATGCAACTCCTCTTCAAATCCCGTCAATTGCATGAAAATTGACAATTTAAAAAATTTGTCCTATGTTGGCCTATTTTGTCCTTACCTTTTGGCCTATCGTGACCACAAAAATAATTGGTGGTTGAATTCAGTAACCTGAAATGCGAATCCTCATCAACTTTCAAGTTAATGGGATGAAAATTGAGGATTTTAGAAACTTCACCTAAGTTGTTGACCGTTGGCATATTTTTTTTTTTGGTCTATGTTAACCTCAAAAATAATTGGTGGTTGAATTCAGTAAGCTGATATTAAAATGCTGTTCAAACTTCAAGTCAATCGGATGAAAATTGAGGATTTTAGAAATTTGACAAATTTGTTGATCTTTGGACCTCAAAAACAATAGCCTTCTTGCTTTTGTCAAACTCCACCATGTGGTGAAGTTTCGTGAAAATCGGTATAAAATGGTGACCTGTAGGCGATTGACAAACAAACAGACAAATAAATGAAAAATCACTCATAGAGTGACACTTGGCAAAACAAAACGGCACTTGGGAAAGTGCATACCTCCACTAGGCTGAACAGTTTAAATTTTGTATCCCACTGATAGGTCGGGTCTGAATCCGGACCTTAACCAAAATCGGATTGGCTTGTTCTTGTCACCTTCCACCTCGTTTTGTCACAAGTCATTCACAACTTTTCGAGATTTTATGCCAAACAGTTTTTGGTTTTTGGCTCCATTTCTCAAGGGTGAAGAATCACTTGAAAAATTCACAAATCCGGATCCGGAATTGGATCTTCACTACAATTGAATCAATTAGCTCTTTTCACACACCGAAAGTGTCCAAAAAGTTTCTGTGGAATCCATCCATAACCTTTTGAGATACTGTGCTACAAATCATTTTGGCCCCATCTCTCAGTGGTGAAGAATCACTTAAAAATTAAATAAATCTCGAATATGGATCTGGAGTAGGATCTTCACCAAAAGTGAATTGATTGAAAAAAAAATTGAAAAAAAGCCCACCATGTTCCGTCCGAATCCATCCATAACCTTTTGAGATGTTGTGCGAGATATGGTTTTTGGCCCAATCTCTTAATGGTGAAGAATCACTTTAAAAATTCTCAGATCCGGATCCGGATTCGGATATTCATCATAATTAAGCATTGATGTCCTTGGCAGGTCAACTACATACACAAAAAAAATTCAGAACGATTTTTTGAAAACTGTGGCCAAAAATGGTGTGATGGACAGACAGACAGATAAACATTACAGACCAACTTACCTGACAAAAATTTTTTTTTGCCAAGTAATGAAAAATCACTCATAGAGCGACACTTGGCAAAATGGAATGGCACTTGGTGGAGCACTTACATACACCAAGCTGAATAGTTTACATTTTGTGTGCCACTGATAGGTCAGATCTGAATCCCAACCTTAATGAAAATTGAATCGGTTTGTTCTTGTCACATAACCAACTCATCCACCTAGTTTTGTACTAACTCGTCCATAACTTTTAGAGATCTCATGTGATACATTGTTTTTAGCCCCATCTCTCAGTGGTGAAGAATCACTTGAAAAATTCTCAGATCTGGATCCTGATTCGGATTTTCACAAAAATCGAATCAATTCGTCATTGTTACACACCCAACATGTCCACAAAGTTTAATCCAAATCCGTCCACAACTTTTTGAGATATCATGCAATATCATTTTTAGCCCCATCTCTCAATGATGAAGAATCACTTAAAAATTAAACAATTATCGTATCTGGATCCGGATTCGGATCTCAACCAAAATTGAATTGATTTGTCCATGTCATACACCCAACCTGTCGACCAAGTTTCATCCAAAGCCGTTCACAGCTTTTTGAGATATCATGCAATATCATTTTTTAGCTCCATCTCTCAATGGTAAAGAATCAGTTAAAAACAAGAAAAAGAGCAATCAGAGATTGCAAACCCTCACCGGGACTTCTTTTGAGTGGTGTATTTTTATAGGTTTTAGGGTAAATCCAATATGGCTGCAAAACCATGTGACCTATGACATCATATGTGTGAACCTTTTGTTCCTCATGGACAGGTGGTCTTACGTATAAAGTTTTTCCTCGATTTGTTCAGCCACTTCAGAGAAGAAGATTTTTGAATTTTTTTTTCATCAATATGGCTGCCGAATCACGTGACCGATGACATCATTAATTTTTATATTTCTGTGGACCATTTTATCCCTAGATGACCCTCAAAATTTTTCATACTGGTCGGGTATGGCATTCTACATATGCAATTATGACGTCATAACGAGGGCACCTATGACGTAATAAAAATCATTCATTCACTATGAGGAGTACATGCTATGTGCCAAGTTTCAATTTTTTCCTTGGTGCGGTTTCAGAGATACAGAGGTACAAATTTTTCCGTTTTTCCAATATGGCTGCCACACTACGTGATCTGTGACGTCATAATTACCAATAAACATTCTACATGAGTAGTCGCACCAATGGTGAAAATTTCATCTCAATTCGGCAAGTGGTTGCAGAGAAAAACACGAAAGTTATGTGTGGACAAACAGACAAACAAACCCAAATGCAATACCCTCTCATCTGGCGAGGGTAATTAAATAATTATCGTGTCCAGATCTGGATTCGGATCTTCACCAAATTGAGTCAATTATTACTTCACCAAATTAAACACCTGTGCCTGATGTGCCCACCATCTATTTCTTATCTTTGTCTTCTGTGATTGGTTTATATTTACTGAATCGTTACGGTCCACTCTAACCTTGAGAGCATTGCAAATTTGGGTTATATTGTTGTGGGGCTGGGTATTGGTGGTGAGCACGACCGCTAGAGGGAGCAGTAGAGTCTGCTCAACCGAACACACCAGAATTTAGGCCGTGACCCTCGGATAAGTCCGAAAGGCACGGGCCCCTTACAGGACCATGAATCGCCAATAATTCGACCGCTTGGGGTAGGGTTCATTGCCAAACTTCAATATACCTAATTACCCATGCGGCAAAGATACCTGGGAATTCACACCCTCGACAGACCTCGAGCGGGACGAGCCGTTACCGTGCTCGAACCGTGTGTAACCCGAGCGCATGGTTACCAAGGCCCGTCGGTCCAAATTAACAATTTACTGCCTTGCTATTCCTCAACACGCACCATACTAAGCCAATAAAATAAATGACAGGGAACGAGCTGGGACATTCAACAAGAGGGGAATTTATTTACAATAATCGGGGGACGAGGGAAGCACGTAAGGGCAGAGTTATCCGAATAAAGAAGGGAATCAAATGTACAAGCAATTCCTTCAACAATTCTACTTAGAGACAGGGTCCACGGACACACACGCACACACAAATACCCCAGAAAGAGATGGACCTCGAGGTCTTTATTGCCCCTTCAGCTCGGGAGGGAAGACGAGCTGAAGGAAGAGAACGTGGCTGGCTACCTGGCCGCGTTCGCGCGGCTGGACGACTGCACCTTCCCAGAGCACCAGGCGCCAAAGAACGGACCAGGGCAGCTGAACCCAGAGGAGGCGAGACGAGGTGATCTCCCGTGATGAGCTGGTCGACCACTTGTTGTAATGCACCAGACGAGACGCCTCGGATGCGCGGGATGCAGTCAGCCGCAGACCCAGACAGAAGAGCGCTTGAGCAGACAGGACGCAATCATCAATCTTTTTCCGTTGTTTTTGGGGCGGGGTCCGCTCCCCCGTCACCTGCTCCCATTGGGTGGACGGCGTGTCGCGGCTCCGCCTTCTTAAAAAGGACCGCCCCGGCTTTGGTCCGCGTCTCGCCCATTGGGCGGAAAATGACGCATACCCTTATTTGGCGCGAAGCCAGAACGAAGCGCTCCGTGCCCATATTTGGGGCCAAGCCAAAGCGAAACGCTTCGTGACCGGTTTTTGGTGCGAAATCCACACCGCCTGGGGCATGGAATTCCGCCCACGCACACGCCTGCATGTCGGCGAGCGCGCGAAGAGCACGGACAATGCTCTTCACGGACGCGCGAAGAGCACGGACAATGAAGAGCACGGACAAAAACGCGAGCAGAGGGTTGTTATTGTTGGGGTAAAATCCTATCTATAAAATAACTTCGCAGCGCACGTACACTTAATTCCCATTAGGCATAGGGGAAAGGGAGCTATCTATCCACATTTACTTAACGAAATAACTGAGCTACAGGGACCTGAATGTTGAGTGCTCATGGCTGTCAGATTCGTAACAATATCACTTGCTCTACATTATTCAAGGAGAGCTGACATTCAACATGTTCGCAGAAAACTTTTTGTGACTTCTTGTTTCATTGAAACTGTGTAGCTTTTTCTGATTACAAACGTACGATACTTTTTTAATACCACTCCAAAGGATTATTGATTAAAAATCTCATACAATTCAACATTCATTCGTGAACAATTTGATGATGCATGCCCCTTTAACTGTTTCCATATTGTAGATAATTACAGATAAAATCGTCATAATTATATGTATAGGAAACAAGTCTGAACAGCATATGAAAGAATGCTTGTGGTCATTGCAAATAATTGCTTGCTGTTGTGGCAAAAAATGTCAAGTGAATTATTTCCACTGGAAGGTCAATTAAATTAAGTAATGGTCAAAGAAAGGTGACAATGGGAGTGTGAGTGCTAGAAAAGGTTCTTATTATTAATCTTTTGAAATTGTGAAAGTCTCATCGTGATTGTGTCAGAAGGAACAAAATATAGTTTGTGGTATTGTTTGAGCATCATTACTTGACATGAACACATGAATGAATGAATGGAAAATTGGGAGAGCCATGGTCCAGAATGTTTGGTGGCTCCAATACTCCATAATTTTAACATAGCACATCTATCACACCACGATGCATCCATGCACATGATGGAGGAATTTCACAATGCACCATTTTAAGCTTTCCTCTGAGGCCTGGAATTACCCCTCTCTTTTGGAAAATACTGGCTGAAGCTTGTGGTCAATTTTTATTGGAGCAGTTTTGACATGCCAGGGTTTTCTGTAAGTTGTGTGATAAAATTCCAGAATAGGGCATGACCTTAGCATTGCTCAACATGGAGACCACTTGTGAGGATACTGTGCTTATTTTCATTTGTGCTCAGATAATAATTTCTGCCAAAAACATAAAATTGCTTTTAAGTGCAGAAATGTCACAGGACTTACTGCTTGTAAACACCAACGGTTTATTAATAGCTTTAACAAGTAAGCACAGCCTTTATGGTTCTGACTTCGTGTCTCTTTGACTTCCTCTCACAACCGACAAAACCAACCGTCCCTCCCATTCTGACAGTTCCTAATGACGCCACTGCTGTTTCCCAAACTTGTGAATTCTAAATATGTGAATTGTAAACACAACATTTCCTTTCCTGCCCTTTTATTTTAAAATAATGAGCCAGTCACATAGTCTTTCATCCATGTTGGCTGTTGTATAGCTATTTGAGGTCACTGAACAACTTGAGGAGCCCTCCAAGGCGCAGGTGTGTCCACGGGCCTGTTGTCAATCACAGTTGGAGGCTGGCAATAAATAAGAGGAGAAATGCTCCCCTGTCCTTGCCAGACTGGTGAGACAGGTGAGGGGCGGGTGCCGGCAGGCAGTGGTGAGGCACGGGTGCCAGCAAGCGGTGATGAGGCACGGGTGCCAGCAGGTGATGGTGGGGCACTAGTGCTGGCAGGCTGTGGTGAGGCACGGCTGCCGGCAGGTGGTGGTGATGCATGGGTGCCGGCAGACGGTGGTGAGGCGCGGGTTCCGGCAGGCAGTGGTGAGGCATGGGTGTCGGCAGGCGGTGATGAGGCACGGGTGCCAGCAGGCGAAGGTGAGGCACTGGTGCCGGCAGGCGGTGGTGAGGCACAGGTGCCGGCAGGCTGTGGTGAGGCACGGGTGCTGGCAGATGGCGATGAGGAATGGGTGCCAGCATGTGGTGGTGAGGTGTGGGTGCTGGCAGGCAGTGGTGAGGTGTGGGTTCCAGCATGTGGTGGTGAGGAATGGGTGCCGGCAGGCAGTGGTGAGTCGTGGGTGCCGGCAGGCGATGGTGAGGCATGAGTACCGGCAGGCGGTGGTGAGGCGTGGGTACTGGCAGGCTGTGGTGAGGTATGGTGCCAGCAGCTCTGTCCACCCCCTCCCTCACACCCCCC
>CM068960.1:103891257-103923982 GCA_035128595.1 Eptatretus atami
CCCCCCCCCCCAAGTTTCTGCAGGGCTCGCACGGTCCACCATCAACCCTCTTCTGGTAAAACTACCTAAATCCAGGATCACTGCTCACCTCCACTCATTTGTTCCTCTTTTTTTTCCACCTGTGGAATCAACTTCCGCATCCTCTGCAATCTCATTCTTCTCCAAGGTCTTCAAGACAGCTGTTCACTGCAATCTCAGATCATCCCCAATCCAAAACCATGATCATTTCTCTCCTCATTAACCCCCCACCCCAATCCCTTCAAATTTTTCCACTTTTTCCTCTCTGGAGTTTCCTTTTTCATGCATGCACGATTGGTCCTGTTTTGTCTGCCATGTCCTGATCCGTTCATAGTACTAGCTCTTCCATGAGCCTCATATATGTACACAAAAAATAATTTCAAAAAAAGGAAAAGGCAGCGGTCCAAATGGATTCTCAGCTGAAATTATGGAGCTGGTTGGGATAGTCTGCATGAATTAAGTAGATGACGAAGGATGTGGGTAACGAAGAGGGGGAGAGGAGAAACACAAAGGTTGGACAAGATAGAAACAGAAGCAAAATTGTGTGTGGGGGTGGGTTATTGGGTTCAGAAAATGTCATGGTTTTGGATGGGGGGGTGGTGATCTGAGATGGCGGTGAACATCAGTCTTTAAGGCCTGGGGGTAGAATGAGATTGAAGAAAATGTGGAAGTTGGTTTCACAGGTGGGGAAAAAAAAGGAACGAATGAGTTGACGTGAGCAGTGATCCTGAATTTAGGTAGTTTTACCAGAAGAGGGTTGATGGTGGACCATGTGCACCCTGCACAAACCTGGGGCCTTGGTTGGGGGACAAAGGAGGTAAATAGTAGAGGGTGCAAGACCAGAAAGGAGACAGGAGAAGACAGAGAGACACCAACCTGCTGTGATGGGAAAGTGATAGACCATAGACAGCTTCAGCATGGGAGATTCCAATGATCTTGAAGGCCCTGGTTTCCACAGCGTCAAGCAGGTGTGAGCAGGAGAGCCAGCCCAGAGTCGAGAGGAATACCCCATCAAGCTGTGGATGAAGGCCTTCTTGGTGAATAGGAATTCAGGTATGGCAAGGAATTACTTATTACAATGGAGGATGCCCAGTCGGCAACTGGCTTTGGAGGCCTATTTTGAAATGTGGTTTGCCCAAGAAAGAGCGTGGCTGATTGTGAGACCCAGGAGTTTGAGTGACTGAACTTCTCAAGAGGATTGTTAAGAAAGTAGATGGAGGATTTGCCAGACGGTCCTTTCAGAGAGATAAAGATAGAGCTCGAGAGAGAGCTAGGGAGAGAGAGAGAGCTAGGGAGAGAGATAGGTCGGGAGAGAGAGAGAGAGCTAAAGAGGAGAGAGCTAAGAGAGAGAGAGCTAAAGAGAGAGAGAGCTAAAGAGAGAGAGAGCTAAAGAGAGAGAGCTAAGAGAAGAGAGAGCTAAAGAGGAGAGAGAGAGCTAAAGAGAAGAGAGAGCTAAGAGAGAGAGAGAGAGCTAAAGAGAGAGAGAGAGAGCTAGAAGAGGAGAGAGAGCTAGGGAGAGAGAGCTAGGGAGAGAGGAAGCTCGGGAGAGAGAGAGAGCTAGGGAGACAGAGAGCATAGAGAGAGAGGAGGGTCGAGAAGGGAGAGAAGGCGAGAGAGGCGAGAAGCGGAGAAGGCGAGAGAGGGCGAGAGAGGGCGAGAGAGGGCGAGAGAGGGCAGAGAGGCGAGAGAGGGCGAGAGAGCAGAAGAGGGCGGGAGAGAGAGAGAGAGAGAGAGAGAAGAGAGAGAGAGAGAGAGAGAGAGAAGAGCGAAGAGAGCGAGAAGAGATAATATTTGTCTGGATTGAAAGACATATTCCAAGTGTTTGACCAGCTTGTGATTTGTCTAATTTGAAAGAGGAGGAGGCTGCAACCTAAAGAATGAGGGATGCCATGGCAGAGGGTGGAGTCATCAGCAAGTAGATAAAGGGGATTTTCCAGAGTCAAAGAGATCATTTATGAAGATTCATAAGTATAACTGGCCCACTCCAGCCATGACAGAGAGAGAAGAAGATGAAAGGGTTCCATTGAGAGCCACACGTTGGCTGCGCGAGTACAGGAGGTGAATAAGCCATGTATGAGCTGGCCTTGAATGTCACAGGTAGAGAGTTTGGAGTGCCAGACTGTATCAAAAGCACATGATATGTCCAGAGAGATGGTCCTCATCCCAGGTGTGACATTGAGGACCTACAACCATTGTTGGGAGAGTTGAAGCAGCATCTCCATGGTGGAGTGACCTGGTATGATTCCAATTGGTGATCTTAGATGAAGCTGTTGGAGAAAAGGAAGGATTTTATATCAACTGTGATGATGGATTCCATGACTTTGCTGATGATTGAAGATGTTTAAAATATTGAAAAGTGCAATGGAGAAGAATGGTTTAGGTGTCAAAAATTAAAAAAGAAGGTTCTGGTGAATGGCGAAGTAGGAGAAAGGAAAGAAAGTGAAAATGGCTTTGTTCAAAATGTAGAAAAAGTTTTACAGAATTAAATTCAATGCAGGCAGTGTTGTAGATGTTTCCACAAGAGATACCTGTGACATCACTGAAAATTTGCAAAGGCTGGGATTGTTTAATGTAAAAGATGTGAGGATAATTCATATACAGAAAAAATAGTAATAATAAAAATAAATCCTCCTAAGCTCAGAATTCAATTTAGAAGAGGTATAAAGTTCATTACCTTGGATACATTCCAAAGGCATCAGAAAGAGCAGAAATAGCCATTTGATCAAGGATAAAGTCAGCCTCGAATAAGAAGAGAAAACTAATGATGAAGGACCAAAAATCCCATTATCTGTAAAAGTTAGAATTTAATAATGCCTGCATCAGACCAGTCGGTGTTGATGTATGGAAGACAAACAGAGGCAATGCAGATCAAAGATGAAAAGAAGAAGAAATATCAAAGATGACAATGATACTTATAAGATAGGTGAATGAATTGGCTCTGAGATGTGTCCAGAAAGAATTCCGTGCTTAGAAATGAAGAAGAGATTAAAACACAATAATAGAGAAGACTTCATTGGTCATGTGCAACAAAGGTGAGAAGATGACTGTAAAGAAAGCAATAAAGCTCATGGTAGAACAAAGAAAGCTGAGAGAACATCCCAAAAAGTCATGGATTGAAAATCTCAAGAAAGATATGGAATTGGGGTGTTTGCACTAAACTGATGCAGTGGATAGATCTGCAGGGAGGAGGAATACTTCATTCAACAAACACCCAAAAAAGGGGGAAACGGTCATAAAAGTGTTGTTTTGTTTGTTGTTGTTTTTCGTTTTTTCTTTGGTTGCTCCTTTGTTACCTCCGCCACCAAAGGTGGATGGAGGTTATGTTTTCACCCCTGTCTGTTGTCTGTTCATTTGTTCTGTGAGCATGATATCTCAAAATATTGGACGCATCGGATGAAACATGGTGGACAGGTTGGGTGTGTGACAAGGAAGAATATATGCGATTTGGTGAAGATCTGGATCTGGACTTGGCCCATCAGTGTGATATAAAACTTAAAGTTTTCAGCCTGGTGGAGGTTGGCGCTCTACCAAGTGTCTTCTGCGTTTGTTTGTTTGTGTTGTTTTTGTTTATTTTTGGTTGTTGATGTTGTTTTTGTTTTATTTAGATGTTGCATGTCTTGCTGTTGAGGCATACTGTATATAGAAGTCAAACAAATAAAAACGCAGACAGACATCCTCAAACTACAGTAGATGGACAAACAAAATGGATACAGCTGGATAAATGGGTGACACCAATGATATTGAAAGCAATGGCTTCCACACAGGTGTGGCCCATGTGTTAATTAAGCAAATACATCCCAGCATGTTAAGGTAATGTATATAAATGCTGCACAGGCCTGGTTGCATAATTATGGCTAGCTACAAGAGGAGACCTCAGTGACTTCGAAAGAGGGTATTGTTTGTCGCATTGGCAGGAGCTTCAGTGAAAAGACAGCTCAACTTGCTGATGTTCCATGAGCAACAGTGTCGAAGGTGATGTTGGCATGGAACTCGAGAAAAAGACATCTTCAGCAAAGGTCAACCGTGGGCGGAAGTGCATACTCCAGGATTGTGATATCCGTGCATAGTTTGCAGTGCAAGTCAAAGCAGGTGAGCAGCTCCAGATCAATGACTGTAAATTTTAACCTTGGGCACGAGCAGCCAGTTAATCAAAAATGGTCTGCAGAGAACTCTACAGAGTGAAATACCATAGTCGGGGTGCAGTGCACGAACCACTCATCACACACAAAAACCACTTACCGCAATGCACGTTGGCGAGTCCAGTGTTGGAAAGAGCACAGGCTACCAAGCAGTGGATAAATGTGATATCGCCAGATGAATCATCCTTCACCATGTTCTCCACAAAAGGACGAGTGCATATGTGGTGCCAATCTAAAGAACTCCACAACCTTGAGTGTTTGGTTCCAAAAGTGAAGGGTTATGGTGGTTTTGTAATGTTGTGGGGCACATTTTCCTGGCATGGTTTGGGTGCAGTCATTCCATTAGAAGGTAAGGTCAAATGCCAATCGCTACTTAAGTACTGAGTGACCATCTTCACCCCATGTTGCAGCATTTCTTCCTGCCGGGAGGGGTGTCTTCCAGGATGATAATGTCCCTATCCACAGAGCACGTGTGGTCGCCCAATGGTTTGATGAGCATGACACTGATGTTATCCATATGTCATGGCCTCTCAGTCACCAGAACTGAACCCAATCAAGCACTTAGGATATTCTGGAATGACACCGGAGACAGCGTTTTCCTCCTCTTATACACGGTGTGAGTTGGTTGACTTTCTCGTGAAGAATGGCACCGCATCCCTCCTGCAGAATTCCAGATGCTGGTGGATTCTATGCCATAGTGCATACAGCCATACTGGGGCACATGGTGCCAATGCCCTATTAAGTGACTACATTGGGTTTCATTTTTTTTGTCCATGACCTGCACATTATGGTTATCACAACATGACTGTGTTGTTGCAGCTTTAGGATTTCAACTCGAAGATAAACGCTGCTTATTTTACTGGTTGTAGAGAAAAAAATTACATGTTGACAACAATATGGATATGGTTAAATAACATTAAACCACCAAAGCCGTAGGTTATAAAGAATGCCATCCCTCGATAAGATTTACCAAAAGAAGCCTGAAAGTAAAAGTGGTGTTTACAAAAATGCAACATTAAATTCCAATAAATACTCCTGTGAGAGACTTGAGGAGTAAACACCATAATCAATATAAGGTGGACAGAGAATGAACCTCAATCACAACATAGGAAACCAGAGATTCATCGAACATGTGCCCCACGCAGTGTTCAAATATATGTTCTTCAATTGAAATAAAATAATGATTTAAGATTGTTTAAAAAAATTCCAAAGTTTAGTGCTATCAAGCAATCTTATACACCACTCTATTTAACATGTGCAATTACTGCAAAACTGGAGGTTCTTGGAAGTGACAAGAAGCCATTTGTGTCTCCAGTGTTCAAGTATGTAGTTAAATTTAATAAAATAAAGATTGCAAAAGGTTGTTAAAAAAATTAATTACAGAATTAACGCCGCTTTCCCACCGTTGATGCAGTGTCTATACACCACCTGATCAAACACATTACATAGTCTTTGTGTGCCTGTTGTCTGGATCCTTTATGATGTTGACTTCTTAAAACAGGAAGTTTGCTGTTGTAAAGATAAACACGCCCCAAGTGACAATGATTTTCAATTTGATTGACTGCGGCAGGAGACAGACAGACTAACACCATTATCTCACTCCCTGCACATGTGCGATTCAACGAATAAAAAAGTACTATCAATGCACGTTTTTTTCTGATTCATGTCGATTCGTATTCAAAATATAACATTCAATGTAAATGAAGTTGTTGCTCAATCACAAACTGACCTTTGTGGATAGACAGAGAGATGGACAGATATGAACCAATTGCTTAACCATAATTTTTGTTTCATGTATGTGGGGTAAAAAAAAATCCATAGGGGAATCAAGAGTGCAAAGATGATTCACAAATTAATTAAGGATAAAAACTATTCAAGTCTTGCCAAAAATAACTCAAGGCCAAGGAAACATGATGGCAAGTATGTTGCAACTCTACAGGATGCTGCAATTTCCAAGTACAGTACAGTATAACATTGACAAAACTAGAGGGGGAGCACTCGGGAGAGTGCAAATCCCTCGCCGCCAATACTGCTGGGTCACTCAAGTGAACCTTATATCTTATTCATTAAATATGACGTCAACAGTGCTGACAGTTATAAGTTCTTTTCTCCAACATTTTTTTTTGGGGGGGGGGGGGGGTTGGAAATCACTTAAAACATGTAGAAATGCAAAAAAAAAAAGAAATCGAAATTTTGTTGAAAAAAAAAGTTGCAAAAATTATTTCGTTAAGTATATGTGTATAGTTAGAATCCATCCCCTGTGTCTAATGGGAGATTAAATGTTCGTGCGCTGCGGAGTTATTTTGATAGTCAAGGTTTTCTTTTACATTTTCAACTACAACAATAACACCTTCGCCTCGCTCCATCCTAACGCCATAATGCTCGTGGTGGCGGAGTTCAATGAAGGACTTGACGTCTCTCTCGACCAATCAGAGAGATGCGAGCGAGTTTCCGTCGTTCGGCCAATGGGAGCCAACGCAGGACAATATTACTCATCTTCCTGTTTGAGGGGCGGTCCGCCGTGACGCCCGCCATGCCCCCCCCCCCCCCCGGTCCAATCAGCGGACTTGGCGCCCCTTTTGGCCAATCACAGGGGCAACGAGCGGATCGCGTGCCAAAACCGTCCAGTAAGGAGGGGGTGGGTTACGAAAGAAGTCTCCCCCCCTGGATGGAGTGAATAATTGATCGGCGCGATCCGACTGGGGGCAGTTGGGGTTTGCCGGCCGGATCGTCTCGTATCGCCTCGCCTTGCTGCTGGGGCTCGCTGCCTTGTCCGCCTTCATGCTGGTTGGTGTCCGTCCTTCATCTCCGTCCCTGTGCTTGGAGTGCATTGTTGGTGCGGGTTCAAGCTCCGCCGAGCCAGAAGTCGAAGACTGCATGAGGCGGCAGGTCCAAGCTAGCTCTGGTCTCCAGCTCACCTTTCTCCGAGCTGGAAGCCTTCAATAAAGACCCGACGGGGTCCATTTCTGGGTATCTGTGTGTGCGGTGTGTGTCCGTGGGCCCGTCTATAAGTAGAATTGTTAAGTGTTTTTTGCTGTGCATTATCTGCATTGCTTAGTCGGATAACTCTGCCCTTACGTGCTCCCCTCGTCCCCCGACTATTGTAATAAATTCTCCTCTTATTGAATCTCCCAGCTCATCTTGTCCTTTCTTATCATTGGTTTGCCATGTGCGAATGGGAATTAGGAGCCTCATTGCTGCCGTAATCGTGCAATCGGCCCAGGATATTCTGATACTCTCCGCTCGGGGTACGACTCGGATCCGGCTCGGTAACGGCCCGGATAGCGCAGATCCTGCCGAGAGTGGATTTCCCCGGTAGTTTGGACGACGGGGGTATTTAGGTATATGAAATGGCAATTGACCCTAATCCCACGTGGTCAGACCTATGGCGATCTTCGGGTCGATAAGGGACCCGACCTTTCGGATTTATCTGAAAGGTACGACCTAAATTCCGGTGTGTTCGGTGGAGCCGACTCTACTGCTCATCTAGCGTCATGCTCGCCACCGAGACCCGGCCCCACAACAATATGTTCTACTGGATCAGGTATTGTATGCGGGAGGTATGCGCTCTACTTTGTGCCCTTCTAGTTTGGCCTGCAGTCTGCACTGCACAGGTCAACTGCACAGTGTCAAGTCCTCGACAAGTGGCACGTGCTCAGCAATATTTTGCCAACTTATCCTCAATGTTTGCACCGAGCTTTGCAGCCGCGATTAGCCTTCTTTTCTTCGTATCGTATCGAAGTGAAACATATCCTTCCCTTTATGCCAGCTGAACAAATTTCTCACTGACACTGCAGCCATATTCTCGCCATTTCCGTCAGATCACGTCGGATATGGGAGCATGCGCCATAGCAGCAACGGTTGCTGCATCACTTTCCGCCGAACTCCAATGGCCTCCCATCTGGCCATCCCTCAGGCATATGCCTAGCCCAGCCCCATCTCCTGAGATGTTGATCAAGTCTGCTGCAACACGAGGTACGTGATCAGCCTATTGGCCTCCTCCATTCACGAGGCGTTCTCGCTAGAGAGAATCTTGTGAGCAAAATCAGCGTCAGGAAAATGAGCACATGTCCATGCAGCCGCAGCTGATGCTCACGGACTATGCAGGTATCAAATCTCATTTGAGTCTCTCTCAGCAAACCACTCATTGGACACAAAGTCCTGACCAGCAAAAAGCCAAGGATCTCCGAAAAGGCCTGGTACCAAAAGGATTCAGATCTCCATCTCAGATTCCTGGTCAGAGTCCAAGTCTCACATCCATTGAGCAAGAATGGAAGCAACCAAGACCTGAAGGCTCAGACTGTCGTCCTTCGCAACAGGTACCGGCAGTGCCACACCCCATGATCCAGAGAATCCATGATTCCCAGGCCTGACCCAGACGTCTGTTTAGCTCTGGCTCACAGCCAGCAAGAGACATGATACCATTGCCAAGGTAATTGAATCTCTCCATGACCTCAACATCCTCGCCAAAAACAGGGACAGACAGGAGGCAGCATCCAAGATGTCATTGAATGCCTGGAACTCATGTGTTGGACAGCACGGAAAAACCATTCCATCAGCCCAGCCTACGACTCCTCATTCCGCACCTAAGGGCCCAAAAAGATATCCATGGAGATCATCCCGCCACCGAAGGGGACAAATCATGGAAAGAGTCGAGGGTGCAAGATCAGAAAGGACGTGGTAGAAGACAGAGAGACCACGAACCTGTCTGTGATGGTGAAGTGATAGACCCATAGACTCAGCTTCAGCGCAGGAGAATTCCAATGATCTTGAAGTCCGTTGTTTCCACTATTTCCACATGATTGTCTCTGAATCCGAACATGTTGATATTCTCAGTTAACAACATTTTAGTCTTTTTTAGGTTTAAATAAAGACAATCTTTTTCACTTTCCTTCTTCACTGTCTGCAGCAGTTTCTAGTCCTCTTTTCTTTCTGTCAACAGCATCATCAGTATACCTTAGATTGTTGATACATCTTCCTCCAATCCTGGCTCTATGTCATCCAAGCTTGATTTTCTAATGATGTACTCACTGTACAGATTGAACAAGAAAGGAGAGAGAGAGAGAGAATGCACCCCTGTCTATCCCATTTTCCAATTCCAAACCATTCTGTCTCGCCTTACTCTGTTCTCACTGTAGCTTCTTGTTCAGTGTACAGGCTTCTTATCAGACATATCAGGTGCCCCGACATCCCCATTTCTCTCAGCATAGTCCACAATAATTAATGATCAACACAATCAAAGGTTTTGCTGTAATCTATAAATCAGAGATGCACCTTCCTTCGCTATTCCCTTGCTTTTTCGAAGATCCAACTCAGAATTTCAATTTGATCTTCAGTATCTCTTCCTCTTCTGGAACTTACTTGCTTAACAGGCATTTCTCGCTTTATGAAGTCTTCTATTCTGTGTTGAATGATCTTTAGTAATATATTGCCAGCATGTGAAGTCAAGGCAATGGTTCGGTTATTTGACCGTTCTCTTAGATCCCACCCCCTTTTTTTTTGAAATGGTATATCGACTGACTGCTTCCACCTTTTTGGCCATACAATCTTGCTCCAGATCTGTGCACAGATGGCTGTTCAAATTTTGATTTCTTCCACCCCAACCACCTTAAAGAGTTAGTTCTATTGGAATTTAATCAGCACCTGGTACTTTTCCATTTGCCATCTGTTTCCTGACTCTACTTACCTCATATTTTATCACTATTGGTTCTTGTTAATTTTTTCTTTCTTCGAAGGTTGCCTTCACATTACTGTCTTGTATATATAGAGTTCCAGTATCGTCCTTCCATCTTTCTTTCACTTGTGTCACTTCTCTCAGATCTATTCTTGTTCTACTCTTAAGGACCCCAATCCTAGACCAAAACTTTCCTGTGATCTCTCTGATCTTTTAAAAAGGTTATCTTGTTTGACCCGCTCTAATGTCACTTTCTATATCTATATATGCCTCTTTGAAATATCTCTTCTTGTTTTTCCTCGTTAGCAGTTGCAAGTCGGCATTTAGCCGCTTTATGTCCCCTCTTGATGTGCCTTTGGTTTTGATTTCTCTTCTTCTGTCTGAATATTTACTGCCTCTTCTGACAGCCACTTGACTGTCTTCTTTCTCCTTGCTTTTGGGATGTTGTTTTTGGCCTCTTCCTTTACGTCTTCAACCTCTTGCCACAATTTGTCTGGCATTCTGTCAACCAAGGAAAATGTAGCAGCTGTATTTATGTAATTTATATCAATGTGCAGAAATACCTAACAAGTGCAAATCATCATTGACTATGCTAAAATCTGGCCTTCATGTCAATTTTGCTACATATAATCCCTCCCATAATTTTAGTGAATACCTGAATTTGTTTGGGATGAGATGTAGTGTATGAGTGATGGAGCTGCAGCTTAAAGCTTACCCACAACTAAATTGCTTAGCTCTTTGATGGGCCATGCTCATGCTCCACATTTGATTTTCAATCACATGATGTTTGCTTTTATTGGGGAAATATCAATAAACAATGGTGTGAGGCTGCTGCTATTAAGAAATAGTTGAGGATTGAAGTGAATAGGCCACTTGTGCATTTTTCCATTCGTTATTTATAATTGGTGTCATTTTACACCCGAAGCATGTACAAATATTGTTTATAATGTTCTACCTGCTTAACATTTACAATATTTTCGAAAATAAACTTTTCAATTTATTCTGCTGCTCTCCCTCTACAGTCTACAACCTTCCTCCCCCCCATTCCTTCCCCCATCTCCCCAATTCTTCCTAGAGGGTGATAATGTGTGTTTCATCATTTAAAAATAAATGGCATGTCAGTTATTCTCAATAACAACGATTTAGGACTCTTCAATCTATTTCTTTATAAATGAGTTAATTTGGTCATTGTGCAGGTAGGGGATGAATATTAATTGTACGTAAGTGTTAAATGCACTGCACGTTTGCACTTTCAAAGTCCAAGTAATTGCATGTTGCAGTTGAATATAAACCAGCTGTAAAGGTCAAATAAAGCCAGCTGTAAAGGTCACTATAATTTTCTGAAACCACAGTTACATGAGCCCCGCTGAGAATGTGGTACTAAAGCCTCCCTTAATTGCCAAAGAAGTGAGAAAAAAGGCTTTCTCGAACATTCTCAGCAGGTTCACAAGATGTGAAACAGTTAATTTGTATAATCAAGCAAACTATCTTAATCTGTGTTTTCGATGTAGATATTGATTTTGTTTTTGATTTTTTTTTTTTTTTTTGCATTTAGCATATTAAACACTGCCACCTCTTATTGGAGATGAGTGTTTATAATTTAGTCTTTTCATTAAGCTGCAAGGCAGAACCAGCCCAGAAGGGGTAGGGGGAGAATTGTGAAAATGAAGTTGAGAATAAGAGGCTGAAAGTAAGCAGAAACTATGGTTTAAGTGGAAATTATTTAGTTAATATTGCTATCTATCCATCCAGTGAGACCATACTCTGTGCAGAGTGTCAGTGCTGACAAAGCAGTCTCCTGGGCTAATGGGCACAATCCTGGACAGGTCGCCACTCCGACACAGGATGCTGAAATGGCTCAATTAGCCCGACAAACTGGTACTCATTTTGCTGACCTCAGAAGGATAAAAAGCTGAATCAACCACACCTGGTATTAATTTAACAGCCAAGCAGGATTTGAACTCAGGACCAAAGGATCCCAAGCCTGTCACCCAAATCATAAAGCCAACACCAGGCTATAATAGTGCTATTGCTTCGTTTATATGGTTTTCACCCAGTTCGTCTTCTTCAAAATTAATCAGTTGGATGAAGGTAAGGTGCGTGTTTCGGCGAGGCATCTTTCTGCAGACAGAAGGCAAAGACACTGTACTTCCTAAGGATATTTGATTTGTTGAGTATCTCTCTGCAGTTGCATTTTCAGACCTGATAAGAACAAGGCAGAATGCAATAAATTTGCGGAATGGGTTCCATTATGACTATACTATGGATTTGAACAATATTTATTCTTCATATCTTCAGAAGACCATAAACCTTAATCATATAACATTACATTACTATTTGCAAATATGCATATATTTGCCATAGCTAAATCACTGTTGTATTACACACAAAAATCGAAGTGAATCTACTTTTAATTGAATTGTTTTATTTAAATACCTCCTAAAAAGACCCATTTTACAACCCTATTTGATGTTTGTGTACTGTGCATAAATAAAACTTTACATTGTCAAAGAGTTGCTAGAATGCTGTGCAGCGACTCAAAAAAATACCCTTTTTGTATACAGTCAAGGCTCGTCAAAGAGTTGGAACACTGAATAGATCAGGATCCAACAGAACAAAGGAACAGTAGAAAGAGAAGGGGAAACACCAACAGCAGTGCCAAAGGACAAAATAGACGAAGGACAAACAAACCATGGAGGTAAGAATGAGAGGTAGAGGAGGACACAGGGGGTGGAGAAGATGAATGCAGGAGTAAACTCTCAGGAAGGAAAAGCTGGAAATTTTGGCAGAGGTGGGCTGTAGAAATCAGAGGGGACAAAGAATGGAAAGAGCAAAGTGTGCAAGGCCAGAAAGGATGCCGTAAAAGACAGTGAGACCACTGACCTGTCTGTGATGGGAAAGTGATAGGCTCATAGACACAGCTTCATCGTTAGAGATTCCAATGACCTTGAAGGTCTTGGTTTTCACGGCGTCAAGCTGAGCAAGGTGTGGGGCAAGGGAGCCAGCTCAGAGGTGAGAGCAGTATTCCATTAAGCTGTGGATGAAAGCCTTGTAGGTGTATCGGAGTTCAGGTGTGTCAAGGAAGGACTTTGCATTAGTTATGATGTCCAGTCGATGACTTTCTTTGGAGGCCATCTTTGAAATGTGGTTTGTACAAGCAAGATCATGGCTGAGAGTGAGACCAAGGAGTTTGATTGACTGAACTTACTCAAGAGGATTGTTAAGAATGTAAATGTGAGGGTTTGCCAGACTGTCCTTTTGGAGATCGTGAGAATGTGAGATTTGTCAGGATTGAAAGGTATATTCCAAGTGTTTGACCAGCTTGTGATTTTGTCAAGATCTGAAGAGAAGGAAGAGGGTGCAGCCTGCCTGCCTGAGATTGAGGGATGTCATGGCAGAGGATGGACATATCATGATATAGAAAGGAGATTTTCCAGAGAGTCAAAGAGATCATTGATGAAGATCAGGGATAAGATGGGGGCAGAGAACACTGCCGTGGAGCACTCCAGCCTTAACAGAGAGAGGAGATGAAATGATTATGTTGAGAGCCATACGTTTATGACGAGAGTAGAGGAAGTTGGTAAGCCATATATGGAGTTGGCCTTGGATCCTATCGATAGAGAGTTTGGAGAGCAGGGTGGGATGACAGACTGTATTGAAAGCATGAGATATGTCTAGAGAAATGGCCCTCATCACATATCTGACATTGAGGGCATCTATCTATTGTTGGGAGAGTAGAGCAGCATGTCCAAGGTAGAGTGACCTGGTCTGTATGCGAATTCGTGATCTGAGTTGAGGTTGCTGGAGTAGAGGAATGAATTTATGTCAACTGTGATGATGGATTCCATGACCTTGCTGATGATTGGAAGTAAGCTGATATAGCTGCAGTTAAGGGGATCAGTTTTTGCATCTTTTATGTAATGCAGTGATGATGACTGACTTGCAAGGGCAAATGATAGTATGAAAAGAGCACGTAGCTCAGCTATGGCAAAATATGCATATTTGCAAATGGTAATGTAATGTTACATCCTCTAGATTTGTGGTCTTCTGAAGATATGAAGAATAAATATTGTTCAAAGGTGCAGTTTCGTCACAATGGAACCCATTACACTAGAGCAGCAGAGCAGGGTTTTAGGACACGTGAGCTGATGGCGCCTGGTCTGGTCCAGTTACAGAATCAGAGTTGAGGGTCACCAGAAACATCTCCACCTTCACAGACTAAATACTTCAACTCCAACTTCTCAAGACACATCATTTAGGACCAGTTGGGTGTGTCTGGTTAGGGTTGCTACAGAGAGACAGGGGTTTGGGACACAGGATTTGGAAGCAAACACAGAATTGAGGCATTTGGCTTTCTCACGAGTGGAGTCGGATGTGGTGCCATTTGAAGTGAGGGAAGGCACGGAAGGGGAGCATACTCTGGAGACAGACTTAACAAGCCACTATCAGGTTTTAGAGGAGGGAGACAAGCTTTAAAGCTCAATCTTGAGGTTGGACATATGTTTTCTGGCTCTCCTGAATAATGGGCACACAGTGTTTATGGCTTTTGTGGAATGATCTGAGTTTACCTTCGGTTGGATTTGCTTTCCAGGAAGAGAATGCAAGTTGTTTCAGAGCAACTGCCTCACCACAGGATTCAGTGTACCATGGGTGGGAAGAAGGGTAGGATAACTGAAGACGAGATCTCCATCACAAACCATTATCATTTCTACCCCCGTCAACCACCCCCACCCCCCCACCTCCCATACCCAAGGCCAACTATTTCCAAATTGCCAGCTTCTCCTTCCTGTGAGTTTGCTTCTGTATCCATCTTTGCCACCCCATGCGTCATCCCCTACCACTCATTGTTCCCCACGGCCATTATTTGGCCAAGTCTCCCTTTATTTTGTCCTTCAACTCTGCTGTCAGTGCCCCCCTCCCACTGTCTGCAGTTCTTTTTGTTCTGTCGCATCTTAATCTGTTCAGTGTTCTCGCTCTTCCATGAGCCTTGACTTTATATCCCCAAAAAATGCATTTCTAATGCAGGGCTGCAAAACGATCATCTTCTTTATTTAAATGCAAAGGTAATCATCAATTCTGACATTTTGGCATGCAAAATTAGTCACTTAGAGCGAGTGGTTCCTGCTCCGTCACCCTGAGCGAGTGGTTTGTGCTCCATCACCTTGAGCTAGTGGTTTGTGCTCCATCACCATGAGCGAGTAGTTCATGCTCAGTTACCCTGAGCGAGTGGTTCGTGCTCCATCATCCTGAGTGAGTGGTTCATGTTCCATCATCCTGAGCGAGTGGTTCGTGCTCAGTCACCCTGAGCGAGTGGTTCATGCTCCGTCACCCTGAGCGAGTGGTTCTTGCTCCATCATCCTGAGCAAGTGGTTCGTGCTCCGTCAACCTGAGCGAGTGGTTCGTGCTCCGTCACCCTGAGCGAGTGGTTCATGTTCCGTCACCCTGAGCGAGTGGTTCTTGCTCCATCACCCTGAGCGAGTGGTTCTTGCTCCATCACCCTGAGCAAGTGGTTCGTGCTCCATCACCCTGAGCAAGTGGTTCGTACTCCGTCACCCTGAGTGAGTTATTGTGATATAACACCCGATTTCCGAGACGTTTGCCGCATTAAAGTGTTTTCTAAATTACTGAGCAAAATTTTTTTCCACCCATCACAATCAGCTGTTTATAAAGAATAATGCTTGTGAACATATCCCTGAAACATCTACATAGATGAAACGTTGTTTTTTGGTGAAAGCTACTCAAGGTTTCTGGGTTGTATACTGTAAGTGCTGCAGTTGGTAATCACACTGACTGCAACCTGCCAATTCCCGAAATATTGCCGATATTCAAGCCGTGTGTGTGTGGTTGTGTGTGTGTGTGTGTGTGTGTGTGTGTTCATGAAGCATAACATTATTTCAGCTAACTCCACCACCCCCACACCTCTCTCTCTCTCTCTCTCTCTCTCTCTCTCTCTCTCTCTCTCTCTCTCTCTCTCTCTCTCTCTCTCTCTGTCTCTCTGTCTCTGTCTCTCTGTCTCTCTGTCTCTCTGTCTCTCTGTCTCTCTGTCTCTCTGTCTCTCTCTTTCTTCTCTCTTTGTCTCTCTCTCTCTCTCTCTTCTCTCTCTCTCTCTCTCCTCTCTCTCTCTCTCTCTCTCTCTCTCTCTCTCTCTCTCTCTCTCTCTCTCTCTCTCTCTCTTTCCTCTCTTCTTTCTCTTCTCCTCTTTCTCTTCTCTCTCTCTCTTTTCTCTCCTCTTTCTTCTCTCTTTTCTCTTCTCTTTCTCCTCTCCTCTCTCTCTTTTCTCTCTCTTCTCTCTTCTTCTCTCTCTCTCTGTCTGAACATGTCCGCATGGTGGTTATGTCTGGATGGTGTTTGTCTCTGGATGTGTCCTGGTGGTGTTTATGCTTGGATGAGAGTTTGTCCCCGGACGTGTCTGAGTGGTGTTTGTCTCCAGCTAGCTTGGCTCTGGACGCATCCGAGCGTGTTTGTCTCTGAACGCGTCCGGGTGTGTTTGTCTCTGGATGCGTCCGGGTGGTGTTTGCCTCTGGACGTGTCCGGGCAGTGTTTGTCTCTGGACAGCTTGGCTTCAGACGCGTCGGGAAGTGTTTACATCTGGACGGGAGTTTGTCTCCGGCCGTGTTTACAGTATGACTGGTAGAAAATGGATTTCAGACATTATTTTGTTTCCATCTTCACTGTTATTTTTGCAGAATAATTTTGATGAGACAGTATGAATCGTAATTAACGCTCCACCGCACGTCTGCCTTCCCTTCCCTCACCTCAAACTGTCTTCCTCCCTCCCCCCGCGTCCTCCTCCTCCTCCTCCTCCTCTCTCTTTCCCCTCCACTCTCTTATCTCTCCCTGCTCTTTCTCCCCCACCCCTCTCTCCCTCTTCCCCCCTCTTTTTCTCCCTCCCCTGTTTAGTATTACCATCAGCGAAGCGACGGATGGTATTTGCTAGTTATAAATATTTACACTTCCTCATGCACAGACGTACAGAATAAATACAAGATGCCATTGCACATATTATATATATTTACACTTCCTCATGCACAAATGTGCAGAGCAACTACAAGATGCCAATGCACATATTATATATATTTATACCTCCTCATTTTCAGATATTTAGAGCAAATACAAGATGCCAATGCATATATTATACATATTTACACTACCTCATCTACAGATGTACAGAGCAAATACAAGATGCTAATGTACATGTTATACATATTTACACCTCCTCATCTTCAGATATGCATAGCAAATACAAGATGCTCATGTACATGTTGTACATATTTACACTGCCTCATCTTCAGATGTACAGAGCAAATACAAGATGCCAATGCACATATACATATTTACACCTCCTCATCTTCAGATATGCAGAGCAAATACAATATCCCAATGCACATATCGTATGTATTTACACCTCCTCATCTTCAGATATGCAGAGTAAATGCAAGATGCCAATGCACAGATTATACATATTTACACTGCCTCATCTTCAGATGTACAGAGTAAACACAAGATGCTAATGTACATGTTATACATATTTACACCTCCTCATTTTCAGATATGCAGAGCAAATACAAGATGCTAATGTACATGTTATAAATATTTACACTGCCTCATCTACAGATGTACAGAGCAAATGCAAGATGCCAATGCACATATTATAAATATTTACTCTGCCTCATCTACAGAGGTACAGAGCAAATGCAAGATGCCAATGCACATATTATAAATATTTACTCTTCTTGGCATTTGAGAGGGAAATGTCAATGCCATGGTAACAGGAATAATTTGATGCTGGGCTGTCATCAGCATTGCTGCATACTTCGTGAATGGTAGAATTATATATCGGTTTGTGATTACATCTGGCTTATTTTATTTATTATTCTTACAAAGGCTGAACTTCATGAAAGAGAATTTGTGAAAGGACATTTAAATCCTGATGTTTGAGTTCACCATTTTAAACTGTCGTACATTTAATTTTCACCCTTTCCAGTTTAATGTCAGTCTATAGGTTTGAGAAGATTATTTTGGCAATGCCAGCCCCCTTGATTATAGGCTGACTGGCATGCATTTTGCAGTGGGGTTTCTATGTGGACACCTCAAGATGTTTGTGTTAAACATTGATTGAATTGATTCCAAGCTTTTTTTACTCACATCAACATGTCTACATCTGTTCAAGTAAAATCATTTAGTGTAATAATTTAGAACCTTTTCATGAGACTTTGGTGCCAGTTTTTCACTTCTTGTCAAGTTTTGTGATTTTTAATGATATTTTAGAGGACAGCTATCCATCTTTAAACTGTTTGTGGCTACATATTGTACAAAGCACTCTGGCAATGTGAGCAGGGCTGTAGTAATAACATTTGAACTTTTGAAGTGCATACGTTTGTGTTCAAGAAGGCTTGAGTCAGCCCAAAATACAATTTAGAATAAAATCTGAACATCAAATTGAATTTCAAGCTTGGTGACAGCTTCATGGTTAAGGTGGTTGGCTTAAGATCTTAAGGTCCTGAGTTCAAGCCCTAGCTGTGCCAAAATAACAGCTGGTGGATTGACTCAACCCATCATCCTTTCGAGGTTGCCAAAATGAGTACCCGCTTTCTGGGAAAAGTGTTTGCATATTCTACGTTGGAGTGGCGCCCCGTCCAGGATTGTGCCCCTTCGCCAATGAAACCACCTCCCGTCCAGGAGGATCATCCATCATCCCAAATGGAATGTATGAGTCCTGTTGCATTTCCAGTCCGAAAAAAACAAATATATGAGCATTTCCTATGCTCACAAAAGCAGAAGCTAGGGGAACCCACACATTATTTATCATGATCGATATCACAAGGGACCTCTGGCTCTTATGTGAGGGAATAAATGTGGAAGGCATGGAATTGCTGTGTTAACATTCACAACAGTAATCCCATGAAAAAATAAATTTGAATTATTTTTAACCACCTAAAACGTTCCCACGTACACCCCGAGTACAACTCTCAATTTGACTCATTCTGAGTTCAACCACCAGGTTCATGAGTGTGTAGAGATCAAACACACACACACACACACAAACACACATCACACACACACACACACAACACAGTCACACACACAGCCACACACACACACACACACACACACACAAACACTTGTCGAATTATAGTCTGGTGTGCGGGTGTATGTATGAACGTTATAGAATGGCAAACACCTTGGTTGATCTCCACCAGATTTGCATTGTGCTGGGGGTACCTGTGAGTTGGTTATGGGTACAATTAATATTGGCCCCTTATCCCCTGTAGGTGGCAGAGATGACCTGCACAAATAAAAAGGCTGAGTAGTAATATGTGCATGATAGTCAACATGAAATTTGAATGCGTAGATGATGGGGTAGACTCATAATTTTTATAAAAAGGGGAGGGGGTGGAACCAGTATTTTTACAAATAGGGATGGGGTACACATCCAAAATTTTTATAGTGAGGGGAAATCACAATTTTCATAAAGGTGGGAGTAGGAGCACCCATCATTTTTATAGAGGGTGGACAGGGGAACATACAGAGTTTTTGTACATATGGCATTGTGGAAGATTTACAAGGAAGAGGGGAGGGGGTGGGGTGCAACCCGAATTTTTGTATCAGGGGAGGGGAGGAAAACAGGACTATTAAATGGGGAGAAGAGAGAGGGTGTGCAACTAGAAATTTTACAAGGGGGTGGCAAACAGGACTATTGAATGGGGAGACAGAGGGGATGCAACCACAATATTTTAAAGGTGGGAGGGAGGCAAACAGGACTATTAAATGGGGAGAGGGAAGGGTACAACCAGAATTTTTTTTATAAAAGGGTGGCAAACAATGCTTTTAAATGAGGAGAGGGAGGGTTGCAACCAGAATTTTTATAAAGGGTGGAGGGGGCTGCACACATTCCATTGTGCAATATATATTTCACTGACACCACAATTTGCTTAAGGAGGGAGAGGGTATTTATTAGTTCATTAAAATAGGTAGGTATTATGCTAACTTCTTTGCAAAAAACACACTAAACTGTATTTAAGATCTGATTTGGATTCTGGAACAATTTTCATCTCTTGTTATGCCAAAGTTCAAATCCATTTAACATAATTTAACATTAGAAACTTATGCTGTCAATAAACAAACAAATCTCCCATTCAGTTGGAAGTAATCAAAGCAGTTATGTAAAATGCTGCTTACAATTCATTTGTAATTTATCTTGGATTGTAACTAATGACATGAAAGTATTTTTAATTCCATAACCATTTCATTTTTTTCTGGCCTACCATCCCTTGTATAAATGTTCATTGTATGTAATCCACATCTGCATGTTTTTTGGGTAGAGCACGTGTGGCCAAAATGTAATGAAGGGATGAATGTGTAGATTCAGCTTGGAGGGCCACACGTCCCCCTGGATCTGGTTTCCCCTTTTCCCCACCGCAAGTTTATAATTTTATTATTATGCCCGTGGTTCCACATTGCCCTGGGGGCCAATAACCCACCCAAACCCCATGGGAGGCAGAGTGATTCAACCGTGGAGTTATGTTCAGCCAGCCAAGGCATGATTTTGGTGAATCGATAAGAGGTAGGGCATACCTCATTCCAGGGGAGACTTCCTATAACATGCCAAATGGTTTGGGCTCTACGCAAGATCCCGGTTCAAAATGTCATGTTATGGATTTGAGACCTGCGGTGCGGAAGAGGCAAGGATGCGATTTGCAGCCTCTTTGGGCAATTTATTACACCTTTGTCTCCACTTGCAAGGCTCAAAAAGACATTTTCAGTTGATTCATCTGAAACTCAATTGAATACAAAAATTACCCTATTTTGATGTCAAAATGTTTCATGTTGAAGTAAATTGTTAAATTTGCTGCATTATAAATAACATAATTCAATATATATATATAAATAACATAATTCCAATATATATATATATATAAATATATATATATATACATATATATTTTTTTATATTTGAGTTCATCCTCCACACACTAATCCTAAGCAAATTGGTTTATCTCTGAACAGTTTCAACCTTCGGCAATTCAAGTTCCTCCCCAGACACATTTAAAGTTTTAATGTGGATAAGTATTGTTTCAGATTTGGGGGCGTTAGGTACCATGAGGGGAGTTCTCAAATCCACTATCCGGCCGACGAACCGAGGATAATTTCATGGCTCAGTGGGTTGCTAAGCAACCACAGATGCCATCTAAGATGTTTAATTCAGGCAGGGTTCAGCATCTAAATCTACTTTTACTTACCAGCGAATTAAACCCCCTCAGATAGAATGCTGTAGCCTGGTGTTGGCTTTGTGGTTAGGGTGGTGGCTTGGGATCCTTGGGTCCTGAGTTTGAGCCCCTTTGGCCACTGGATTAACATCAGGGGGTTGACTCAGCCTGTCAACCTTCCGAAGTCGGCGAAATGAGTACCAGTGTACTGGTCCCGGTGTACGCTCCAGTTAGAATAGGTGTACCATATCCCTGTGTCATGAGGCGACCAGGGTTAGCATCAGGAAGGGCATCCGGCAATAAAAACATTGCCCTAAGAAGGGAACCATGATTGCAAGGAGCCCGCAAAAAAGCTAAACCCTGCAGGGAAAAATGGCTGTAAAAAAAAAAAGATAGAATGCTGGACTCTCAACATCCCACTGTGATTTATCAGATGGCCGAGCGATACAGTAAGTGGTGATATTGGCTAATGGCTACACATAACGAAATGGTGGGGGTGAACTCCGTGCAACGACACACCCACTATGTTGAACCAATATAAGCTGACAATAAGAAAGTTTGGGAAAGGTTCATCCAGTCAACAAAGGCAAGTATTTACAAGGCATTTTCACCAATAATAGTTCTTACCCCAAGCACAGAAGCCTTTCTTATTCAGTTACTTATTCACAGTTCTACAACACAGGTGCCTCAGTCGTTCCAGGAAAACAAGGTAAGGAAGAGCGATGAAGAAGGATATAGAGGAAGAGATAAAAGGACAAGGCATATTTGTGGCCTCTCACTCACTGGATGAAAGCCGGTGTAACAGTTTAACTACCCTCCTGGACAACTCCCCCCCCCCCCTAGGGAATAGAATACAAAAAAATAGAAAATGGATAAAAAATAGTATGTAAAGAACATGAACACCGAGAGGTATATATTTTTAGTATAAATCTATTTTTGGCCATAGGGGGCAAGTTATCCAGGGAGGGGAGAGACTTATCCTAGGACAAGTACCCCCCCCCCCCCGGGGGGGAAGTTGTCCAGGGGGCGACTTATCCTGTTACACCGGCAGACTCACATTGATCCCAACAAACAACAATAGAGGTGGGGGAGGGAAGAATTAAGAGGAGAGTCGGTGGTGTGATGCTACGCATTTTGGGGAGAGGTGTCGAGGTGACTGCATGTGGTTTCCAGGAAATAGCGTGAGTTTCCCAATCATTGTTCTTAAAAGAGCAGTAGGCAGGGTTTGATGCTCAATGCGTGTAAAGTGAACGAGGTAGATTTAGGGAAAGCAACAGACAGAGAGCGTAAATCAGTATGTATGTGGCCATCACGTATGGGAATTCACTGTTGGCTGGGCCAATTCCCTGCTCGAAACCTCGCTCGCTTACACTCTCCACCAGCCCTCCATTGTGCTGCAGTCATTGGCTTGTTCTCGTATCACCAGTGCATTAGTGTCGAATTTCAGACATGTCAACCAGCATTCTGAGCTCCGGCCCAAGTTTTTGTAAGCTGTGGGTAAGTGTAGCATTGCATTTGTGAAGCTTCCCTAGTGCTGTTGCGTATGCTCTGTTGGTATTGATTTTTTTTCCGATATCGATATTCTGGTGGGCTCACTCATACCGGTATATCAATATTTTAAAAATATAAAAAAATGAAATAAGTAAGGTTTTTTTTGCACAGGTTCCATAAACACGTAATGGTCCAATGGTCCATTACATAATCAGATGTGACGTACACATCATTCACACATGGTAATTTCTCCAAGTATTCCCACAGGGGGCTTTTTCCCTCCATCATGAGAACGGTTATTTTACTTCCAACTTCAACTTGTATAAAAATGATTTTGTTTTAAAGCGAGCTCAGTGTTGGTAATCGGCCCAGGCCGGTATCCATCGCTATCATGGATCGCCATTTTGGTATGACTATCACGGATTGCCATACCGGAATGACCATTGGGGATCGCCGTACCCATATTATTATCGCAGATCGCTGCACTGGTATGACTATACCGATATCAGTTCATACCGGTATCAGTTCATACCTGTATTGCTTCATACTGGTATGACTTTCAGACTGGTTTGACTCTCATACCAGTGTGAATATCATACCGGTATGACTGATGCGGAGTGCCATGTCGGTAATCGGCACAGGCTTTCTAAAGTACACGCGATTCATATAAAATAACCAATTGGCAATTACTTTAAAAACTGCCATGAGGGCAAAGATAAACATGATTGCTTGTATGGTGCTCTGGTGCTCAGGATTAAAATTAAAATTTGCAACCTGCTGTACTTACTTCCTGATACGTCTTAGCGCCATATGTTCCACTGTTTCAGGTGCAGCCAACAGCATTTAAAGACTGTAAACACCTTTCTTCGATTTGTTCATTGTTGGTATCACAGCTCGGTGTATCCATCCATTATTGTTTTTTTTTCATACCGATATTGGTTTTTTTTGGAATACCGGGATAATGGGTATATTTAAAATTACACTCTACAAGCAGGGAGCAGCTGTTGTTTATCTCATACGAGGATGACAATCACAGCGCCAATGATCGGGTTGTATTGGGGAGTTTTGCAGGAAATAATTTAAGAAAAGAGAGAAATCTATTTAATTCCATGATGATTTGCACACGCTGAGGCATATATTATAGCCTATAGCCTTTGTATATAATAGCCTATAGGTAATGAGTTGATGGGGTAATTCTGGTCATTGTACTGAGGCAACTGAATTAACAGGGTAATTAGTGACATTTTGTTGGTGGGGGGATGTTTTTGGATGTGAAATGATCAGGGGTGAGGAGGGGATGGTGTGAAGTGGGCATTGGGAGGCTGAAGGATGGTGAGAGTGGTTTGAGATGAAGGAATGAATGGTTGGATTCATGTGAGGGAAATTTCCCATGGGAATTACGCGGTTTGAAAGGCAAAAAGGGTAGGATCGTGAGGACTGAGGAGTTACTGTTGAGAACCTAAAGGGCAAGGGACCAGCGATGGATGGGAAGTTGGAGTTAAAGAAGGGTTGAAAGTATCGCAGATCGCCAGACCGGTGTGACTATCGCGGATCGCCAGACTGGTATAACTATTGCATACCGGTATAACTACACTGGTGTCGCTTCGTACTGGTATGAATATCGTACCGGTATGAATGTCGTATCAGTATCACTATTGCGGATCGCTGTAGCGGTAATCACCATAGGCTTTCTAAAGTACACCCGAGTCATATAAAATAACCAATTGGCAATTGCTTTAAAAACAGCCAGGAGGGCAAAGAAAAATGCCATTGGTGTTGAGGGTTAAAAATTAAAACTTGCTGTACCTGGTATGTCTTGATGTCATACGTTTCACTGTTCCAAGGACAGCCGAGATGCTGAGTGCATCAAAACTTTGTAAAACATTGTACGGTATTGGAAGATTGTAAACACCTTTCTTCGATTTGTTGGTGATACACCGGGTTTTTTTTTTTTTTCATACTGATTTTTGTTCAGAATTCCAATATTGGAAATTGATATGAAAAATTATACAGTATACCGATATATCAATACATCACCAGACCTTACTTTTGCATTGCGGTTGGGTTCGCCAAGGCTTTTTCTCCATTGGCCGCCTCTCTCCAGGCAACGTTCATTTTTCACAATGTTCACAATGGAACACAAAGGTTCCCCAGTACAGTCAGTGACCAAATGGGGCATTGGGTGCCAAGGTCATTGTTGGGGGTTGGGCCAGTTGCTGCAGTACCATTGTTGCACAGAGTGGAGGCTCCCCCAACCCCACTATCACCACTCCCAGCTGCATGGGTCCATGGTGCATTATGATGTCTCTTCTCTCTCTCTTTTTTTTGTTTTTTGTATACATTGTCGAGGCTCGTATGAGAGCTAACACACAAAGCACAGCAGGGGGGGGGGGGCATGAGACAAGAGGGGTGGGAGTGGGAAGGACAAAACAGTGGGGAACAGAGACATTAGGAATTGTGGAAGGGAGAGGGATGGGGCGGGGAACACGGGGTAACAAGATGGACATTACAGGGACTTTCAGGAAGGGAAGCAGGGAATTTGAAGGAGGTGGGTTTGGGGTGGATTAACGGGGGTAGAAAAGATCGAGGATTTGATGGGGGACGATAAGAGGTGTGGTGAACAGATGTTTTGAAGGCCTGGAGGGAAGAATGTGATTGAACAGAGTGAGGGAGTTTATTCCAAAGGCGGGGAAAAACGAGGAATGAAAGAGTGAAGGTGAGCAGTGATTCATGATTTTAGTAGTTTTACCAGAAGGGGGTTGTTGGCAGACCTTGAGTGCCCTGCGGAATATTGTTGTGGGGGCGGGTCTCGGTGGCGAGCATGACCGCTGGGGAGCAGTAGTCGGCTCCACCGAACACACCGGAATTTAGGTCGTAACCCTCGGGTAAGTCCGAAAGGCACGGGCCCTTACAGGACCATGAATCGCCAATAATGACCGCGTGGGGTAGGGTTAATTGCCAACTTCAATATACCTAAGTACCCACGTCGGCAAAGCTTACCGGGAATTCACACCCTCGACAGGCCTCGAGCAGAATGAGCCGTTACCGTGCTCGAACCGTGTGTAACCCGAGCGGATGGTTACCGAGGTCTGTCGGTCCAAATGAACAATTTACTGCTTCGCTATTTCCTCCAACACGCACCATGCTATCCAATGAAAGAAACATAGAAATGAGCTGGTACATTCAACAATAGGGGTATTTATTTTTAACATAATCGGGGAGGGGAACACAGAGCAGAATTATCACGAATAAAGAACGTAATGCACAATGAGCAAAATAACGCACTTACACAATTCTACTTGAAGACGGGCACACACACAGACACACACCCAAAGAAATGGACCCGTCGGGTCGTTATTGAAGGTTTCCAGCTCGAAGAAAGGTGAGCTGGAGACCAGAGCTAGCTGGGACATTCCCGCCTCGTGGGCCCTTGACGATCCGGCTCGGCGGGACTTGAACCCGCAACTCGATGCCGTCTGCAAGCACCGGGTATGGAGGGCAGCATCAGGCTCCAGCAGCGGAGACAGCGAGCGCCAGCAGAGGAGACAGGCAAGCGATTCTTGTCCTGACAGACTCGCGGCAGGCGATCCTCTCGGGACAGGCTCAAGGGAAAAGAACAGACCTCTCCGCGCACACCCGCTCTTCTCTTCACCCCCACCCATCCCGCTGACGCAACTCGCCTCTGGATTGGCCGGTGGTTGTCAGGCGACTCATGGCGGCCTCTCGATTGGCTGGGGCGCGCGTGTGGTGCTCGCCCTCCGCTCATTGGCTGGAGGAAACGCTCTCTGCCCCTCCTCGAGCAGAGCTTCGACCCGAGACAACAAAAACTCCGCCCACGTCCCAGCCAAAACACATGCGTAATGGCGACCGGTCGAGTGCGGGAAGGTGGCGTTGTTGTGTGGATGTAGTAGTAGTAGCTGTCGTTGTTGGTGGTGAAGAACCGAAGATGGGCGTTGTTGTATGGATGTGTATAGTGCTGTCGTTGTTGTTGGGAAGAAGCAAGTGGCTTGTTGTCGTGTTGTGGTAAAAATCCTAACTATAAATAATTCACAGCGCAGTACAATTAATCACCCATTAAACATAGGAGGGACCCTACCTAGAAACACATACTTATGATATAACTGATCTATAGACCTGGCTGTTGTGTGCTCATGGCTGCCAGATTGTAACACTACCCCCTCCCTTTTTACAGACTCGTCCGAGTCGTCAAATTTGTGTGTGACCAGCATGTGTAAGTTTTCCTAGTACGATTTACCTACGGATCCCTGAGTATGACATTTGATGTATGACTCAAATGTATGTATGACATTGATGATGCTGAGTATGACAGAGTGATGAATGATGGGGCTGCCTGCAGGGCAGTCCTTGCAAACACTTGCTGGATGATCCTGGCGCACATGGTTGGATGGTGACAATGGGCAATGCAAACAGGGGCAGCAGGCATGGGATCATGACAGAGGCAGCAACAAAGGCATGGCAAGGCAGATGCGGACCAGCATCTGTGGCACAAAGCATATGAAGCTGGGCCTCTGGTATGGTCCGTGAGGTTCTGTGGAGGGAGTGCGTGGTGCGCCGTTGAAGCGGGCTCGGACCTACCCTACTGTCTCCCCCAAACCTATCGCCTTTGACTGTCTCTGTCCATACCCACTCTTTAGTTTGCAACAAGAAAACAACAAAATTTAGCCCCTTTTTATTCTTTTTATTTTCTTTTATTTTTTTCTTTTATTATAATTGCTTGTTCCTAACCTCCTACTTTCTTTGTCCGGCTAACCTATCCTGTCATCTACTCCCAACCCCTAAGTTCCTTTTTTGGAAGGGACTAAGGGAGAGACTTGCGTCCTGTCTCGAGGCAACGAAGCCTCAGAATAGCCTCCCACAGATTTCAGCCATCTTACCAAGGTGGTCAGCGGCCTACGGAGAGCGAAAGGATGGATGGTGCGAAGGTTACATTTCCTAACTATCCTAGCATTTATTAACTTTTAAACTACCTGGGGTTTTCAAAACGCCTGTCACTTTAAACTATTGGTTTAGAAACCATGATTCCCGTCACTGTGTGTGGTGTCCATTATTAATTTGGGCCCTGCCGCAAATTTTCACTTGTGCCTTGCACAATTTCATGGCTGGCAGCGTGGCTCACTTGGTAGGGATTTCCCTCCTGCCGGACTCTAACTACGGCCCCCAGGCCCTGAGGCCGTCTCGAGCCTACCTGCTCCTATGAAGTGGGGGGTTGCCCTTCCTGGCATTGCCCCCCTCCGATGCCACGTGGCATTTTGGCGCTACGGGTCCCGTTCCGCGGGTCGCCCATGCCACTACACTCTCCCGGTCTCTTGGACCCTTGCCTACTCTGGCCGACTAGTCCGGTGCCCGGGGTGCCCTCTACTCGATACTCACCTTTCGACAGCCACGCTTCCAGCCGGTCCATGGACTCTGCACCCTTCAAAGGTATCGAGCCTTTCAAACACCACCAACACAGAACGACCTCCTTTTGGTAAATTTACTAACCCACTAACTAACATTACACTGACCCGGGGTCACTTGGGTGGGATTCACTCCTCCCCCACTCATCTATTCGCAACATGCATTCACATTCACTCCACTCAACACTTGGCCTGCTGACCCACATTCACTCATCATACATCTTCTTTCACTTTTATTTTCACACCAACACTCTACCTATGTTCCCCTAACTATCTCCTGCTCCCTCGTCGTCCCTTACTCTAATGCACATTCCATTTAATCTACGTAGCTAAGCTACGTCCCCACTACACATTCCATGTCCGTCCATGTCTCCAAATCCATTCTAAATCTAAATCTACTTTCCCACTAACTAGTCCACGAGCCCCATGGAGGACGGCTCATGCCCCCATGAGGCCAGTCTAACGAAGCTAAACCTCCCGCTAAATGATTGCTCCTATGCCAAGCAGGATGCCCACCACATCCCTGCCGGGCGTGTACTTGGAGCGAGGCTTTTTTTTTTTTGCACTGCCACGGCGGCGGTTTGCGACTCACTCGCTCGTCCCTTCCGTCGGGCGATACGTGCAGCCTGACGTCTCCCGCGCATCGCAATCAACACTCGCCTTCGAGGGGTCCGCCATGCGAGCCAACGCGTGCCGCTCGCCGTAACTTGCGCCGCGAGGTCCGTGCCGATGACGTCACTCGCACACCGAACCTGCGCGGCTTCCCGTGCAGGCCCGCACGAGCGCATCATCCGGGAACCGCTCCGCGCGCTCTGCGAACACACGCGCGGCGTGCAGCACGTGGAGCTTCGCACACAGCGCTCGCATGTGACCCGTCCGTTCCAAATTCATCCCGTAGTCCACATTTTAGCCGTAAACGCACGGTTCTTTCAAACGCGGGACGTTCATGCACCGGCTTCTTAAGTCGAGTTCGCCTAGGCCGTCTCGAAAAGGAGGAAGGACCTTGGATGCAACGTTCCGCGGAGCCGGCGCGATTTCCAAAATAAAACCCGTCCACCATCTGGTTTCGGTCTGCGTACCATTCCATGCACACACTCACGCACGCCATGTTACTCGTACTGCTCACACATTCCAAACACACATACACCACTCACACACTCACCAACACTCCGGGACAATCACAAGGGGGAATGGGAGTCCGCACAAGGGATCCCGAAGCCTCTACTCCCCCAAACTCTGTATGGACCTGTTCACACCATGCCGCTACGACCTCGCACGGCCCGACCGGACTCACCTGGTCGCGATCTGCTTCGAGGGAGCATACGTCTCCCTCTGTTCCTGAGGAAGGTTAATCCAATGCTCACATTGGTCCAACACATTCTACCAGCTCACCCCATTGTCCTCAACGCTCTACGTTGTGTGCTCGTGTTTAATTTCATGTAGTTTCTTCCTCTACTTGTTCTATTTCGTGCGTCTTTTTTATTTCTGAAATTTTTTTCTAATTTTTATAATTTTATATAATACTAATTATAGTCTCTATAATTTTTCGGTCATCCATTTTATTATTTCTCCTTTAATTGTGTGGCGTCGGCTCGTCATCCCGACCTCACCCGTCTCCATCGCGGTCCGAAACCTTCAACACTCCCCTCGACTTCGATGTTCCCACGTGCAGGCGCAATCCTCAATCCGCCAATTTGCATTTACCTCGCGCCAAGGCCGCCTGCAGGTTTAACCCCATGCGCGGTTTAACCATCTTGGTTCGCCATGTGCGTTCCGGGAAATTTTTTAAAATGCTCGTAATTTGGGGAAATGGGGGGGGGGGGGTTGCTCCCTACACCCTGAACCGAATCCCATGAATTCTCTCTACGGAGGCGGAGGGGCGAATCGCACTTCTGAACACCAATTGTTGTGGGGCCGGTTACGGTGGCGAGCACGACCGCTAGGGGGAGCGTAGAGTCGGATCCACACACACCGGAATTTAGGTCGTGACCCTGCGGTAAGTCCGAAAGGCACAGGCCCCTTACAGGACCATGAATCGCCAATAATAATTTGAACGCGTGGGTAGAGTTAATTGCCAACTTCAATATACCTAAGTACCCACGGGCAAAGCTGACCAGGAAATTCACACCCTCGACAGGCCTCGAGCGGAATGAGCCGTTACCGTGCTCGAACCGTGTGTAACCCGAGCGGATGGTTACGAGGTCTGTCGGTCAAATGAACAATTTACTGCTTCGCTATTTCCCAACACGCACCATGCTAAGCCAATGAAAGGAACACAGAAAGAGCTGGTACATTCAACAAAGGGTATTTATTTATAACAATAATCGGGGAGGAACACAGAGCAGAGTTATCACGAATAAAGAATGTAATGTACAATGAGCAAAAAACGCACTTACACAATTCTACTTGAAGACGGCACCACACATACACACACCCAAAGAAATGGACCCCGTCGGGTCTTTTTTGAAGGTTTCCAGCTTGAGGAAAGGTGAGCTGGAGACCAGAGCTAACTTCGACCTTCCGCCTCTTGCGCCCTTGACGATCCGGCTCGGCGGACTTGAACCCGCAACTCGATGCCGCTGCAAGCACCGGGTACGGAGGGCAGCGTCAGGCTCCAGCATGCTCCTCCGCATGCGACAAGACAGCGAGCGCCAGCAGAGGAGACAGGCAAGCGATTTTTGTCCTGACAGACTCGCAGGCAGCGATCCTCTCGGGACAGGCTCAAGGGAAAAAAGAACAGACCTCCTCGCGCACACCCACTCTTCTCTTCACCCCCCCCCCCCGACGCAATCTCCTCCGGTGGGTTGTCAGGCGACTCGTGCGGCCTCCATTGGCTGGGGCACGTGTGGTGCTCGCCCTCTGCTCATTGGCTGGAGGAAACGCTCTCTGCCCCTCCTCGGAGCGGAGCTTCGACCGCAAGACGACGAAAGCTCGCCCACGTCCCCAGCCAAAAACACGTGCGTAATGGGTGACCGTTCGAGTGCAGGAAGGTGGCGTTGTTGTAGTGGATGCAGTAGTAGTAGCTGTGTTTTGTTGGTGGTGAAGAAGCGAAGATGGACGTTGTTGTCATCGTTGTTAGTGGTGTAAAAAATCTAACTATAAAATATTCACAGCGCACGTACAATTAATCACCCATTAAACATAGACAGGACCCTACCTAGAAACACATACTTACCGATATAACTGATCTATAGGACCTGACTGTTGTGTGCTCATGGCTGCCAGATTCCTAACAATATTGGTGGGGAAATCACAGACACAGCAGGCTGCAGGGGGAGCGAGACAAGAGAACGGATGCAGAAGACAAAAGACCACCGACCTGCCTGCGGTGAGAGAGTGAGAGGCCCAACAAATCAGCCTCATCGCGGGAGATGCCAATGATCCGAAATGCCTTGGTTTCCACAGCGTGAAGCCGAGAAAGGAGGGAGGCAGGAGCACCAGCCCAGAGGGACAGCAGTATTCCATCAGGCTGCGGACAAAGCTTTGTATGTAGTCAGGAGCTCAGTGGGCCGAGGAAAGGACTTTGCACGACGGAGGATTCCCATCGGCGACTGCTTTGGAGGCAGGTTTGAAACGTGGCTTTCCCAGGAAAGATCATGGCAGATAGTGAGACCCAGAAGCTTGAAAGAAAGGACTTCTTCTCGAGGATTGTTAGGAAAGTGGATGGGGGGGGTTTCCAAACGGTGCTTTCGGAGAGACATAGTGAGAGTGTGAGATTTGTCCGGATTGAGAGGCATGTTCCTCGTGTTGGACCAGTTTGTGATTTTACCCAATCTGCAGTGAGCGAAGAAGCTGCTGCCTGCCGTTCTGAGGAGTGGCAGAGGGTGAGTCATCAGCAAAGAGATAAAGAGGATTTTCAGAGAGTCGCAGAGATCATTGATGAAACCAGAAAAAAAAACAAGGGCAAGAACGCTGCCTTGAAACTCCAGCCTGGAAAGCAAGAGGGGATGAAAGAACTCCATTTCTGTTCACACGGTGACTACGACAGGAGAGGAAGTCTGCGAGCCATGAGTGGAGATGGCCTTGGATACCATAGAAAGAGATTCTGGTGAGCAGGGCAGGGTGCCAGACCGTGTCAAAAGCACGCAATATGTCTCGGGAAATGGCTCTGATTTCATGTCCGGCATTGAGGACCTCCATCCATTGTTGGGAGAGCAGAAGCAGCATATCCAAAGTAGAGTGACCTGGTCTGAAACCAAATTGAAGACCGGAAATCAAGCCATTGGAGAAGAGGAAGGATTTAATGTCTGAAGCGATGATGGATTCCATAACCTTGCTGATGATTGGGAGAAGGCTGATTGGTCTGTGGATGCAGGGATCTATTTTTGCACCTTTCTTGTGCAGGGCAGTAATGTTTGTTGATTTCCAAGCAGATGCCAGATGACCTTGAGCAAATGAGAGGGTGAATAGAACAGAGAGAGTGTGAGCCAAAGCAGAGGAGCAGGTTTGCAGGACACGTGGGCTGATGTCGTTTGGACCAGTTGCAGAATCTGAGTCGAGGTTTGACGCTAGCTCTCCATCTTGTCAGGAGAAAAGGACACAGAGTCCAGGGACAGTTGGGTGCGACTGGGAAAGGTGAATACAGAAAGCGATGGGTTTTGGACACAACATTTCGATGCAAACATCGAGTTTGGGCATTCAGCCTTTTCACGTGTGGTATCAGCAGTGCGGCCATTTGAGGTAATTGAGGGGATGGAGAGGGGAACATTCACCAGAAACAGATATGATTGGACGCCACCAGGATTTGGAGGAGGGAGAGAGGTTTGAGAGTGCGGACTT
>CM068960.1:103932495-103948328 GCA_035128595.1 Eptatretus atami
GCGGATGATTGCTGAGGAACTTTCCATCAACAAGGACACTGTCTGAGCATCATCACTGAAAATCTAGAAATACGCAAGGTGTGCGCAAAGATGGTCCCCAAGCTGTTGTCTGAGGACCAGAAACAGCAAAGAGTCAAGCCTGCTCTCTGAACTACAGAAACATTCACAATCTTCCCATATCAGCAATTCATGGAATCGTATAATTCACCAGACTCAGAATATACATTGCAAGTCTCCAATTATCTTAATGGTAGATCCCAATTTTATCCTCTCCTGGGCCACTCCAACTAGAGATAGTCCTATTACTGCAATCTATGGATGCTCTGAACCTCAAGTAAAATGTAGAGCCTACCACTTGAATATTCCTGGCATTGTAAACCATTTGACACCAGTGTCGTGAAGTAAAACTTACTGACCTTTGAAATAACGACTGTTAGATAGCTCATGCTTTAAGCAACGCTTAGCCAGGCCAAACAGACCAGCACGGACAAACGACAGGAAATGGGTGAACAACCTCCTTCACATTTGGTGGCAGACGTAATTATAATCCGAACTGGATTTGGATCGTCACCAAATCTAATCAGATTCGTCCTGTCTCACACCAAAACTGTCACAAAAATTTAATCGGATCTGTCCACTACTTTTTGAGATATCCTGCACAAAAAACACAGCAGACAGACGGGACAGATACAGGGGTGAAAACATAACCTTCACCTTCGGGGTGGAGGTTAAAAACAGATATGAAGAGAAAAAGAAAACTGATATGGTTTTATTATCTATGGACAACTCTTTCGGAGTTGAATTTTAACTGCGGAGATTCAGTGCCATTGGACATGTGTTTTCATGTCTTTTTGTCACAAATCAAATGTGGTTTCAGATTTATAAGGTTATACTGAGAGTCACTATCGGGGTTGTTGAATGTAAGAATTGTGGTTGGATCATTAATGTGTGGATGCGGTGCGTCTTAAAATTATCACATCACATGCAATTGCTGCCATCGCAGTGTGGCGACACAAAATTCATGCTTGCCTGTACATATGGAACAACTGAACTGCTCAATTCAAAGAATGATTATAAAGATTTGGGTATTTGAAGAAATGCAATTTATTTCACTGCCCTTTCATGTAGTCTGTCTGTAAGTCCCCTCCTGGGATTCTTCCATTACGCGTCTGTGCCCTTAATAAATTGTTATTCCAAAGAACACATTTTGGTGTGGTGACCAGCCATTGCAGATTTAGTACGTGAGAACCATTCGGCATGGCTTCAATGCCAAAATCTATAGGGGAGTGAAAATTTGAAACTTTCTCTAACAAGAGACCCACCGCGGAATTAACATTTACTTACACAACCACCAGCAGCGTCAGTAAACAAACACAATCCCATTGAGCCGACCGATATTGGTACACACTGGCAGGGTGCGATTTTTCACTATGCGTTTTTGAAAGTCCCATACCATCCGATTGAAAAAAATCGCTGAAAGCAATCGCGACTCCACAGCTTTGTGGTAGTAATCACCTCATTAAAGACGGACCCCCGCGTCCAATCTGAGGGACCGAGATTTTGGGGTCGGGAATATAAGTTGAATAATCTTTGACAGAATGGTGCTAACGTGTCATATGACCACTAAATGTTGGTTAATTCTGTCCTCTATAGTCTAACGATGTTTCTGTTAGCAATGTGTTAATTAAGTAGGTCACCAGAGGTCAAAAAGGTCACGAATTTGACCCTGCCTAAAAATCTGACACGCTGTTCAGAAAAACTCACTGCAAGATACATACATGGGACTTATCACACTAAATAGTTCGCATTAGAAGACAAAAACGTACCAAAGTAGATATGATCAAACAAGGTGGACATTATATTATTTAGCTGTGGGTACAGAACGGTTTTGACTAATTTTAAATTGGCGCTTTTCCGCTTAAAAACATGCAAAAATGTATGAAGTTGGACTGTTGAAATTAGTGAGAATGTTTTTGAACACCATCTATGACCATGTCCTAATTGTTTCAGTGTTGTTATGCTGTTATTTGATGTAAATGGTCACCAGAGTCAAAATGGATGTAACGTGAGTTCAAATTTGAAAATGCTACTCAATCACAAAAATGCAATATAAATGTCATGAATCTATTATATTTAATACTGAAGGACAATTTTGTGCACCTCCTAGCGGTCGCGTCACGTTTTCTCGTGCTGTGGACTGACTGAAAGAAACTTCGTTTACTGTAACGTGTGCATCGCACCATGTGCAATATCAACCTCAACTCTGAAGCAACCGTCTGTGACGGCGGTTTCGGCTAGTGATTTAATTGTGGGAATTAGATCAAACATAAGGCAAAACTGTCAAAACTAGTTTTAGTGTTGGAAACTTAGGTCTTGATACTGTAGGCCTAACAAAGGGTGGTCACATATAGGACCTGCTACTGAGTACCAAGTTTGATTATCTAATCTGAAATATCAATCATATTTCATCATCACTATCGCTTCAAATTCGGACTCATCCTCTATATCACTGCAGGTTGCTAACGTGTTTGTAATTGTGCAAAGATATGGACACTTCATGTTATTTCTGTAGACAGGTACAGCCTCCAAGAACACTCCTTTGACAGTTACATGAATCAATTCCTCACTGTCTCAGGGCAGGTGGCGATCCCCAGTCAATAACCAAGTCACATCTTCTTCCATTTGATCACAGGAGAGGGGAATCTCAGGGAAAGCCTCCATGCTCCTCTTCCAGGACAGAATTGATAATAATAGCCTCTTGCAGTGTTTGCAGTGAAGAGGCACAAGGAGAAGCTGCCAAATTTACCTCCTCTTTCTTTGCACAGAACAGGTTGAACCCATTTATTACATTCTCAGTAATACGTCCTTGCGCTGTATAGACTGCATGTAAGTGACTCCAATGCTTGAAAAGTTGTGGTGAGACTTCCAGGTTGTGCTATGCACTTCAATGTGTTCCACATGATTGTCGCGTCAATAACCCTTAAGGGTGAAACCTTTCTCCCAGCGAAGCAGCTCACGGTATCACAACCTGTAAAGCATGCAGTCCAGAAGCCCTGTGCATTTTCCAGGCCACATGTTGGCAATTTCTTGCATCAATGTATTTATGCGTGTTTGGTTCTACCCTTCATGTAAAGTGACATGGTAGCTGTGCGAAATGCCATCAAAAAATGAGACATCCATTTCAGACACAATCACAAGTGCAGTAAGCCAGACCCAGCACAGTGCTTGGCATGAAAGAGAGTCTGTGTCTGATCTTGTTGGCTATATCTGAGGGCTTCAACGTTTGACTGACTCCCGTTAGCTTCCTGCAAGTCTCTCCATGGAAAAAACTGTTTCCCAGCCAGTGGCTTCTCTATTATCTCACTCCAGTCAGTCACAAGGAATTCAATCAGGTGGTTTGTTCTTGGGTTCAGGAGAAATTCTTCCACTGCTGTACTCTATTCCAGTGCAAGGGTCCTTAATGATATCCACTCTGAGATCCTCTGTTACTCTCTCTGAATTATTTATAGACTCGTCTCGATGGACATCAAATACCAGTATCGACCCCTGCGTTCTTCTGACAAGGCTGCTGAAAGGATGGCTTTGAGATGCAAAAAACATGTGGATTGAATTCACAGGAGCTTCTGTACAAGTCCATCCCACTATTATACAAGCTGAGTTTTTCTGGTATACTTGTATGGTGACAAGTCTTTTGAGCTGTTAAGCCAGAGCTGCCTTGCTTGTCTTCCTCAAGTTCTTCTGATTAGCCAAAGCCCATGGTATGGGTCCAAGCGATGGAGACCATCTTCATGTGCAGTTCTTGTGGCAATCAGATCTTATGCGAAAAAGTCTTTGCTCTTATACCTAATGTCCTTTGTTTATGTCTTTTAATTAAACGGTGCCAGATATGTCGGGCAGTTGGAAATCAATTGATTGCTAAAGTTAAGGTATAACTTCAAATATAAATAATAGCTTTGTAAGTACTTACAGTGCATAATGTATCGTGTTTATATGTATTGTGTGTGTGTGTGTGTGATGTTAGATGCATGGTGGGGTGTTTGTGTGGTGTGTGGTGTACTGTGTGTGGTGTTTTATTGTGTTGTATGTATGTGTGTGTATGTGTTCTTATTATGTCTGGCTTCTTCTTGGGACTACGGTGCAGTAATTAGTCTTTATTTTAATTTAATCTTTGCTTCTCAAGGGTTCAATGAATCCTTGTTGGTCTTTTCCCAACCTCTCTTCCCGGAACAGTTTATAGCAGTGCTGCCCTCCTTCCTCACCTCCAGTAGATTGTTGCTTTTTCGCGAGGGACTCATGCCAGTTGGAGACTGATGAGATATGAGGGACAGGTTAGTCCGTTGGAATTGGATATTCACCAATGCATCAATCTCTTTCTCATTCTTGTTGTTCCTGATTGCTTCGACAGGGTGCCTGAGGTGAGCTTACAAGTTCCCATTGCGTCCTGCAGTAATCAGGAGAATGAGCTCTGTATTCCGCAGTAGATAATGTCTGCTGATCGTCCAGTTTCAGACAGCTTTGGTTCCTCCGTTTGGATTGCTTTGTTCACTGTTTCTTTCTATAGTATTAACCACAGATCCTGCCAAATGGATTCTCTGAGCCAAGTGGACATATAATGCACCACTTTCTAGAAATGCTAGCACTCAGGGTGTTCATCCTCCAAGTTTGTCATTCAGCAGTAAATGCACAGGTAACGAACATACGTTTGCTTACATATGCGAAGCACCATAGGTCATATCGTGAATTGCAGACAGATGACAAAGACCAATTGCCTCCTTGAATGGCGCAACAGGTTCAACATGATAGTTCTGTTGATATCGACATAGCAAAGCGATGACGTCCAAAATGACGCTAGGTGCCCTCCATGTTGACGAAGATGTTCTAGTGCTGCAGGAAATTATCTGCCAATGAGATAACACTAGATTTGAAGCGTTCAGTGAAGGTTTCCTGCATATATCTTGTGAAAAACTCGTTGATCATCTCTGTAATCTCGGGGCTAATTCCTTGGAATCCATCCACCTCAAACCCCTTCATGCAAGCGTTGCAGAGCCTCATATAGTACTTTGTGAATCTAACTGCACAGTTGTATCTACGGACCACAAGTACACCTTCAACAAAACTTCATCGATCGCTCCTGATTCCAAGCAAAGATGTTTACACCCCACATCCTGAAAGCGCTTTCCGATCACACTAAGTGCGTGTGAAATACGCCTAACCGAGAAGACTTCAGAGAATGTCTCTTCTGTTTCCAAATTATTTCAGTGTGCTTTGCATACAGTGCTGGTCGATGACTACAACATGCTCTCAAGGGCTAATGATTTCGGATCTTCTAGGACTGGAAAAACCTCATGGAGATGAAAGCTGTGCGGCGGCGCATGAATCGTCGGCAGATAACCAATCACATCTGAGGTACATCAACACATCGCGAACCGAACATTGAACCCTGTCCAGCTGCTCACAGTCTGCTTTGCTGCACAATGCAACCAGGTGATCAACAAAGTAAGTTTTCTTGTAACCTCCTGTTTCAGTTCCTTGTCGTCTACTTCAATGTAACCACCAGATAACGGACCAATACATACACCCATTGCAAATGGAAGCTGCGACTGGACAACCTTGATAGTCCTATCCTTCTGTTTTGGTTCATTCAGGACACCTTCAAAGGCTGTGGGCCAAAGACCTTTGGCTGCACGACATTCCATTCACCCTATGTGATGTCCCTCCTCCACTCAGTGTCTCTTTAAGTCACGATCGATGTATAAAATGCCAGTTTCCCTTGGACATTTTAGGCAACATTATCAAGACGTAAGATTCCAACACTAAACTAGTTTGACAGTCAGCCTAATGTCTATTAACCCACATTAATGTTCATTCACGACGTTTATATTGCATTTCTGTGATTGAGGTTAGCATTTTCAATTTGACTTTTCCCCACTATCCCCACTGTGCTGCCACACTTTTCTCATCCCCAAACACCCCCCCCACCCCCCCTCAGTGAAACAGAGTCAAAGTGCAGCACAGCATGGTGAGCCATATGGCCTCCTCCTGCATCAAAGTTCCTTGTTAAGATTTATTGCCTCACTGATGTGGTCACAAACCTCACCGTGACAACACATAGGTTTTTTTTAATTTGTGTGCAGAAGATCACGTCTTTACTTCGTGCAATGTAATATGGCACTTCGTATTTCGTGAAGTTCTATCAAGAGACGCAAGAAGCAATTTTACCAACTGCTACGGGTCTCCCCTCTTAAGTAACGACAAAGATTGAGATTGGGGTCGAAAGGAGGCAACCCGGCAGGAAAAGTGTTGTTGAATTTGATAGAGACAAAAAGCAACACCACCAAGAGTTTTAAACCAGCAAGCAATCTGAAAAGAAATACTGTATTAAACCAATAACATGTGCATGATGCTAAACAATGCAAGGGTACACTTAATAAACAGGAAAATGTGTAGGGAAAAATATTAGTGTAATCTAAAACAACCCTCAACGGGTGTTTGGCTGATACTTGATATAAACACAGTCCTGTCTCAAAAATCAAGCAATCACATTCGACAGAATGACGTCGTTCATCCGTTGGGCAGTTGAAGTCGTGAACGTATAAGTGACAGTAATACGTCTGAAAGGAGTTCAATGCCACAGCAATGGTAAGTTGCTGAGGTACTAGCTGAAATGAGACAGAGAAATGAATAGGCAGGGAGGCCAGAAGCAGGAATATTTAGAAGGATCCAAGGAGAAATTAACTCCCGACTCTTCAGATGAACTGCACACCGATTCAGGCACGCGAGACGTGTAAGTACCATAAAGGCAAAGAAGGGCTCTTTACACACGAGCCACAATAAGGTGCCAATATCAAGTGAAGATCGTTGCAGGGAAAGCCACGATAAGTGTTGCCCTTCATACAACACCAGGCACATTAGGTCCGTGAGTGCAGTGTGCTGAGAGCCAATAATGGCGGTCGTTTGTACCAACGCAAAAAGCAGACGGCAGATCTTAGCGGAAGGAAAAGATCCGAGGTGTCGAATCCAATCGATCTTTATTCAACCTCGACCCACCAACCCCATCATCTCCTTCCAGTTGCACTCGGTTCCGAACCCGCGATCAACCGCACATAAGAATAATTAACATAAAGGCAAATGACGCGTACAGATCGCATATTGTAGGCAAGTTCCTCAACCTTTTGTGAGCAATTGAAGAAGAAGACGTCTCCTGAAGGATGAATGAACGTCGCAGCCTTCCATTCTGATCGGGCAAACCACCTTTTCCTTTTCCTTTCCCTGCTCTTTATATTTCCTGAGTTTCTTCACACTTAATCTCTCTATTTTCATTCCAAACAGCATCGTTACATTTAACACAACTAATACAATTATATTAACAAAATACAATGTAAAAACACTCATGATGTAAACAAATATAATGCCATTCCAACGTGATAACCAGTACAGACGAATCCGCTGTGAGGAAGGTGGTTACGTAAACCGCATAGACAGAGGGTCCTGCCTGACGATCATCTGATCACGGTAACATGCTTGCAAGCTTTTCTACCGACTAATTTCTACAAAAATACATCAAAAAAAAAGACAATGGAGAATTCACATAACATGGTCATGATGCATTAGCATTGCACCCCATCCGGATGAAATATGTTACGAAAGAATCAACACATCGGAATAGCACGTGAATTCTCTCTTATCGCAGCATGCTTTTCTGATGACAAATATGGAAACCTCTGTATGGGTTGTGACAAAAATATGGATTTCCGTAAAATAAGAAGGAGTTTCACCTACGCATTAAGTGAGCATCATGCTTAAATTGATGAGACCCAAAATGTTGTATTTGGCTCTCATTCTTCAATTTCAAACATGGTTCAAACAATAACATAAACATATTTATCCCAAATCTTTCACCGTTTTTACAGCAGACTACACACCATTAGGGTAAAATGAGCAACAACGGTGAAGTAATAGGTCTGAAAAGTGAGTCACCCTTGTGGGCATCTTCAGTGAACAATACATCCTGAGCCGATCACCAAGAACGATTGTGAATCAGGACATACGAATAATTTAGGCCCATGTAAGGGGTGATAATTACATCGTGTTTTAAAAGTTGATTTGCAAATTCATCCCTGCTTTTAAGTCATTCTTCAATTGGTCTCGAAACAAAATCTTTGATTTCGACATCTAAAGGAGTAGAAGAAAAAAGAATGTGGCCGACATACTATGACACTTATCTTAGATTTATAAATTAAATAAAGGCAATGTTTCATTGCACAACCATGAGTGTCATTTTAACGATACTTTTAGGAAGTACATTTAATACAAATATACATGAAAGGTAAAGAAACTGTAATCTTTTTGTGCAATACCATCCAGAAAATTAGTTCGGCTAATATTAGGCAATGAACTCATTAAAAGTAAATAAAAAGGCCAGTGGCTGCAACTGTGAAAAGAAAATGGTCATCCTGGAACTGCATGGAATTTCATCTGTGATAAATGCATTTCAACACATTCTTAAAACTTTCAATCAGATGCCATTTCATTGATGTACACTAATATAAAAGACATAAAAAGGGTTGAAGTGCTTCATATATAACAGAGAATTATCACCTAGGGTATCAAACACTCAAAATGCCTTCACCACCAGACAGCACAGCACACTCAGTTCGCATGCAACCAGTTGGAAGGATGAGCATCAGCAGAGACAGAATGTAGAAGCAAACACTACAAAACAATTTTGAGACTGAGGCCCACATACCAGGCAGGCCTACGTCTGAGGCAACCTGCACAAGAAGGGTCTGTGAATAGTGCTGCCAGCACGTAAGTGCAAAAAAGAAGCCCTAAAGAGTTAACAAAAGCTTATATAACATCATTGACAACTCTTTGGAATGACAGCACTAGTTAACTGGACAGCAGGCAATGAGGAAGTCAGGGATAAGTCATAGAAACACTAGCTAACAGGAGAAAGGTATGAAGGAGATAGGGAGCAATGATGTAGAGACAAAGGAGAACAGGGAGCCTGAAAGGTAAGGGTTCAGCCACTTTGCTGTTGACATGCACCAAGTGTGCTGCAGCATGATGCAATGCCAGGAACCAAAGAGGACACGGCTGAAATGCCTGTCTGTGACCCAAAGGTTTCCCAGCTGCTGTGTGCCATGCACCGTGTACAGAGAGACTGGCAGGTCAAGTGCCCACCGCCGGCTGTCCATAATGAGAATGTTCGGTCGGCATTGCGGGCTTGTAGTCTTAAAAGTAATTTCATGAAATAATTTATTTCGACAAATCTGTTTTTTTTTGTCGCTCTATAGTGATTTCGAGGTTTTAGTCCCAGGACAATTAAATGCAAGTGATTAAAATAAAATGAGGAAAGGTGGAATATAATTTCAAAGTAAGCAGAAGGTACCAACCCCAGTTCCTTGTACAACAAGAGGTGGGTGGATACAGTGTTTGACTTCACATGGGAACTTTTCAACAAAGGAAACAATATATAGTTCCAAACAAACAAATGAATCAAGAAAAATAACTGAAATCAAGAAACAAGAAAAGAAAATTTATGGGAATTTGGGCTACTAATAAATGCTTGTGAATAATGATTGAAAGATGTGATAAATTGATTATTTTGAGATCGACGACAAAAATCAGGTCGAACCAAAATGTGATGGAATAAAAGATTGTTTGTTTTAGACACGTGTTTCTAAACTCTTTTGCAATTTAGATCAAGATTACTTTGCCAAACCTGTACCCAGCACTTGTACAGGTTTTGTTTTCATAAATGAAAGGGGAAAAAACAATGCAAGGCCAACCAAAAAAGACAATAAATGATATCTACCAACAATGCAGTTTTTACCATAGCTGTCAATGCTGGCAGCTTTGCAGAAAAAAGGGAAGAAAAACAAAATTCAAAAACTCAAAAACAAAAACAGTTTACTCAAAAAACATGATGGTCGCCAAAGTGTTAGTAGATTACAAGGTAAAAAAAGAGTAAAATGATACATTCCATGAATGAATATGTTAGTCCCCAATAAGCATGTTGTTAACATAGAAAAAAAAAGGCAACAAATTCCACAGGAACAAAGAGAAGCAACAAAGCGTTTGAGAAACATAATTCCTGTCCATGAAGAATTGAGCGACAAAGTTTTTGACATTTTTCAGAAACCTTCCTACTTACTTTGAAATGCATAAAAGCATAATTTTCCCTTCCAGTGCCAAACATAGAAAGATGTCTACATAACATTCAGCCGTGATGCAACTCCATGATCATTGTACAGCGCATGATTCACAGCGTGAGGCGTGCGAGTAATTTGGCATCGTCGATATGTAAATATTGTACTGTTATTCGAACCCAGTGCTGTGTACATTGTGCTTTTTCGTGGCGTGTCTGGGCCGAATGAATAATGGTCTGAAAGACTTTGCCGACGGCAGAACAAAGATGCTGGACAATGATGATTTCAGATATGCCTTGCAGGAAGTGCAGAATTGCACTCAGATACATCGAATCAGCAGTGCAGCCAAGCCGGCAATTGCAGAGAGACACGGCCATGCACAGCGCTTCTTATTTGGAATGGTGTCGTGTCCCTTGCAACATGGAGTGAGGAAGGACTTTGGAAATGCACTCAGCAATTAGGCCAACACATTTTAAAGTGGCTTTCAAAGCATGAAAATAAGTGATAACAAATGGAAATTCATTTAGATCAACCTAAAATATAAGAACTTAAATAAAAACAATAGACATTCAAAATGGCTTTTTTGAGATGAGAATTTGGAGCTATATTTGAGGCAGGAGAGGAGCTGAAGTCCAATAATTTGGAGATCCAGCTGCAAGAGCATGCAATTTCATCTCATTCCTCTCTTTGCAGCACCTTCCCAACTCCATTCAAACTGTGCCAAGCATCACTCATCATTTGCAATCTCCAGGCCACAAATGAAAGAGCAAGATTCATACCTGACGTAGGTTGCGAGTGACCTGCACATCTGCCAGTTGTCATCATTGAACTTGCCGGTGACAGGCTCAACAAGGGCTCAAATGCTCCGGATCCCAGGTTGATGACGAGTGACACAGCCCCGTCTTTGAGGCCAGATTCACATAGTCTGCCGCTTTTCCGGTGTGCAAGATGAGACGTTACGTTGCAATGTTGAAAAAGAGTTATCTCATCACTGCTGCTCTGGATGGGTTTGTGGCTAGGTCGTAGCGGAGTACTCTGAGCCTTGAAGGTAGCCACACTTTCTTCACGAGCTTTTTCCCCAAAAAAAGAAGCAATAAAGTTATTGCAGCTTAGCAGCAATTAATCAGCATTAATCAAACACACAACTACGATTGCAATGCATTTTGAAATTAAAAATATTTTTTGTGAAATATCACCTGCAAAATTAACAGAAACCAATATTTTAAAAGTAAGAGGTAAAAGTTTAATTAAAATATTTCTTTCAATTAAACTTAAGCATTTCTCAATTCAGAAAAACAGAAATAAGACAAAGCAAATTGCAAGTTGGAAATTATATTGAAAAGTCAAAAGCCATTATTAAGATGCACAGAAAATTAAAAATAATATTCATCGTTTTTAAAAAATAAAAAAAACACGAATGCATTTAATCATTTTTTCAACACTCACAGTGAGAGCAAAATATTATCATTATGTAAATGTTCATGTAAGAAATGTCAGTGTGTGGGGATTATGGTAAATGGTGACAATTGCCTGCTGGTTGACGAAAGTGATGATAGATTATTTAAGAAAGGCACAATTAAATTGGTTTATAATATAACACGACATATAACAAGACAAATTTATCCAATGCACAAATTTAGTACATTGGTCATGGTGACTTCAAACAGACAAAAGCTGTAACTAAAATGTGCATGATGTTTTCTCTCACAAACCATGCTCGGAAAGAGACATTTGACATACATTCCTAATGCTCAATTGTGCGATCGCTCAAGACATTTCATGGGTTGTTTGCAGTAAGCTATGAGTGGCATTTTGCAGAAGGATTGCACAAATGATAATCAAAGTGTCTTGCCACAGTATGACAAGAGTAAAAAATTATTTATAGGTTTTTCGTCTTTTTGCCATTTCAATCTGCGCATGTAACTCGTGATTTGGGGATCACAGATTCAAATTACAGAGTTATTATCTTTTGTCTGCTGTCTACGAATGGTGGTTTGTCTGTCATCTACTGATGTCCTTGTAAACATATAAAGGTACACTGGAGAAGTTACAAGCCGAACTACTACCTACAGTTCCTCCACCCACCATTGTCTGTTTGACTTGCCTGGCTTCAGCAAGCCATCATTACTGTGTGCCATTCTTCACACCACATAATTCTGGAATCAAATACTCCTCTGCTTTCACAACTTAAAAACCTTCAGCAGTTTGAAGCATGAATCAATAAGATCTCCCCGATCTAGCCTTTCACCTTCCTTTGCCTTCAGTTTCATTGTGCAGGAGGTCATTCTAAATGACTTAGGATGTTGCCCTCCCGTAAATCAAGACTAAAAAAACAATGGCTAACGGGAAGAAAAAAATAACTTGGAAATAAACAATTCTACTGGTTTGTTGAGCATAAATAGATCATTAAAAAATACATTTTGATCCCAATTTTAAAATTTCAACTCGTATGAGAGAATTATACACAACAGCTTAATGGCATGGTGTCAATCCTGATTGGGGTGAGTGGGGCTTTTTAATGAAGACAACTACAACTGCAAGGCAAAAAAGAATTGGAAATTTGCAAATTGTTAAAATTGTCATGTCTGGATATATATCCTGGGAAGAACAACACACCAGACATTTTCACAAACAGATGGTACAACCACAAATGAACTGGTCGTAAGCAGGCAGCCTGGGTATTTAAATACAAATATGAACAGAGGCTTTTGCTTATAACAGTAAGTAAAGAAAAAAAAACAGATGAGTGTGTAATGATTAGTGTACACATGCTTGCAGATGTTTGCTATACACAACGATGTTCAGTAGTAGTACCAAGAAGTGAAATCATTGTTTAGACCAAATATTTATGTTAACTATTTGTGGGTTTAAGAGGATGGGGAGGGGGAGTTGGTAAATGGGAGTAAAACAAAGAGAATAGTGCTGGTGTATATTCATAAAACAAACATGTACACCAATCAGACTTTTTTTAAAACAGAATTGTAGTTACGGTGCTTTTACGCTTGTGTCGTGATATTCTCAGTTCATGGCGCTTGAATTCTGACGAGTGTAATGACGTGACAAATGCCTACCTTGGACAATTTATCAGTTACTAGCAGAGTATCCACCCGACGAGTGAAAAAGGTAAAAACATGGGAATTCCTCCAGATTTTTTACAGTCAAGTCCAAAGCAACATAGGCTAAGCGAGTGCGAAAATAACGGAGTCCTCCGTTTGGGCTTTGGGCGAAAATAAACAGTCCTCTTTTTGTGGAATTTTTGGTGAAAACAACATGGAGTCCTCTTGTGTTGGGTGTTTTGGGAAAATAGTTTTTCTGCCAAGGCCGCAAAAAATCTTAATCCGCCTCTGGGATCAATAATTATCAAGGACAAAAAAATTTTATGGCACTTTATTTTCAGCACATTTTGTAATTGTATTTATTACAATCCTTAGGATTTAATGGGCATTATTTACGATCATTTATTGCAAATGTCAAATATTTGGTTAATTATGTGTTAAGTTGACTTTTGTGGATTGGTTGTTGAACCAAACCACCATTTATAATACAGAATGAATGTAAAATGAGTTCGACTGCAAACGATTTCTTTTTTTCAAGACCACATGGGAAGTGTTCTTTGAACTTCGAGTATTTTTTGTGATGAGCAAAAAAACCCACATGATGCAACAACTGCATTCACACAGCTTATACATTACTCATCTGGATTAACCTTCTGTGTAAACACACACACACACACACACACACACACACACACACACACACACACACACACACACAGATCAATTGTTAAAATTACACCAAAATAATCCCTCAAGAAGTAAATCGATAATATGTGCTTTGCAGCGGCACGCCTCGGTAAAGAAAAAGTAACAGACAATAGCGCCGCAACAAGAATAGACCAGGCTCCACAAAAAGAAATCAAACACCACCATGAAACAGAAATGAGACACACAAGGAAAGCAACTGAGAAAGGAAATGGGCCAAATACAATTCATGAGATAAAACCAAAGCTCACAGCTGAAGAAGAGAATCCCCAAAAAAATAAAAATATAAAAATCGAAGACAAAGATCTATAGTTAGAGTGCTGAAGGCAAACAAAATTAAATGATGGAAGGAAAAACAAACTACGATGAAGTCAACAACAGAAAAACAAAACCACATGCTTGAATGTAACACAAAAGGATTCTACACCAAACGATGGAAATAAAAGCAAAATGTATGAAGTTCCCCTGAACAGAAAAACTACAACATCTCAGGGAAATCATCCCACCTCCCTTCCACCCACCCCCAGGGTGAGAATGAAGAAAAAAATATAAAACTAAAATCTTGAAAAATGCCAAACTTTCAAAGTCCTGGCCAGGATGGATTTCCAAACTACTGGATAAAGCAACTCGAAGCTCTACAATGACTACGCTCAAGTTTTCAACTAACTTAACTAACAGCTGAAACCCACAATCCATATCCGGTTTCCTATTGATGACTCCATCTTTGCTCTTTACTTCTTCGGGTTCCTTCTTGATCTTCCGTTTGATTTATCCATGAGGAAAAGGAAATGGATAAGTCGCCACAGAAGGTAACACCTTCTCTCACAAAATCTGAAGAAACCCAACTCCCTCACAAATAAAAACAATAACATGAAGACCAACAACATAAAACTTCTGATGGATATCACACTGCAATTATATATATATATGTATATATACATACATAATAAATATACACATATAATATATCATACATAATATATATATATGTATTTACATAAAAACATACAGGTCCGTCTAAAAGAACAGGACTGACTTCTCAGAAATTTTATTCCAAAAAATATATTGAAATCACAGCTTGTCCTCTTGAAAATAATTTCCCTCCAGTCTCACACACTTGTCCATCCTCTTCTTCCACGCTTGATGCACCCCGGAAGCAGTGCCGGATTAAGCTCGGCTGCCCTAAGGCACATTTTGAAATTTTAGAGAATGGCCTGAAAAATTAAATTAGATCACGGGCTCATGGAAATGGACCCAGACAAAAGATTTAATACAAAAAAGACAAATATTTAATGTGAAAAAAATTTGGCCCAAATTTTTGGCGCCTAAGGCACATGCCTTGTCTGCCTAATGGTTAATCCAGCACTGCCCGGAAGTCTTTTCTGGAATCCTCCGGAGCTCCGTCGTCACGGCCCTTTTGATGCCTCCACATCAAGAAATCAGGTCCCCTTGATCACCCCCTTGAGCTTGGGGAATGGAAAAAATCACAAGGGCAAGTCTGGCGAGACGGGGTTACTCCCAAGTTGGCACGTTCCTCTCTACCAGAAACTGTCGGATACTCAGGGCACTGTGAGCAGGGGCGTTGCATGGTGAGCACCCAGGCTTGTTCTCCCACAGATCCCTCCTCTTGTCCCGGACTGATGTGTTGGAGGATCTCCTTGTACACGTATTGGTTCACTGTTTGACCCTGTGGTAGAAACTCGAAGTGGACGATGCCCTTGATGTCAAAAAAGCGATGAGCATCACTTGACCTTCGACTTCGACGTCCTTGCTTTCTTTGGTCTTGGTGATGCTGGACTTTTCACTGATGACTCTGCCGTTTGTCTCAGGATCGTATTCCAATATCAATTCATCACCAGTAATGACTCTCCCAGGCAGGTCTGGATGTCCTCAGAGCGCTCGATAATGTCTTGACAGACAG
>CM068960.1:103953647-103975835 GCA_035128595.1 Eptatretus atami
ATCGTCCACTTCGAGTTTCTACCACAGGGTCAAACAGTGAACCAATACGTGTACAAGGAGATCCTCCAACACATCAGTCCGGGACAAGAGGAGGGATCTGTGGGAGAACAACGCCTGGGTGCTCCACCATGACAACGGCCCCTGCTCACAGTCCCTGAGTATCGACAGTTTCTGGTAGTGAGGAACGTGCCAACTTGGGAGTAACCCCCGTCTCGCCAGACTTGGCCCCTTGTGATTTTTTCGATTCCCAAGCTCAAGGGGGTGATCAAGGGGACCTGATTTCTTGATGTGGAGGCCATCAAAAGGGCCGTGACGACGGAGCTCCGGAGGATTCCAGAAAAGACTTCCGGGCAGTGCTGGATTAACCATTAGGCAGACAAGGCATGTGCCTTAGGGCCAGCCAAAATTTTGGGCCAAAATTTCTTTTCACATTAAATATTTGTCTTTTTTTGTATTAAATCTTTTGTCTGGGGTCCATTTCCATGAGCCCGTGATCTAATTTAAATTTTTCAGGCCATTCTCTAAAATTTCAAAATGTGCCTTAGGGCAGCCGAGGCTTAATCCGGCACTGCTTCCGGGGGTGCATCGAAGCTGGAAGAAGAGGATGGACAAGTGTGTGAGACTGGAGGGAAATTATTTTCAAGAGGACAAGCTGTGATTTCAATATATTTTTTTTTTTTTTTTTTTTTTTTTTTTTTTTTATATTTTTTTTTTTATTTTTTTTTTTTTTTTTTTTTGTTTTTTTTTCTTTTTTTTTTTTTTTTTTTTTTTTTTTTTTTTTTTTTTTTTTTTTTTTTTTTTTTATTTTTTTTTTTTTTTTTTTATTTTTTTTTATTTTTTTTTTTTTTTTTTTTTTTTTTTTTTTTTTTTTTTTTTTTTTTTTTTTTTTTTATTTTTTTTTTTTTTTTTTTATAATAATTATTTTATAAAAAATAAATATTTTTTTTTTTTAATAATTTTTTTTTTTTTTTTTTTTTTTTTTTTTTTTTTTTTTTTTTTTTTTTTTTTTTTTTTTTTTTTTTTTTTTTTTTTTTTTTTTTTATATTTTTTTTTTTTTGGAATAAAATTTCTGAAAAAGTCAGTCCTGTTGTTTTAGACGGACCTGTTGTTTATGTAAAAACATATTATATATATAGTAGTATGTTATATATGTGTATATATGTATATATGTATATATGTATATATATATACATATATTAATATATTATATTGCAGTGTGATATCCCATCAGAAGTTTTATGTTGTTGGTCTTCATGTTATTTGTCTTTTATTTGTGAGGGAGTTGGGTTTCTTCAGATTTTGTGATGAGCAAGGTGTTACCTTCTGTGGCGACTTATCCATTTCCTTTTCCTCATGGATAAACTCAAACGGAAGATCAAGAAGGAACCCGAAGAAGTAAAGAGCAAAGATGGAGTCATCAATAGGAAACCGGATAGGATTCGGGTTTCAGCAGCTACTTCGGTTTCAGCTGTTAGTATAAGTTAGTTGAAAACTTGAGCGTAGTCATTGTGTAGAGCTTCGAGTTGCTTTATCCAGTAGTTTGGAAATCCATCCTGGCCAGGACTTTGAAAGTTTGGCATTTTTTCAAGATTTTTAGTTTTTTATATTTTTTTCTTCAATTCTCACCCTGGGGGGTGGGTGGGAGGGAGGGATGGGGAGGTGGGATGATTTCCCTGAGATGTTGTAGTTTTTCTGTTTCAGGGGAACTTCATACATTTTGCTTTTATTTCCATCGTTCGTGGTAGAATCCTTTTGTGTTACATTCAAGCATGTGGTTTTGTTTTTTTCTGTTGTTGACTTCATCGTAGTTTGTTTTTTTCTTCCTTGCCATCATTTAAATTTTGTTTGCCTTCAGCACTCATTAACTATAGATCTTTGTCTTCGATTTTTATATTTTTATTTTTTTGGGGATTCTCTTCTTCAGCTGTGAGCTTTGGTTTTATCTCATGAATTGTATTTGGCCCATTTCCTTTCTCAGTTGCTTTCCTTGTGTGTCTCATTTCTGTTTCCATGGTGGTGTTTGATTTCTTTTTGTGGAGCCTGGTCTATTCTTGTTGCGGCGCTATTTGTCTGTTACTTTTTCTTTACCGAGGCGTGCCGCTGCAAAGCACATATTATCGATTTACTTCTTGAGGGATTATTTTGGTGTAATTTTAACAATTGATCTGTGTGTGTGTGTGTGTGTGTGTGTGTGTGTGTGTGTGTGTGTGTGTGTGTGTGTGTGTGTGTGTGTGTTTTACACAGAAGGTTAATCCAGGATGAGTAATGTATAAGCTGTGTGAATGCAGTTGATTGCATCATGTGGGTTTTGTTTTTTGCTCATCACAATAAAATACTCGAAGTTCAAAGAACACCTTGCCCCATGTGGTCTTGAAAAAAAAGAAAATCGTTTGCAAGTCGGAACTCATTTTACATTTCATTCTGTATTATAAATGGTGGTTTGGTTCAACAACCAATCCACAAAAGTCAACTTAACACATAATTAACCCAAAATATTTGACATTTGCAATAAATGATCGTAAATAATGCCCCATTAAATCCCTAAGGATTGTAATAAATACAATTACGAAAATGTGCTGTAAAATAAAGTGCCATAAAATTTGTTTTGTCCTTGATAATTATTGATCCCAGAGGCGGATTAAGATTTTTTGCGGCCTTGGCAGAAAAACTATTTTTCCCAAAACACCCAACAAAAGAGGACTCCATGTTGTTTTCACCAAAAAATTCCACAAAAAGAGGACTGTGTTATTTTCGCCCAAAAAGGCCCAAACGGAGGACTCCGTGTTATTTTCGCACTCGCTTAGCCTATGTTGCTTTGGACTTGACTGTAAAAAATCTGGAGGAATTCCCATGTTTTATTACCTTTTTCACTCGTCGGGTGGATACTCTGCTAGTAACTGATAAATTGTCCAAGAGTAGGCATTTGTCACGTCATTACACTCGTCAGAATTCAAGCGCCATGAACTGAGAATATCACTGACACAAGTGTAAAAGCACCGTAACTACAATTCTGGTTTTAAAAAAAAGTCTGATTGGTGTACATGTTTTTTTATGAATATACACCAGCACTATTCTCTTTGTTTTACTCCCATTTACCAACCTCCCCCTCCCCCATCCTCTTAAACCCACAAATAGTTAACATAAATATTTGGTCTAAACAATGATTTCACTTCTTGGTACTACTACTGAACATCGTTGTGTATAGCAAACATCTGCAAGCATGTGTACACTAATCATTACACACTCATCTGTTTTTTTTTTCTATTACTGTACTTATAAGCAAAAGCCTCTGTTCATATTTGTATTTAAATACCCCAGGCATGCCTGCTTATCGACAGTTCATTTGGTGGTTGTACCATCTGTTTGTGAAAGATGTCTGGTGTGTTGTTCTTCCCAGGATATATATCCAGACATGACAATTTTAACCAATTTGCAAATTTCCAATTCTTTTTTGCCTTGGCAGTTGTAGTTGTCTTCATTAAAAAGCCCCACTCACCCCAATCAGGGATTGACACCATGCCATTAAGCTGTTGTGTATAATTCTCTTCATACGAGTTGAAATTTTAAAATTGGGATCAAAAATGTATTTTTTAATGATCTATTTATGCTCAAACAAACCAGTAGAATTGTTTATTTCCAAGTTATTTTTTTCTTCCCGTTAGCCATTGTTTTTTTAGTCTTGATTTACGGGAGAAGGGCAACATCCTAAGTCATTTAGAATGACCTCCTGCAACAATGAAACTGAAGGCAAAGGAAGGTGAAAGGCTAGATCGGGGAGATCTTATTGATTCATGCTTCAAACTGCTGAAGGTTTTTAAGTTGTGAAAGCAGAAGGAGTAATTTGATTCCAGAATTATGTGGTGTGAAGAATGGCACACAGTAATGATGGCTTGCTGAAGCCAGGCAAGTCAAACGAGGACAATGGTGGGTGGAGGAACTGTAGGTAGTAGTTCGGCTTGTAACTTCTCCAGTGTACCTTTATATGGTTTACAAGGACATCAGTAGATGACAGACAAACCACCATTCGTAGACAGCAGACAAAAAGATAATAACTCTGTAATTTGAATCTGTGATCCCCAAATCACGAGTTACATGCGCAGATTGAAATGGCAAAAAGACGAAAAACCTATAAAATAATTTTTTTACTCTTGTCATACTGTGGCAAGACACTTTGATTATCATTTGTGCAATCCTTCTGCAAAATGCCACTCATAGCTTACTGCAAACAACCCATGAAATGTCTTGAGCGATCTGCACAATTGAGCATTAGGAAATGTATGTCAAATTGTTCTCTTTCCGAGCATGGTTTGGTGAGAGAAAAACATCATGCACATTTTAGTTACAGCTTTTGTCTGTTTGAAGTCACCATGACCAATGTACTAAATTTGTGCATTGGATAAATTTGTCTTGTATTAATATTGTCGTGTTATATTATAAACCAATTTAATTGTGCCTTTCCTTAAATAATCTATCATCACTTTCGTCAACGTTCCAGCAGGCAATTGTCACCATTTTACCATAATCCCCACACACTGACATTTCCTTTACACATGAACATTTACATAATGATAATATTTTTGCTCTCACTGTGAAGTGTTGAAAAAATGATTAAATGCATTCGTGTTTTTTTTATTTTTAAAAACGATGAATATTATTTTTTAATTTTCTGTGCATCTTAATAATGGCTTTTGACTTTTCAATATAATTTCCAACTTGCAATTTGCTTTGTCTTATTTCTGTTTTTCTGAATTGAGAAATGCTTAAGTTTAATTGAAAGAAATATTTTAATTAAACTTTTACCTCTTACTTTTAAAAAATATTGGTTTCTGTTAAATTTTGCAGGTGATATTTCACACAAAAATATTTTTAATTTCAAAATGCCATTGCAATCGTAGTTGTGTGTTTGATTAATGCTGATTAATTGCTGCTAAGCTGCAATAACTTTATTGCTTCTTTTTTTGGGGGAAAAAGCTCGTGAAGAAAGTGTGGCTACCTTCAAAGGCTCAGAGTACCTCCGCTACGACCTAGCCACAAACCCCATCCAGAGCAGCAGTGATGAGATAACTCTTTCTTTCAAGACATTGCAACGTAACGGTCTCATCTTGCACACCGGAAAAGCGGCAGACTATGTGAATCTGGCCCTCAAAGACGGGGCTGTGTCACTCGTCATCAACCTGGGATCCGGAGCATTTGAGGCCCTTGTTGAGCCTGTCACCGGCAAGTTCAATGATGACAACTGGCACGATGTGCAGGTCACTCGCAACCTGCGTCAGGTATGAATCTTGCTCTTTCATTTGTGGCCTGGAGATGTGCAAATGATGAGTGATGCTTGGCACAGTTTGAATGGAGTTGGGAAGGTGCTGCAAAGAGAGGATATGAGATGAAATTGCATGTGCTCTTGCAGCTGGATCTCCAAATTATTGGACTTCCAGCTCCTCTCCTGCCTCAAATATAGCTCCAAATTGTCTCATCTCCAAAAAAAAGCCATTTTGAATGGTCTATTGTTTTTATTTAAGTTCTTATATATTTTAGGTTGATCTAAATGAATTTCCATTTGTTTATCACTTATTTCTCATGCTTTGAAAGCCAATCTTTAAAATGTGTTGGCCTAATTGCTGAGTGCATTTCCAAAGTCCTTCCTCACTCCATGTTGCAAGGGACACGACACCATTCCAAATAAGAAAGCGCTGTGCCATGGCCGATGTCTCTCTGCAATTGCCGGCTTGGCTGCACTGCTGATTCGATGTATCTGAGTGCAATTCTGGCACTTCCTGCAAGGCATATCTGAAACATCCTCATTGTCCAGCATCTTTGTTCTGCCGTCGGCAAAGTCTTTCAGACCCATTATTCATTCGGCCCAGACACGCCACGAAAAAGCACAATTGTACACAGCACTGGGTTCGAATAACAGTACCAATATTTACATATCGACGATGCCAAATTACTCGCACGCCTCACGCTGTGAATCATGCGCTGTACAATGATCATGGAGTTGCATCACGGGCTGAATGTTATGTAGACATCTTTCTTAGTTTGGCACTGGAAGGGAAAATTATGCTTTTATGCAATTTCAAAGTAAGTAGGAAGGTTTTCTGAAAAATTGTCAAAAACTTTGTCGCTCAAATTCCTTCAGTGGACAGGATTATTTGTTTCTCAAACCGCTTTGTTGCTTCTCTTTGTTCCTGTGGAATTTGTTTGCCTTTTTTTTTCTATGTTAACAAACATGCTTATTTGGGGACTAACATATTCATTCATGGAATGTATCATTTTACTAACCTTTTTTTACCTTGTAATCTACTAACACTTTGGCGACCATCATGTTTTTTGAGTAAAACTGTTGTTTTGTTTTGAGTTTTTGAATTTTGTTTTTCTTCCCCTTTTTTTCTGCAAAGCTGCCAAGCATTGGACACGCTATGGTAAACAAACTGCATTGTCTGGTAGATATCATTCTTATTGTCTTTTTTTGGGTTGGCCTTGCATTTGTTTTTTTTTCCCCCTTTCATTTATGAAAACAAAACCTGTACAAGTGGCTGGGTACAGTGTTTGGCAAAGTAATCTTGATCTAAATTGCAAAAAAGAGTTTAGAAAACACGTGTCTAAAAACAAACAATCTTTTTATTCCATCACATTTTTGGTTCGACCTGATTTTTGTCGTCGATCTCAAAATAATCAATTTATCACATCTTTTCAATCATTATTCACAAGCCATTTTATTAAGTAGCCCCAAATTCCCATAAATTTTTCTTTTCTTGTTTCTTGATTTCAGTTATTTTTCTTGATTCATTTTGTTTGTTTGGAACATTAGTCATATGTTTCCTTTGTTGAAAAGTTCCCATGTGAAGTCAAACACTGTATCCACCCACCTCCCTTGTTGTACAAGGAACTGGGGTTGGTACCTTTCTGCTTACTTTGAAATTATATTCCACCTTTCCTCATTTTATTTTAATCACTTGCATTTTAATTGTCCCTGGGACTAAAACCTCGAAACTCACTATAGAGCGACAAAAAAAAACAGATTTGGTCGAAATAAATTATTTCATGAAATTACTTTTTAAGAACTACAAGCCCGCAATGCCCGACCGAAACATTTCATTGTATGGACAGCCGGCGGTGGGCACTTGACCTGCCAGTTCCTCTCTGTACACGGTGCATGGCACACAGCAGCTGGGAAACCTTTTGGGTCCACAGACAGGCATTTCAGCCGTGGTCCTCTTTTGGTTCCTGGCATTGCATCATGCTGCAGCACTTGGTGCATGTCAACAGCAAAGTGGCTGAACCCTTACCCTTTCAGGCTCCCTGTTGTTCTCCTTTGTCTCTACATCATTGCTCCCTATCTCCTTTCATACCTTTCTCCTGTTAGCTTAGTGTTTCTATGACTTATCCCTGACTTCCCTCATTGCCTGCTGTCCAGTTAACTAGTGCTGTCATTCCAAAGAGTTGTCAAATGATGTTATCTAAAGCTTTTGTTAACTCTTTAGGGCTTTCTTTTTTGCACTTACGTGCTGGCAGCACTATTTCACAGACCCTTCTTGTGCAGGTTGCCTCAGACGTAGGCCTGCCTGGTATGTGGGCCTCAGTCTCAAAATTGTTGTTTGTAGTGTTTGCTTCTACCATTCTGTCTCTGCCTGATGCTCTATCCTTCCAACTGGTTGCATGCGAACTGGAGTGTGCTGTGCTGTCTGGTGGTGAAGGCATGTTTGAGCGTTGTTGATACCCTAGGATGATAATTCTCTGTTATATATGAAGCACTTCAACCCATTTTTATGTCTTTTTTTATATTAGTGTCACATCAATGAAATGGCATCTGATTGAAATGTTTTAAGAATGTGTTGAAATGCATTTATCACAAGATGAAATTCCATGCAGTTCCAGGATGACCATTTTCTTTTTCACAGTTGCAGCCACTGGCCTTTTTATTTACTTTTAATGAGTTCATTGCCTAATATTAGCCGAACTAATTTTCTGGATGGTATTGCACAAAAAGATTACAGTTTCTTTACCTTTCTATGTATATTTGTATTTAAATGTACTTCCTAAGGATATCGTTAAAATGACACTCATGGTTGTGCAATGAAAACATTGGCCTTTATTTAATTTATAAATCATAAGATAAAGTGTCATAGTATGTCGGCCCACATTCTTTTTTCTTCTACTCCTTTAGATGTCGAAATCAAAGATTGTTGTTTCGAGACCAATTGAAAGAATGACTTAAAAGCAATTGAGTGATGAATTTGCAAATCCAACTTTTAAAAACACGAATGTAATTATCACCCCTTACATGGGCCTAAATTATTTCGTATGTCCTGATTCACAATCGTTCTTGGTGATCGGCTCAGGATGTATTGTTCACTGAAGAATGCCCACAAGGGTGACTCACTTTTCCAGACCTATTACTTCACCGTTGTTGCTCATTTTACCCTAATGGTGTGTAGTCTGCTGTAAAAACGGTGAAAGATTTGGGATAAAATATGTTTATGTTTATGTTTTGAAACCATGTTTGAAATTGAAGGAATGAGAGCCCATAATACAACAGTTTTGGGCTCCATCAATTTTAAGCATGATGCCTCACATTAATGCGTAGGTGAAACTCCTTCCTTATTTTACGGAAATCCATATTTTTGTCACAACCCATACAGAGGTTTCCATATGTTTGTCATCAGAAAAGCATGCTGCGATAAGAGAGAATTCACGTGCTATTCCGATGTGTTGATTCGTTTCGTAACATATTTCATCCGGATGGGGTGCAATGCTAATGCATCATGACCATGATTATGTGAATTCCTCCCATTGTCCTTTTTTTATTATGATGTATTTTTGTAGAAATTAGTCGGGTAGAAAAGCTTGCAAGCATGTTACCGTGATCAGATGATCGTCAGGCAGGAGACCCTCTGTCTATGCCGGTGTTACGTAACCACCTTTCCTCACCAGCGGATTCGTCTGTACTGGTTATCACGTTGGAATGGCATTTATATTTGTTTACATCATGAGTGTTTGTTAACATTGTATTTTGTTATATTAATGATGTAGTATTAGTTTGTTAAATGTAACGATGCTGTTTGGAATGAAAATAGAGAGAGGTTAAGTGTGAAGAAGACTCAGGAAAATAATAAAAGAGCAGGGAAAAGGAAAAGGAAAAGGTGGGGTTTGCCCGATCAGAATGGAAGGCTGCGACGTTCATTCATCCTTCAGGAGACGTCTTCTTCTTCAATTGTCTCACAAAAGGTTGAGGAGAACTTGCCTACAATTGCGATCTGTAGCGGCGTCATTTTGCCTTTAATGTTATAATATTCTTTAGTGCGGGTTGATCGCGGGTTTTCCGGAACCGAGTGCAACTGGAAGGGAGATGAGCGGGTTGGTGGGTCGAGGTTGGAATAAAGGATCGAGTTGGATTCCGAACACCTCGGACGTCTTTTCCTTCCACGCTAAAGATCTGCCTGCTTGGCGTTTTGGGTACAAACGACCGCCATTTATTGGCGTCTTTCAGACACACTGCACTCAACGGAGACCTAATGTGCCTGGTGTTGTGATGAAAAGGGCAACACTTATCGTGGCGTTTCCCTGGCAACGATTCTTCACTTGATATTGGCACCTTATTGTGGCTCGTGTGTAAAGAGCCCTTCTTTGCCTTTATGGTACTTACACGTCTCGCGTTGCCTGAATCGGGTTGGTGCAGTTCATCTGAAGAGTCGGGAGTTAATTTCTCCTTGGATCCTTCATAAATATTCCTGCCTTCGGCCCTCCCTGCCTATTTCCATTTTCTCTGTCTGCATATTCAGCTAAGTACCTCAGCAACTTACCATTCGCTGGTGGCATTTGAACTCCTTTCAGACGTATTACTGTCACTTATACGTTCACGACTTCAACTGCTGGCCAACGGTAATGAACGACGTCATTCTGTCGGAATGTGATTGCTTGATTTTTGAGACCAGGACTGTGTTTATATCAAGTATCAGCCAAAACACCCGTTGGAGGGTTTGTTATTAGATTACACTAATATTTTTCCCTACACATTTTCCTGTTTATGTAAGTGTACCCCTTGCATTGTTTAGCATCATGCACATGTGTTTATTGGTTTAATACAGTCATTTCTTTTCAGATTGCTTGCTGGTTTAAAGACTCTTGGTGGTGTTGCTTATTTGTCTCTATCAAATTCAACAACACTTTTTCCTGCCGGGTTGCCTCCTTTCGACCCCAATCTCAATCTTTGTCGTTACTTAAGAGGGGAGACCCGTAGCAGTTGGTAAAATTGCTTCTTTCCATTGCCGTTCCCTCTGATATGAACTTCACGAAAAATACCGAAGTGCCATATTTACATTGCACGAAGTAAAGACGTGATTCTTCTGCACACAAATTAAAAAAAACCTGATGTCTGTTGGTCACGGTGAGGTTTGTGACCACATCAGTGAGGCCAATAAATCTTAACAAGGAACTTTGATGCAGGAGGAGGCCATATGGCTCACCATGCCTGTGCTGCACTTTTGACTCTGTTTCACTGAGGTGGGGGGTGGGGGGGGGTGTTTGGGGATGAGAAAAGTGTGGCAGGCACAGTGGGGATAGTGGGGAAAAGTCAAATTGAAAATGCTAACCTCAATCACAGAAAATGCAATTAAAACGTCGCTGAATGAACATTAATGTGGGATTAGATCATACATAGGCTGACTGTCAAAAACTAGTTTAGTGTTGGAATCTTACGTCTTGATAATGTTGGCCTAAAATGTCCAAGGGAAACTGGCATTTTATAACATCGATCGACTTAAAGAGACACTGAGTGGAGGAGGGACATCACATAGGGTGAATGGAATTGTCGTGCAGCCAAAGGTCTTTGGCCCACAGCCTTTGAAGGGTGTCCTGAATGAACCAAAACAGAAGGATAGGACTATCAAGGTTGTCCAGTCGCAGCTTCCCATTTGCAATGCTGGTGTATGTATTGGTCCGTTATCTGGTGGTTACATTGAAGTAGACGACAAGGAACTGAAACAGGAGGTGTACAAGAAAACCTTACTTTGGTTGATCACCTGGTTGCATTGTGCAGCAAAGCAGACTGTGAGCAGCTGGACAGGGTTCAATGTTCAGATTCGCGATGAAGTTGATGTTACCTCAGATGTGATTGGTTATCTGCCGACGATTCATGCGCCGCCGCACAGCTTTCCACTCTCCATGAGGTTTTGTGCCAGTCCTAGAAGATCCGAACATCATTAGCCCTTGAGAGCATTGTTGTAGTCATCGACCAAGCACTGTATGCAAAGCACACTGAAATAATTTGGAAACAGAAGGAGACATTCTCTGAAGTCGTTCCTCGGTTAGGCGTATTTCACACGCACTTAGTGTGATCGGAAAGCGCTTTCAGGATGTGGGGTTAAGACATCTTTGCTTGGAATCAGGAGCGATCGATGAAGGTTTTGTTGAAGGTGTACTTGGTGGTCGTAGATACAACTGTGCAGTTAGATTCCACAAAGTACTATATGAGGCTCTGCAACAGCTTGCATGGAAGGGGTTTGATGGATGGATGGATTCCAAGGAAATTAGCCCCGAGATTACAGAGATGATCAACGAGTTTTCACAAGATATATGCCAGGAAACCTTCACTGAAACGCTTCACAATCTAGTGTTTATCTCATTGGCAGATAATTTCCTGCAGCACTAGAATCATCTTCGTCAACATGGAGGGCACCTAGCGTCATTTTGGACGTCATGCCTTGCTATTGTCGATATCAACAGAACTATCATGTTGAACCTGTTGCGCCATTCAAGGGAAGGCAATTGGTCTTTGCATCTGTCTGCAATTCACGATATGATCCTATGGTGCTTCGCATATGATAAGCAGAACTATGTTCGTTACCTGTGCATTTACTATGCTGAAATGACAAACCTTGGAGATGAACACCCTGATGTGCTAGCATTTCTAGAAAGTGGTGCATTATCTGTCCAACTTGGCTCAGAGAATCCATTTGGCAGGATCCCTGTGGATCAAACTATAGAAGAAACAGTGAACAAAGACATCCAAACCGAGGGAGGAACCAAAGGCTTCAGTCTGAAACCTGGAGCGATCAGCAGACATTATCTTACTGCGGAATACAGGAGCTCATTCCTCCGATTACTGCAGGACGCAATGGGAACTTGTAGCTCACCCTTCAGGCACCCTGATCGAAGCCAATCAAGGAACAACAGAGATGAGAAAGATGTGATGGCATTGGTGGAAATTCTCAATTCCAACTGGACTAACCTGTCCCCTCATATCTCATCAGTCTCCCAACTGGCATAGCTGCCCCTGGAGAAATAGCAACAGATCTACTGGAGGTGAGGAAGGAGGGCAGCACTGCCTATAAACTGTTCCGGGAAGAGAGGTTGGGAAAAGAGGCCAACAAGGGATTCATTGAACCCTTGTAGAAGCAAAGATTAAAATTAAAATAAAGACTAATTACTGCACCGTAGTCCCAAGAAGAAAGCCAGACATAATAAGACACACATACACACACATACATACAAACACAAATATAAACACCACACACATACACACACACACACACACACAAACACCCCACGCATCAATACACACACACACACACACACACACACAGATACATATAAACACGGATACATTATGCACTGGTAAGTACTTACAAAGGCTATTATTTATATTTGAAGTTATAACCTTAACTTTTTAGCAATCAATTGATTTCCCAACTGCCCGGACATCATCTGGGCACCGTTTGACATTAAGGTGAAGAAGACATATCAAACAAAGGGACATTAGGTGATAATGAAGGCAGATAGAAACCTTTTTGCCAAAATGATCCTGATTGGCCAAACAAGAAAGCTGCACATGAAGGATGTGCTCTCCCATCGCCTTGGACCCATACCATGGGCTTTGGCTAATCCAGAAGGAACCTTGAGGAAGACAAGCAAGGCAGCTCTGGCTTAACAGCTCAAGAAAGACTTGTCACCAGTACAAGCTATACCAGAAAACTCAGCTTGTATAATAGATGGGATGGCACTTGTACAGAAGCTCCTGGTGAATTCAATCCACATGTCTTTTGCTGAAGTCTCCAAAGCCATCCTTTCAGCAGCCTTGTCAGAAGAAACAGCCAGCGGGCGCATTAACATGGTATTTGATGTCCATCGAGACGAGTCTATAAATAATTCAGAGAGAGTTAACAGAGGATCTCAGAGTGGGATATCATTAAGGACCCTTGCACCTGGAGATAGAGTACAGCAGTGGAAGAATTTCCTCCTGAACCCAGAGAACAAAACCCACCTGATTGAATTCCTTGTGACTGACTGGAGTGAAGATGAATAGAGAAGCACACTGGCTGGGAAACAGTTCTTTGTTTCCATGGGAGAGACTTGCAGGAAGCTAACGGTGGAGTCAGTCAGCAACGTTGAAGCCCTCAGATATAGCCAACAAGATGCAGACACCAGACTCTTCCTTCATGCCAAGCACTGTGCTGGGTCTGGCTTTACTGCACTTGTGATTGTGTCTGAAGATATGGATGTCTTCATTTTTGGCATGGCATTTTCAGCACAGCTACCATGCTCACTTTACATGAAGGGTAGAACCAAAACACGCACTAAATACATTGATGTCAAGAAAGTTGCCAACATGCTGGGCCTGGAAAAATGCACAGGGCTTCTGGGACTGCATGCATTTACAGGTTGTGATACCGTGAGCTGCTTCGCTGGGAGAGGAAAGGTTTCAGCCCTTAAGAGGTTATTGATCAGCGACAGACATGGGAACACATTGAAGTGCATAGGCACAACCTGGGAAGTCTCACCACAACTTTTCCAAGCATTGGAGTCACTTACATGCAGTCTATACAGCGCAAGGACAGTTACTGAGAATGTCAATAAATTGGGGTTCAACCTGTTCTGTGCAAAGAAAGAGGAGGTTAAATTTTGGCAGCTTCCTCCTTGTGCCTCTTCACTGCAAAACCACTGCAAGAGGGCTAATTATCAATGTGCTGTCTGGAAGAGGAGCATGGAGGCTTTCCCTAAGATTCCCTCTCCTGTTGATCAAGATTGGAAGAAGGATGTGGACTTGGTTATTGACTGGGGGGATGCGCCACCTGCCCCTGAGACAGTGATGGAATTGATTGCATGTAACTGTCAAAGGGAGTGCTTCGTGGAGAGCTGTACCTGTCTACAGAATAACATGAAGTGTCCATATCTTTGCACATTACAAACACGTAGCAACCTGCAAGCTGATATAGAGGATGAGGTCGAATTTGAAGCGAGTGATGATGATAATGATGATGATATTTCAGATTATGAGTAATCAACTCTGTACTAGTAGCAGGTCCTTATGTGACCACCCTTGTTTAGGCCTACATTATCAAGACCTAAGTTTCCAACACTAAACTAGTTTTTGACAGTTTGCCTATGTTTGATCTAATCCCACATTAATATTCACTAGCCGAAACCCCGTCACAGACGGATGCTTCAGAGTTGAAGGTTGACTATTGGCACGATGTGCGATGCACACTTACAGGTACGAAGTTTCTTTCAGTCCAGGTCACAGCACCGAGAAAAACGTGACGCGACCGCTAGGAGGAGCACAAAATTGGTCCTTCAGTATTAATATATAGATTCAGTGACATTTTAATTGCATTTTTTGTGATTGAGGTTAGCATTTTCAATTTGACCTCACGTTGACCTCCATTTTGACCTCTGGTGACCTATTTACATCAAAATACAGCATAACCAACACCTGAACATATGTAGGACATGGTCATTAGTATTTGGAGTGGTTTATTTGTCAAAACATTCTCACTAATTTCAAGCAGTCCAACTTCATACATTTTTGCATGTTTTTAGCGGAAAAAAGGCCAATTTAAAAATGCGTCAAAACCGTTCTGTACCACAGCTTAAATAATAATAATGTCCACTTTGTTTGACTAATAATCTACTTGGGTACGTCTTGTCTTCTATGCGAACTCATTTAGGTGAATAAAGTCCCATTGGTATGATATCTGCAGTGAGTTTTCTGACAGGTGGTCAGATTTTTAGGCAGGGGTCAAATTTCGTGACCTTTTGACCTCTGGTGACCTACTTAATTAACACATTAGCATACAACAGATACCATCGTATAGACTATAGAGGATCAGATTACCAACATTTTGAGTGGTCATATGACACGATAGGACCATTGCTTGCAAAGTTATTCAACTTTATATTTCCCCGACCCCAAAATCTGGTCCCTCAGATTGGACGCGGGGGTCCGTCTTTATGAGGTGATTACTACCACAAAGCTGTGAGTCGCGGATTGCTTTCAACGATTTTTTTCATCGATGGGTATGGGACTTTCAAAAACGCATAGTGAGAATTCGCCACCCCAGGTGGTACCAATATCTGGTCTGGCTCATGGACTTATTGTTTGTGTTTACTGACGCCTGCTGGTGGTTGTGGTAAGAAATGTTAATTCCGCTGGTCTCTTTTTTAGAGAACATTTCAAATTTTCACCTCCCCTATAGATTTGGCATTGAAGCCATGCCGAAATGGTTTCTCACGTACTAAATCTGCAATGGCTGGTCACCACACCAAATGTGTTCTTTTGGAATAACAATTTATTATAAGGCACAGGACGACGTAAATGGAGAATCCCGGGACTACAGACAGACTGACATGAAAAGGGCAGAGAAATAAATTGCATTTCATTCAAATACCCCAGAATCCTTTAATCATTCTTTGAATTGAGCAGTTTCAGGGTCTTCCATATGTATCAGGCAAGCATGAAGTGCTACCACACTGCATGGCAGCAAATTGCATGTGCATGGTATGAATGGTTACAGAACCACCGCACCCACATTAATGCATCCAACCACAATTCTTTAAATTCAACAACCCCACACCCACCAGAAACCTTGAAATCTGAAACACAATTTGATTTTGACAAAAGACTCATGAAAACACATTCCAAGGCACTGAACTCCGCAGTTAAAAATCATCATCCGGAAGAGTTTGTCCATAGATAAGGAAACCATATCAGTTTTCTTTTTCTCTTCTACTGTTTTTTAACCTCCACCACCGAAGGTGAAGGAGGTTATGTTTTCACCCCTTTCTGTCCGTCTGTCTGCCTGTTTGTTTGTGTGCAGGATATCTCAAAAAGTTGTGGACAGATCCGGATTAAATTTTGTGGACAGGTTTGGTGTGAGACAAGGACGAACTGATTAGATTTTGGTGACGATCCAAATCCGGATCCGGATCTGATAATTACGTCTGCCACCAAATGTGAAGGAGGTTGTTTTCACCCATTTCTGTCTGTTTGTCCGTCTGTCTGTTTGGCTGGCTAAGCAGTGCTTACAAGCATGATGAGTATCTAACAGTCGTTATTTCAAAGGCAGTAAGTTTACTTCCGATCACTGGGTGTCAAATGGTTTTACATGCTCAGGAAATATTCAGTGAGAATGCTCTGACATTTTACTTGAGGTTCAGAGCATCCATAGATTGCTGAGTTAATAGGACTATCTCTAGGTTGGAGTGGCCAGGAGAGGATAAAAATTGAGGATCTACCATTAAATAATTGGAGACTGTGCATGTATATCTTGAGGTCTGGTGAGATTTATCGATTCCATGACATTGCTGATTATGGGAAGAATGTGAACTGTTCTGTAGTTCAGAGAGTTCAGGCTTTTTTTCTTTACAGGAGTAAGGCTAATGGAAGGGAAAGGTAGAACTGACAGTGGGACAAACATCAAGGGAATGAGCAGGAAAAGATGAGAGAGAGGAGCAGAAGAAAGACTGAAACTAACACATGTGATGGTTGGGTGAGGAAATGTTCATGGGGGTAATGAAGATCATGGGACAGAATTGGGGATGATGAGATGGTGGTGCACTGCTTGCTTGAAGCCACGGAGAGAAGAGTGAGACAAACAACCTTTGGAAGGTGGTTCTATAGATGGGAGAAGTGAAGAATAAAAGAGTTGAGGTGTGCAGTAAGCCTGGATTTTGTAAATTAAACCCCAGCAGGGCGTTAATGGAGAAACACTCTCGCCCTCGTCCTGCCCCCTCCCAGCTTCACCCTCTTCCCGCCCTCTCGCGGCTTCCCTCTCGTCTTGCCCCTTCCGATTTTCCCCCTCATTCTGCCTCCTCCCATATTCCCCCTCACCTGCCCCTTCCAATATTCCCCCATCTTCACTTCCAGCCCACACCATCCCAGCCTCCCCCTGCCCCCACCCTTCATCCTCCAAGTTTCCCACCTGTTTCACACCCTCCCAACACTTCTTCTCCTGTCCCTCACAGCATGCACCTCAAACATCCAAGGCCTCCACTCCAACATGACAGATATCTCAATCCAGGCTTCTGCCAACAACCTGGACATCATCTGATTAACAGAATCCTTACTTCCACAGGACTTCTCTGATTCCTTAGTGTCTTTCCCTGGCTGTTGTCTCCTCCGGTTTGATCAACCTGAATCCCAAACTGGTGGCTGATTTGCACTGCACATCAAGAACTCCATTTCTCACTCTCCTTGTTCTGCTCTTACACCTCCCAACCCTCAAAGTACCTTTGGCTGTGACTTCCCTCCACTCCCACCTTGTTTTTCCCTCTTGTTCTGGTGAAACTACCTAAATCTAGCATCACAGCTTACCTCCACTTATTTGTCCTCTTTTGTTTCCCACCTGTGGAACAAACTTGCACATTCTTTTCAATCTCATTCTTCCCTCCAGGTATTCAAGACAGCTGTTCATCACCATCTCAGATTCTCCCCAGTCCAAAACCATGATCTTTTCTACCCTCGCTAACCACCCCATCCCAAACCCTTCTCCTTCCAAACTTCCAGTTTTTCCCTCCTGTGAGTTTCCTTCTGTATCCATCTTGTCCTTTCCTTCCCCCCATTCCTCCCCACACCCATTGCTTTCCAAGTCCCCCTCCATCTTGGCCTTCAACCCTGCTGTTGGTGTTCCCCTCCCTCTCTCTCTACTGCTCCTTTCTTCCTGTTATGTTCTGACCTATTCAGTGCACTTGCTCTTCCACGAGTCTTGACTATTGATACAAAAAAACGCCTGCATTCTGTAGTAGATGGGGAGGGTAAGAGGACTGAGCAGAAAGAGCAATATCAGAAAATAGACATTAGGAAACGGGGACACCACTGACCTGCTTGGCGTGTCCTTGGCAGGTCAACTACATACCCAAAAATTTCAGAACAATTGCTTTAAAACTGTGGTCATAAACTGTTTGAAAAACACACTACAGACCAACATTACTTGGCAAAAAATTTTTTTGCCAAGTAACAAACAGATAGACAAGCCGGTAGGCGACATGGGTGGTCGCGACGTAATTGCATACTAGTCATACAGTTTTTGACGGATCGGGCTGAAATTTTTTGACAAAGAGGTTGATTATAGTGGCATAAAAGCCTGGAAGCCCATTTTGATTTTCGAAAAAATAAATTCTTTAGGATTTTTCTAAAATTTCAATGTCCCGTTGCTAGGCAACGGTGGTGTCCATAGCAACGGTGCTCAAAAGCATAGAACTAGATCTTGGTATGAACCTACCTGTCAAGTTTCATCAAATCGGTTGACTCCTCTGGCCTCCAGAGCTGTCCATTACATACAAAACAACAACAAAAAAAAAATGCAGGTAAATAGACACCTATTTTTGAAGGACTACCATTTGAAAAATAAAACCTAAATCAAAATCGGCCCGAGTAAAATTTTCTAAATATCTCGAAGTGTTTCATTCCGAAGTCTCGTTTCTCCACATTCAAAACTGTAGGACAAGTATTTAAAATACCGTACGGGTTTTTCGGCCGCTGCATAGCAACGGGTGGTTGCTTAGGCCTAAGTCACATTTGCCACGGCGGCCGTGGGGTCTACAAATCTTACAGCACTAGCAATTATAGGGCGGCCACAGTATTTCCACGGTCACACAATGTAGCAGTGACATATGTTTTATTTTTCGGGGAGCCACACGGGGTATTTATAAATTGTGGAGACCGAAACGTGGGGGTGCCGTATGGTCTTTGATTTGATGTCGCACGGTGACCTTCGGGCGTTCCTGCGGCGGCCATATAATTTTCAAGGCAGACGCAAGGTGCCGCAAGGCGACCGCAGGGGACGCAGAGGGACCCTAAGGCAAACGTGTGGCCAGACGGACGGTAACGAGTGGGTTATTTTTTTTTTTTTTTTTTTTTTTTACCAGTTCTTTTGTTTCGGCCTGTCTAATTTCTACGGCGAACGTAGAAATTAAAAAAGTTATAACTCCGCGCTATAATTCCACGGCGACCATACGGCCTGTAAAAGATAGCCAAACGGCGTAGGGCCACCTTGAGGCACCGCAGAAACTCTGCGGCCGCCGCACGTTTCTGTCAATTCAGAGGGCGTACGGCCGCCGTATCCTCGCCGTAGAGCAAATGTGACTTAGGCCTTGCAATTAAACTCAAACGCGCACACTCCCAGTCCATATGGCACCTGTTCGCCAAGTTTCATCGAAATCGGTTTGCTGGTTCGTGCTGTGGAGCCTCGCGTTGCAGACACACACACACCACACACACACACACACACACACACCACACACACACACGGAAAACCCGACAATAAGGGTACTCTAGCGACCACCCAACAAACAGAAAAACACTACAGACCAACATACTTGGCAGAAAACACCACCAAATTGCCAAGTAACAAACAGACAGACAGGGATAAAAACATAACCTCCTTCCACCTTCAGTGGCGGAGGTTACTCGAGAGATCATAGAACACGACACCCCACACAGTGTTAATAAGTATACATCAATTTTAATAAGATAGTGATTTTATGCATAGTTTTAAAAATCCCAAAGTTAAGCGCAACTGAAGTCGTCTTATACATCTCCCTTATACACTGTAATAAGTTGATGTTGAGTCACAGTTTAGGAGATGGAGGCTTTATTGATAAACATAGAATGCAGCGTTAATCGGCATCATACATAGCCATATTGGCGGCCTCTTCTTCACCCCAATACTGCATCCTCTCACTTGCTACACCCTCCCATGCTATATATCGATGTACAGCATGGTTCTCGGAAATATTATGAAGGCAATTTGTGTTCAACTATATAATTCCATTTAAACAAGGAGAAAAGACATAAAAGGTCATAGGCCCCCTTGGTTTTAGTATTTTTGTTGTACGGAGTTAAAGGGCTAGCCCATATTTACAAGATTTATGTGGAGGCACAACTGACGTGAGTGGTCATGATGGTGGTGGTCGTATGGCAGCTTAGCCACCGGGGTAGCTATCATTTCTTGAAGCGTGACTGTGTCGCTGATGCAGTGCCCCTCTATCAGTACACACACTGGAACTGGTACTCATTTCACCAACCTCGGAAGGATGACAGGCTGAGTCAACCCCCTGGTGTATTAATTCAGCGGCCGACGGGGCTTGAACTCAGGACCCTAGGATCCCAAGCCGCCACCCTAACCACTGAGCCAACACCAGGCGTACTGAGTGGTCATGTGACATACAAGAACATTTGTGACATGTGACATTTCCAAGTATGAACAAAATTGGACCATCCATGTCCGAAAAGTGTTAGGGACACTTTTAAGTAACAAAATGGCCACCAGTCGACCATCTTGTATCTTATCTCGAAAAACAATGACTTGCGCATATAAGCCATCATAAATCATCTGTGTGCCAAGTTTGAATGACATCGGTAACTGCATGTCCAAGAAATGTTTGAGGACATGTTCAACTTTTTTGCAACTTTTTGCAACTAAAACTAAAATGGTTTTTTTGCAACTAAAATGGCCGCCAGTCTACCAGCCAGCCAACTTTGATCAGATCGCAAAATAAAGTGAAGAGCACGCGCATACCATCATGTACTGTGCTTGTGCCAAGTTTGAACAAAATCGGACCATGTATGTTCAGGAAATGTTTGGGAACACGTTTGAGGAACAAAATTGCCACCAGTCGGCCATCTTGGATCTGATCTCGAAAAAAACGACATGCTTATGTAAGCGATCATTCATTATCTGTCTGCCAAGTTTGAATAACATCGGTAAACGCATGTCTGAGAAATGGATGAGAACATGTACAACATCGAGTTTTTTTTCAACTAAAATGGCTGCCAGTCGCCCATCTTTGTTCGCATCACGAAACAAAATGATGTGCATATATTATACATCATCATGTGTTGTCTTTGTTCCAAGTACGAATGAAATCGGTCCATACATGTCCAAGATATGGTTGCAGACGCACGCACGGACACAAAAATCGAGACCAAATCCATAAGCCCCCATTTTAGACTAACTCCAACGGGAGCTAATAAAGGTTTAAAGAGGTATAAAGATGTAGAAATGAATAAATTCCGGGTTTTATCGCCGTTTTCCCCAGGATCTATATTTTTTATTCTTTATTTTTTGTATACAATGTCGAGGTTCGTATGAGAGGTAAGATGCAGCGTACAACAAGGAGGGCATGACACAAGAGGGGTGGGAGAGGGAAGGACACAACAGTAGGGAACAGAGACATTAGAAGATCTAAGGAAAGGAGAGGGATGGGGTGGGGAACATGGGGTATCCAAGATGGACTTGACAGGGACTTTCAGGAAGGAAAGCAGAGGATTTGAAGGAGGTCGGTTTGGGGTGGATTAACGGTGGTAGAAAAGATCGAGGTTTTTGATGGGGGAAGATAAGAGGTTGGATTGATTGAACAGATATTTTGAAGGCCTGGAGGGAAGATGGAATGAACAGAGTGTAGGAGTTTATTCCAAAGGCGAAAAAAAAAAGAGGAATGAAAGAGTGAAGGTGAGCAGTGATTCGTGATTTTGGTAGTTTTACACAGAAGGGGGTTGTTGGCGGACCTTAAGTGCCCTGCGGAAATAATGTGGGGACATATCACAGACAGAGCGGGGGCGGGGGGGGGGGGGTGAGACTTGAGAGGAGACAGTCGAAGACAGAAAGACCACCAATGTGCCTGCGGTAAGAGAGTGAGAGGCCCAACGACTCAGCCTCATCGCCGCAGATACAAATGATCCTAAATGCCTTGGTTTCCGCAGCGTGAAGCCAAAAGGTGAGAGGCAGGAGCACCAGCCCAGAGAGGAGAACAGTACTCCATCAGGCTGCGGACGACAGCTTTGTATGTGGTCAGGAGCTCAGGTGGGTGGAGGAAGGACTTTGCACGATGGAGGATTCTCAGTCGGTGACTGGCTTTGGAGGCCAGGTGGTAAATGTGGCTTTCCCAGGAAAGATCATGGCAGATAGTGAGACCCAG
>CM068960.1:103978885-103983885 GCA_035128595.1 Eptatretus atami
TGGCGTCCATCATATCTGCAGAACCCGATATATGCATCAGGTGTCAGTTCTCTCTCTACATGCTCATGTAGACCGCTTATGAACAATATGTTGTTAATACAGCGACGACTGGTGATGATGGTCTCTCTGGAGATGGTGACTCGAATGACCTCATCCCTCTGCCCTTTGAAGCCTTTAAATGCATCTGAAATGCATAGCTGATGCCGGAAATGAATTCAGCGACCTCAATTTAGCTAGAAAACATGTGTCATAATAGTTTCTATGACGAACGGTTCATGAGCTATGACTGGGCCATGTTTTCCAAAATGGTCGACGGCGGCCATCTTGGATTTTGAGATATGACGTGTGTCTTTGGATAAATTTGTTTCTATGACCCTAAGGAACTTCCATGCCAAAGGGGACATTTGCATCATGATTTGAAGTCAACACCCTATTTTGTGCACTTAACATGTCTACCTACTAAGAGGATTGTTGAGAAAGTAGATGGGGGAAGGTTTCTAAACGGTCCTTTTGGAGAGACATAGTGAGAGTGTGAGATTTGTCAGGATTGAATGACATTTCCACGTGTTGGACGAGTTTGTGATTTTATCCAGATCTGCAGATAGCGAAGAAGCTGCGGCTTGCCGGTCTGAGGGATGACAGATGGTACAACAGTCGGTGAAGTCATCAGCAAAAGACAGAGGGTGGAGTCATCTATGACATTACTCCGTCAAACGTGTTGCATTTGCAATTCATGCCTGTTGTTTGTGTCCTTTATAACATCCTTGAAAACTAAGTTTCCCATTTGTAATGATTTTCAATTTTGTTTCACTGCCAGGCAGACAGACGTAAAAATAATATATCTCACTCTTCTATGCACATGTGCGTTTGGGATGAATTCAGAGACAAAGTACTGTTCAATGGCAGATTTGTCTTCCGATTTGTGTTCAAATACTATGTAATATTTTATTTAAATAAGTTGTTCCTCGATCATAAACTAAGACAGACAGACAGACAGACAGACAGATGGACATGGAACAATTGCTTAACCCCGCTTTTCCTTCGCTTGCATGGGGTAATGATTGAGTGGACAGAGCAATAGTAGCATAGCAGGTTTTTTGGACATGGGCACTGATGGAATCTGGGCTTGTTGCAGAATCCATATCCAGGAGCAGTTCAGTACGAGAGGGTAAGGTAGGTATTGTGAGTGAGGGGTAGGATACACAAGATTTGCAAGTAATTCCAGAATTGAGGCATTTGGCCTTCTCATGAGCAGTCATCTGTTGTGCAATTTGAAAGTGAGGGAAAGGATTGGGGGGTGGGGGGGGGGGGTAGAATACATCAGAGAATGACTTCATAAGGTGCCACCAGGTCTTTGATGAAGGAGACAGGTTTGAGAGTTCAGTCTTGATGGGTTTTTTTTCATTGTTTTTTTTTTGTAGACAATGTCGAGGCTCTTATAAGAACTAACACACATAATGTATAACAAAGGGAGCAGGAGAAAAGAGGAGAAGGAAGCACAAAACAGTGGGGGGGGGGAACAGAGACATTAGGAGATCTGTGGAAGGGAGAGGGATGGGGCAGGGTACAGGGGTAAACAAGATGGACACCAGAGGGACTTTCTGGAAATTAAGCAGGGAATTTGAAGGAGGTGGGTTGAGGGTGGTTTAACAGGAGTCGAAAAGATCGTTGTTTTGGATGGGCAGTGGTGGTGATGGTAGTAAAAGCTTTTTTAAGAACTGGAGGAAGCGTGGGATTCACCAAGAGTGTGGAGTTTGTTCCAGAGGTGGGGAAAAAGAGAATGAAAGAGTGAAGGTGAGCAGTGATTCTTGATTTTGCGAGTTTCACCAGAAGGGGTTGCTGGGGACCTTGAGCGCCCTGCAGCAATATGGGGGACGGGGGGGGGGGGGGGATATCATCGACAGCAGTTGGGGGGAGGCCAGAGAGGAGACAATAGAAGACAGAAAGACCAGCGACTGCCTGTGGTGAGAAAGTGAGAGACCCAAAGACTCAGCTTCATCGGTGGAGAATACCAATGATCCTAAATGCCATGGTTTCCAGAGCATGAAGCCGAGAAAGGTGTGACACATGAGCACCAGCCCAGAGGGAAGAGCATTACTCATCAGGCTGCAGATGAAAGCTTTGTGTTTGGTTAGGAGCTCAGGTGTGCCAAGGAAGGACTTTGCATGATGGGGATGCCCAGTTGGTGACTGACTTTGGAGGCGAGGTTGAAATGTGGCTTCCCAGGAAAGGTCATGGCAGATAGTGAGACCCAAAAGCTTCATTGAAAGGATTCTTCAAGAGGACTGTTGAGAAGGTAGATTGGGGGGTCGGGGGGGGGGGTCCAGACGGTCCTTTCAGAGAGACAAGTGAGAGTGTGAGATTTGTCAGAGTGAAAGGCATGTTCCAAGTTTGGACCAGCTTATTCTTTATCCAGATCTGCAGAGAGTGAAGAGGCTGCCTTGCCGATCTGAGGGATGACAGATGGTATGGCAGAGGGTGGAACGTCATCAGCAAAGAGATAAAGAGGATTTTCCAGAGTCGGAGAGATCATTGATGAAAACCAGAAAAAGCACTGAGCCCAGAACACTGCCTTGTGGAACTCCAGCCTGGACAGGAAGAGGGGATGAGATAATTCCATTAAGGGCCACACGTTGACTGCGACACGAGAGGAAGTCTTCGAGCCATAAATGAAGATTGCCTTGAATATCATAGGAAGAGAGTTTGGTGAGGAGGGCGGGGTGCCAGACTGTATCGAAAGCACGCGATATGTCTCGGGAGATGGCTCTGATATCATGTCTGGCATTGAGGACCTCCGTCTATTGTTGAGAAAGCAAAAACAGAATGTCCAGGGTAGAGTGACCTGGTGTCAATCCAAATTGATGATCAGAAATCAAGCCATTCGAGAAGAGAAAGGATTTGATGTCAGAAGCGATTATGGATTCCATAACCTTGTTGGTGATTGGGGGAAGGCTGATTGGTCTGTCATTGCAGGGATCTGCTTTTACACCTTTTTATGTCGAGCGGAAATGTTTACTGATTTCCAAGCAGATGGCAGATGGCCTTGAGTAAATGAGAGGGGTAATGAAACAGAGGGAGGGTGAGCTAGAGCAGCAGAGCAGGTTTTTAGGACCTGAGGGCTGATGCCGTTTGGACCGGTTTCAGAATCTGAGTCGAGGTTTGATAGCAAACTCTCCACCTTGTCAGGAGAAAAGGACACAGAGTCCAGGAACAGCTGGTTGCAACTGGGGAAGGTGGGTCAGAAGGAGATGGGTTTGGGCACAAGATTTAGAAGCAAACACAGAGTTTAGCTGTTCAGTCTTTTCACGGGAAGTGTCAGCTGTGCAGCCATTTGAGGTGAGGGAAGGGAAAAATTCACCAGGAACAGACTTAACCAGATGCCACCAGGATTTGGAGGAGGGAAACAGGTTTGAGAGTTCAGACTTGAGATTGGAAAGGTGTTCTTTCCTGGCTCTCCTGAGGGTAGGCACACACTTGTTCTGAGCTTTGTGGAAGGAAATGAGATTGCCTCATTTCATACACTTGTTCAGTAGGATTAGCCTACCATGAGGTGAAGGCAAGTTGTTTCAGGACAACTGCCTCGCCACAAGATTCAGTGTAGCATAGGTGGGAGGAAGGGTAGGACAACTGAAGACAAGATGCGACAAATCTGTGCATGAGAGAGAGCAAATTTCTTTGAAAGAATTCACAGAATGGGGTGTTGTCAGATAGAGTAGAAATGGGGGACCAGTCTAGAAGTTTGATGGATACTTGAAGTCCCTGCCAGTCGGCCTGAGTGAAATGCCAGATTCATCGGCGCTGAGGTGGTTCTCTAGTAATGGCCAGAGAGATGACCACTTCAACAAGCATATTGTCAGATGAACCAGTTGGAGCAGAAGAAGAAGAACAGACATTTTCTAGGAAATTGGTCAAAATCAAATCCAGAAGAGATGGAGCACGATTGGCTGAAAACCGGGTCAGGAAGTTGACAGATTGTGTCAGTCCCAATGAGTTGCAGAAATCCTTTGCTGAAGTGCCATGGCAGGGGAGAGAGGTGCCCACACCCAGCCAACTGGCATGATGTCATTTGAAGTCACCACATATGAGGAAGAGACAGTTTGGATGACTGGATAGAAGTTGGTCGATGTTTTCGGCAAGCGAGATGTAAATGGAGTCACCACTATTTGGTGGATGGTACAACACACATATAAACAAGAGGTGGGACGGAGGGGAAGCCAGAGCTAGAGGCATTCCTGGGGGTGTGCAGTAGTGAGGTTGGCCACATGTTTTCTGGCTTTCCTGAGAGTGGACACACACTTGTTTCGGGCTTTGTGGAATGATACGAGGTTGCCTTTGGTGAGATTTGCCTTCTCAGAAGAGAAGGCTCATTGTTAGAAGGCAACTGCCTCACTACATGATTCTGTGTACCAGGGGCGAGAGTATTGGAATGATATAAATCTGTACATAAGGGAAAGCAAACTTGTGTGAAAGGATTTCTCAACAGTTTTGATATCAGGAGAGGGACAAATGAAGGACCAGTCTTGACCTGAGAAGGCAGTTTCTAGTCTCTTTCAGTTAGCTTGAGTGACTGCCAGATTCTAGGGCACTGAGGCAGCTCTTTGACAATAGCCAGAGATGTGGACTTTTGTCGGAAAATTCATCACAACCAATTGCCGGAGGGAGGACGTGCCATTGGGAGAAATCGGGGTCAGAAAGTTCACTGATTTGGCGAGGCTCATGCAGGCACAGAAATCCTTTGCTGCAATTCTCTGGATAGTTGAAGAGGTACCAACACACAGCCAGTTGGCATGGTGACAGTTGAAATCACCAAATATGAGGAAGAAAGAATTGGGATGGGTGGTTATAAGATGGGCCATGTTGGCAGAGTGAGAGAGGTAAATGGAATCATCCCTGTTCGGAGCATGGTAAAGCACACAGATCAACAGTAGGTGGTTGCAGAGGGGAAAGTGCAGCCAAAGATACTCATGTGGGTCAGGAGGGGGGAGGGAACACAGACAGTG
>CM068960.1:103991385-104011478 GCA_035128595.1 Eptatretus atami
GAAACTTGATAATGGAGGATTGAGTATGAGTGTCAAAAAATGAAGGTTTGAGAATAGGTGTTTAAGAATGAGTCGTTGAATAGGAAATTGGAGAATGAAGGTTTTAATACAGAGTTGGAAAATGGGTGTTTGGATATGGAGTTGGAGAATGTAGGATTGGGAATGAGGAAGAGAACAATGGGGAAGATTCTAACTGCAATCACAATGCATATCCCTCTCCCTGATATGAGGGGATGGGTAACCTAACTAAATAGAATCACTATGGAAATATCTCAATCCAGGCGTGTCTTTTTTGTGTTCAATGTAACTCCCCAGGTGCTTTCCAAATCCACAACAATGTGTGTGTGTGTGTGTGTGTGTGTGTGTGTGTGTATGTATACAGTAGGTAGTGAAACAAAAGAATGGAAACACCTGGGTAAACGAGGAACACCAAGCAATGGCTTTCACACTGGTGCAGCCCATGTGCTAATTAAGCAAAAAACATCCCAGCATGCTTAGGGTCATGTATAAAAATTGCTGCATAGGCCTGATTGCCTATAGTTATGGCTTTTTATCGCTTTTTACAGCATGGCTGTAAGAGGAGACACCCCCCCCCCCCACCCAATGCCCCCATCCACAGAGCATGTGTGGTTGCCCAATAGTATGATGAGCATGACACTGATGTTATTCATATGTCATGGCCTTCTCAGTCACCAGATCTGAACCCAATCGAGCATTTATGGGATGTTCTGGAATGACACCTGAGACATCAACCAAGTGCGTGTTTATTGACTTTTTTTGTGGAAGAATCGTGCCGCATCCCTTCTGCGGAATTCCAGATGCTGGTGGACTTTATGCCACAGTGCATGCAGGCCGTACCTGGCCACACGTCGTGGCCCAACGCCCAATTGCTTACGTTGGTGTAATACGTAATATGTATTATTTACAAGTGACTTACATTGGTGTTTCCATTGTCGACTACCTATACATGTATGTATCGTGCCTATAGAAAGTCTATACCCCTTTCAAATTTTTCACCTTGTTGCCTTATAGCCTGGAATTAAATTGCATTAAATCAGACTTTTTCCACCTTTATTTATGCATTGTAACCACAACTTTAAGTGAAAAACAAATTCTACAAATTTCAGTAAATTAATTAAAAATACTAAACGAGAATACCTTGGTTGGATAAGTGTCCACTCCCCTTATAATAGCAATAGTAAATTAGCTTCGGTGTAACCAATCACCTTCAAAATCACACATCAAGATAATTGGCCTCCACCTGTGTTAAATTGTCATAATTCTGATTATTTCAGAATAAAATCAGCTGTTCCAGTTGGTTTCTTCTGCTGGATAGTGCATTTCACAGCAAAGACTCGACCATGAGAACCAAGGACCTTTCAAGACCCTGTCTAGATTGGGCCATCCCTCCCAACTGGATGACCAAGCGAGGAGGAGACTGATTGGAGAGGCCACCAAGAGGCCCATGGCAACTTTGAAGGAGCTACATGCCTTTATGGCAAAGAATGGTCACTGTTTGCATGTGACAACAATATCCCAAGCACTCCACAAGTCTGGCCTGTACGGTAGGGTGGCAAGAAGGAAGCCATTACTCAAACAAGCCAGCCTTGAAGTCGCCGTTTGATTATGCAAAAAAAAAAAAAACGCTCCAGAGATTCTGAAGCCAAGTGGAAAAAAGTTTTGTGGTCTGATGAAACCAAGATGGAACTTTTTGGCCTAAATGCAAAACGTAACGTTTGGTGCAAACCCAACGCAGCACATCACCAAAGGACACCATCCCAACTGTGAAGCATGGTGGTGGCAGCATCATGTTATGGAGATGTTTCTCATCAGCAAGGACTGTTGGCGCATGTCAGGATAGAAGGTAAAATGGATGAGTCAAGATACAGAAAAATCCCAGAGGAGATCCTGCTGCCCTCTGCAGGAAAGCTGAAATTGGGACGGAAGTTCCCCTTTCAGCATGACAATGACCTTAAACACACAGCCAAAGTTGCACTGGAATGGCTCAGGAACAAAAAGATAAATGTCCTTTAGTGGTCCAGTCAGAGCCCCGACCTAAATCCAATCAAAAATCTCTGGCATGACTTGAAGATTGCTGTCCATCATTGCTCCCCCTGCAACATGACTGAGCTTGAACAGTTTTTTTCAGTAAATCATTAACAGCTTTTTTCAGAAGAATGGGCAAATATTGCCCAATCAAGGTGTGCAAAGTTGGTAGAGACCTACCCCAACTGTAATTTTTGTTACAGCTGTAATTGCTGTCAAATGTGCTTCCACCAAATGTTAGCTCAGGGGGGTGGACACTTATTCAACTTGATATTCTAGTTTTGTATTTTTCATTAATTTTCTGAAATTTGTAGAATTTGTTTTTCACTTGGAAGTTGTGGGTTACGATTTGTAAATAAAGGTAGGAAAAGCCTTATTTAATGCAATTTAATCCCAGGCTATAAGGCAACAAAAGATGACATTTTAAAAAGGGGGCGTAGACAAAATCAGGTCAGTCAGGTTTCTTGACTGCCACTGGTAACATATAACCCAGTGCTACCTCCTGCATGGTCGGGTAGTCGGCGACTAAACTGACTACCCTCACTGGCTCGGCAGTGGGGAGGGTGACTGTGACACCCTGCAGGACTAAAAGCAATACCTGCTAAAGGGTGGATGAGCTCCTTTCGGGAGACAATGGCCATCCAGTAAGTAAAGAGATGGTGTCTCCAAAAAAACACCCATCCTGTTGGACCTGTTTTTTTTAAGTAATAGGTTGGAGACAGCAACCACTCAGGGTAGTACTACCGTTCTGACTTAGGAGTGTTAAAGTGGTGCCCGGAACCATCTTACACTCTCCGTGTCAGGATTGCTGGTCTTACTTTCTGTCTCACTCAAACTATAACTACCGGGCTAGCTTTAATCTCTCTTTCTTGCAAACAAACATCACACACTTTTCAAACTAACATCACACAATTTTCTGACTTACTCATTTTCACTCCTCACTTTATGTTCTCTCTTTTATTTCTCTTTATTTAAGGCCTGGCCTCGATGAGGACTATTTAGTCCATGACTGGAGCCTTCAACATAAATGTTTTTTTAATAGGCATTTGATAGGCATTGTACTTCTACTCCATTCTAGATAAATGTAGCTGCGTAGCAATTAAAAAGTAGCAAAATTAGGTCAAACTGCAGCCTGCTTTTTTTCTGATTGGCAATCACTTGTTTGGTAAATGGTAATAAAAATGTTACTTGTACTTGAAGTACCTTTGTTATTATAATAAAATTGTTTGGACTTTCATTTTTGTATGCTATACCATTATTCATTACAAAAAAACCTTAAATTATCTAATTAATTGAAATAATTTACGACACAATTTTCTTTGCAATACCGTGACATAAAAATGGGGTTGAAATTAGATGTACATTTTAATCGATTGCTTTGACATTGATGTCAATTACTGTGAAACTCACTAAAACTGACAATTTGTTGAGTGTTTCAATCCTTGCCTCTTTTTGTTGACTTTTTTTTTTCTGGCTTCCTCATTCACCATACAACTTTCATTTTTCCTCCCCCTCCATATGTTCAACATAATCATACCCTAAAACAACCCAATTTTCCTCCCAATAATCTTTGCACAAACCGCAATCACCAAATGCCCCCAACCCACCTCTTTTTTTTTTTTTTTTGCTTCCTCATTCACCGTACAACTTTCATTTCCCCCCCCCCCTCCATATATTCAACTTAATAACCCTAAAAAAACCCACTTTTCCTCATAATAATCTTTGCACAAACCACAATCACCAAATTCCCCCATCCCACCCCTCCCCATTCATTCCCTGTCCTACACTATCACTCTGCACCTCGCCCTTTTTTGCCTTTTTGTTTCTTTCCTCGGGCACCCTCCTTCCACTTTTCTCCATCCAGGTGACAATTTCAGTTGATGGAATCCTCACTTCCACTGGATACACACAGGAAGACTACACGATGCTTGGTTCTGATGATTTCTTCTATGTCGGAGGGAGCCCAAACACGGCTGATCTTCCTGGTTCGCCCATCAGCAACAACTTTATGGGATGCCTTAAAGAGGTAGGTAGGTTGGCTTCTAATGGAGGTAGGTTTTTGCTACACATCCCAACTTGGCCTTTTCTGTGCAAAAATATTAACAGGTATGTCCACACCTCTCTATTTGTGTTTTGGAGATATCAGAAAGAAAATAATTTATGGTGAAGATATATTTTGACGTTATCTAGTCATCTAATAACGTCAAGTTGTGGCCGAATTATGGTGACATTCATGATCAGATTTCTCCAAACATCCTTATCTTGAACTACTTTCATAAGCCCTAGCAGAGATAGCTTGTTTGCATCCGTTCCCCAATCCATCCAGCACATACAAGGCCTACCTCATTCTCTTCTTCCGTCAAGCATACCCAACATGGTTGACTTCTCCAGACGTTTGTGTTCTGCACACCTGATGAGTCCAAACCATGACAGTTTCTGTTTTCTCATCAGCGCTTCAAATGTACATGGTGGTCTAATTTCTTCAAGCAATGATTTGTTTGTTCCTTCTGCCACTTTAGGTGGACATTGGTTACATTTTCACCCCTGTTTGTCTGTCTGTATGTTTGTCTGACTGTGAGCAGAATATCTCAAAATGTTAGAGACGGATTTGGAAGAAACTTGGTGGATAGATTGTGTGTGTGACGAGGATGAATTGTTTCGATTTTGGTCCAGATCCGGACACGATAATTTTTTAATTAGTTTCACGCCAAAAGGGATGCAAGCCAATTGCAGCGTGTGTGTGTGTGTGTGTGTGTGTGTGTGTGTGTGTGTGTGTGTGTGTGTGTGTGTGTGTGTGTGTGTGTGTGTGTGTGTGTGTGTGATTAGTTATGTCCATTTTCGGGTTTGATGAGATGGAACAAAGTCCTCCGATGACTCAAAGTATCCACCTCCGCTTCGGTAAGGGATCAAAGTTCATGGACCAAGCTGTTCAACTTTTGTTGTTCTCAGAGATATGTTCTGAGGGCTCTTTTCAGGATCGTCACCAAACCCTCGACTGCCTCCAATTGTAGTTTGTTTGTGGTAATATTGCCGGGGATGCTTTTCAAAATCTCAGTGAGGTTATTCTTTATTATTCCCGTTGCTCCAATTATCACTGGTGCAATTTTAATGCTCTTCATCTTCCAAGATCTCTTGATCTCATTTTTGAATTCCTGGTATTTGGTCGTTTTCTTGATTTCTGCATTATTTAAGCCAAAATCGCTGGGTACCGATATCTCAATCAGAAATGCTGTGTTCTCCTTTTTATTCCTGAGAACGATGTCCACTCGCAAGGCTTTGTTTTCTATGTTAACGCTCAATGGAATCATCAGGTCGTACATGAGCATGACGTCCATATTTTCGATGAGTGCCCTTGGTTCATGTTTCAATGAGTTTTCTGGAACTAGGATGTTGAAATTTTTTGCCAATATGCCAATGCATAGTTTGCATACTTTGTTGTGCCATTGTGTGTAAAGTTGTTCTTTTTTTGCAGCCCGAAAGCAGGTGACCAGTACTTTCTGTTTTTGTTTTGTAGAACCTACACTTGTCTGTCTGGCTCAGTCCCACCATCTTTTAAAATCCATTGGTGTAGTGTCCTTGATCTTGGACATTTATTGTTATTCATTCTCTGTCCCAGTTGAGCTAACTGCTTTTTAGCCATTGTAATGAGCCTTCTTTGTCGATCCCAACTCGAGTCCAATTATTTCCCAGTTGTTGGTGGATATTTGTTGATATTTCTTTTTATATATTTATTTTGTCTTTTTTGCAATTGTTGGAGCTGTATTTGTTGCTGTTTCATTTTCACATGCGGTATCTTCTATTCGCACCTGTTTTTGGAAATATCTTGCAAGGTGAGTTAGGGATACATTTTCAAGTTTGCTGTGGGTATGTTTGTTCACAAATTGAATCCGATAGTCTGTTTAGCATTTCACATACTCATCTAGTCCAACACTCGTCGCTCTGTGCACCTGGTTGAGTTCCATCAGGCCGCTCCCTCCATCTCGTCTCGGCAGGTACATTATTGGGATGCACTGGTTTTTGTTGAACATTTTGTGAATAGGAAGGAGTTTTCTTGTTTTGATGTCGAACTTATTGATTTCTGTTTGGGGCCAGTTTATTAATCCACAGCTGTATTGGAACACTGGTACTGCGAGTTGGTTTATGGCTTTGATTTTGTTTTTTGTGGAGAGGTACGTTTTTAGGATCAGCTTCGTTCTCCATCGGTATTCTTTGGTGATTGTTTTGCACATTTGTTTGTGACATATTTGGTGGCCCACTTCTACTCCGATGTATTTATATGGTGCTTCGTTTTCTAACTGCTTCAACGTCAATTTTTAAGTTGTCTGTTTTTGTTAGTTTCCTTGTACAAATGTGCACTCGGCGCACTTATCCAGTCCAAATTCCATTTGAATGTTCTCAGAGAACCGTTTTACTAGTTTTAGCTGTTCTGTCAATTTTTCTTCATTTGGTGTGAAGACCTTTAAATCATCAATGTATAGTGGATGTGTCACCTTTCCTGTTTCTTTGGTTGGTCTTCTATTGGTTGTTAGGGTGTATCCGTGTCCTTCTTTGTTGATGAGTTTACTCAGTGGGTCCAGAGCCATACAAAACAAAAATGGGGAAAGACTGTCTCCCTGGAAGATCCCACACTGTATCTTCACATCTGATATTTTGATACTTCCTTCTGAGTTCTGTCATATCAATCTGCTATTCCAGAGCTCCATTGCTTTCTCAATCAGTTTGATTATTTGGTGATTGATTTTGTATATTTGCATGCGTTTTATCATCCACGATTGTGAGACAGTGTAAAAAGCTTTCTTATAGTCTATCCAAGTGGTGGACAATTTTGTTCTTTGCATTTTGCAATTTTCAAGTACGGCCATGTTCAGTAGTCGGTGGTCAATTGTTCCATATCAACTTCTCTTACATCTCTTTTGTTCTGTGTATAAACCTCCTTGTTGTGTTCAGTGATGGAACATCATTTCTGTAATCATTCCTGTTAGAAGTTTGTATGGTGTTGGTAGGCATGTTATTGGCTGGAATTTGTGAGGAAGTTGGGCTTCTTCAGATTTTGGGATGACACATCTGTTTTCTTCTATGAGCCACTCATCCACTGCCTTTTCCTCTTGGATCAGTTTGTTGAATGTCCTGGCGTAGTGATTGTGGAGAGCATTAAGTTGTTTTAGCCATAAGTTTGGAGTGTGTGTGTGTGTGTGTGTGTGTGTGTGTGTGTGTGTGTGTGTGTGTTGTGTGTGTGCTGTGTGTGTGTGTGTGTGTGTGTGACAGCTACATATTTTCGTTTTAAAAATGTTTTTCTCTGCAACCGCTTGGCCAATCGATGTGAAACTTTTAACATAGGGGAGACTCCCCATGGATAACATTTTATTCTTATGTCAGAGGTCACATGGTATGGCAGTCATTGAATTAAAGGATAAAAAACTTGGACATCTTTCTCTCTGAAACCGCTCAGTGAAAAAAATTGAAATTTCCATACTGTATGTCATCAACTCCCCATGGGGTATATGGGGTGACAGCATTGACGTCATCGGTAAAATGGTATTCCTGCTATAATTGGTTGAATGGAAAACCTTATCCAAAAAATCTGAAACTTCACATGTCTGAACTATGATCCTATGTGAGTGAAAAATTAAGTTTATGACATCATCGGTCACGTGATCTGGTGGCCATATTTGATTGAAAATAAAAGCGTTAAAAAATCTACTTCTCCAGAACCACTTGACATATTGCTGCAAAACTTTACACATAGGATCGACTAGCAATGGGAAATATACTTTAAATGTTTTTTTTCCATAATCACCTTCATTGATGCAATTTCGCCTTTATGTGCACGTGCTCATTAAATATAATTTTAATCAATCAATAAAGCTATGGATAATGGCAATGTATGTGATATAATAGGGTGCATGGATTATATGGGTGTATTGTCCATAATAGCAGTGGGCAATAATAGTGCCATGTTCAAGTTAACAATGATATTTTTGTTCAGAATGAGCACATGAGGTGAGACTATGTGCTCGAGGAGTGCCATTCTAGTTATTTCAGTGATTTGTCTGTCTGTTTGTCTGTCTGTGAACAGGATATCTCAAAAAGTTGGACTGATTCAGCCAAAATTTGGTGGACAGTTTGGGTGTGTGACAAGGACAAATTGATTAGATTTTGGTGAATATCCGGATGCTATAAGTTTTTTTAAAGTCATTCTTTACCATTGAGAGCTGGGGTTCAAAAAACAATATGTTAGCATGATATTTCAAAAATATGTCAATGCATTCGGACGATACTTGGTGAATGATTTGGGTGTGTGACAAGAACAAGCCGATTAGATTTCGGTTCATGTCCAGATGCATATCCAGCCTATCAATGGAATACAAAGTGTAAACTGTTCAGCCTGGCTCAGGTAAGTGCTCGACGGAGTGCCGTTCTAGTTTTTCTTGCATCCATGGAATTTTTAACATTAGCCTCAAACACCACATTTCAAAACTGTCAATCTTCTTCCTTTCTTTCTTCTTCACTGTCCAAGACTCACATCCATACATTTCAACTGGAAATGCCAGAGTATTTACCAGTCTCCTCTTTTTTTTCGTTTTTTTAATACACAATGTCAAGACACCAGTCTCCTCTTGGTTTGTATTGTCACATGTTTGTCTTTTCCAATCTTTTTCAATCCTTACATTGCTGTTCTCCCCAATGCTAAATGTCTATTAATTTCTCCTCCACATTCTCCATTCACTTCAATCTTAGAACCCAGGAAGAGTTTCCCAATCTGAAAACATCAATCTTCTCAGTTGACAAGATTTTAGTTTTGTTAGGTTTAAAGAAAGACCAGCTCTTCAGTTTCCTTCTTCATTGTCTGCAGCAGTTTCATCAAGTGAACTTTACTTTCCACCAACAGAGTGGGATCATCAGCATACCTTAGAATGTTGATACATCTTCCTGACTCTCACCTCTATGTCATCTAGGTTAGATTTTCTTGTGATGTACTCACTAGTCTGTATAGATTTTTCAGCAAGCAGCAAGTAAGGAAAGAGAACGCACCCATATAACCCCTTTTCCAATTCCAAACCATTCTGTCTCTCCATGCTCTGTTCTTACCTCAGGAGAATCCTCTGTTCTTGCCTCTGCTCATGGGGGATCTTCTTGATGAAGTGAAGAAACTTAACCAAAGTACCTTTGGGAATGGGGATTATGGACATCCCATCCAAATGACATTCTGGATGTGAAAGGATGAGTGCATTAGGTAGTGATGGGCTGCACATTTGAAGAACTGAAGTGAGGAGGATGAGACAACAGATACAGGGAGATATTCCTACATTTGGGAGAATAAAGGGGTGAATGAATGCAGGAGGAAAGGTCTGGACATTGGAATGGTGAGCAGGTGATGCTTTCTTGAAGAAAGCATGTGACTTGTGGTGTTCTGGAGGTAGGCTATGGCAGGAGGAGCAATGCCAGTTCACAGTACTGCACTGTACATCAGATGATTGCATATAGGTGACTTTTATGGCTTTTATGTATCGAACATCGTGGTACCATAACTCCCCAAACATGAAACATGTCCCACACACTATTTACCCCTTTCCATGATATTAGCAATTATTTGTAGCTTCTGAGAATGGCAGTGCAAAACTTTGGGTTGTGTGTGTGTCTTTTTGAGGTATTTGTCAGATTAGATGCTGCGATTATTTATCCTGAGTATGTCACTTTCACTGATATATCCTCTTCCAAAAAATGTGTAATTGGTTTGTCAACGTATTTGTTAGTCTTAGTTTTTAGCTCACTCGGAACGTAGTTCCGGGGAGCTTATGAGATGGTGCGTCATCCGCCTGTCAGTCCGTCGGTCCATCCACAAATACTTGCAACTTCTTCTCTGAAACTGCACACACAATTTCAATGAAACTTTACCACAACCTTCATCACCCTGTTTGTACCACAGTTTGTTCATGGCATGACAAAAAATCGGGTCCTATGAGGTTTTATGGGGGGGTTGCCCCCAAAATAGGTATTTGCTTTCTTCTCAGAAACACACACACAATTCAATGAAACTTGATTAAACCTTCATCAACCTGGGTACCAAAGTTTGTTCAGCATAAAAAAAAACGGGTCTAAGGGGGTGTATGGGGGGGGGTTGCCCCCAAAAAGGTATTTGCTTTCTTCTCAGAAACTACATACACAATTCCAATGAAACTTGTCTCTAACCTCCATCACCTGTGAAGTACCAAAGTTTGTTCACGACATTTATAAAATCGGGGTCTAAGGGGGTATACTTGGGGAGGGGGTTGCCTCCCAAAAAAGGTATTTTCTTTCTTGCAGAAACTACACATACAATTTCGATTAAACTTGACCACCACCTTCATCACCGTTTATACCAAAGATTTCACGACATGAAGAAACGGGTGTAAGGGATGTATGGGGGGGGGGGGGTGCGCCCTAAAAAGTATTTGCTTTCTTCTTCAGAACTACACAACAATTCCAATGAAACTGATAAACCTTCATCACCTGGAGTACCAAAGTTTGTTCACGACATTAAAAACCGGTTAAGGGGTGTATGGGGGGGGGTTGCCCCCCAAAAATATTGCTTTCTTTCAGAAACTACACACACAATTCCAATGAAACTTGATTATAACTTCATCACCTGGGAAGTACCAAAGTTTGTTCACGACATAAAAAAACCAGGGTCTAAGGGTGTAAATGGGGGAGGGTTGCCCCCCAAAAAGGTATTTGCTTTCTTCTCAGAAACTACACACACAATTACAATGAAAGTTGACCACTACTTCATCACCTTGATGCACTAATATTTTTTCATGACATAAAAAAAAATGGGGTCTCAGGGGATCTACGGGGAGGGGAGGGGGGCAAATATGCTATCGCTTTCTTCTCCAAAACTACACTTCAATGAAACAACCACAACCTTGATGTACCAAAGTTTTTCACACTATTAAAACTTTATGGAGGGTGGGAGGGGGGGTTGTCCCTAAAAAAGTATTGCTATAACATTGGTTCCTTGTACAATTTGCTGATTCCGTCCCATGTTGTTAAATGGTTGTTATCAAGAGTCATTTTAAATGGTTGTATTTCAAGTAGATTTTAGCTCACCTGGAGCATAGTTCTGGAAAGCTTCTGGGATGGCACGTTGTCCATCAGTCTGTCCGTCCATCTGTCCATCTACAAATACTTGCAACTTCTTCTCTGAAACTACACATACGATTTCGATGAAGCTTTACCACAACCTTCACCAATGCGCATGTACCAAAGTTTGTTCATGGCATTAAAAAAATATCGTATATGAGATCAGGGCCGTCTCTGTGGACTTATGTTGAGCTTTCGATGCAGTCTCTGCCTCTGGCATCGAAGGCCAACTCCACACATGTATTGCTGACTTCCTCTACTCTCATTGCCAATGTGTGGCTCTCAATGGAATCCTTTAATCCGTTAAGGCTGGAGTTCCCCAAGGCAGTGCTCTGAGCCCAGTCCTATTCCTAATCTTCATCAACGATTTCTCTGACTCTCTGGAAAATACCCTTTATCTATTTTCTGATGACTCAACCCTTTGTTGTGACATCCCTCATCCTTCAGATAGACAGGCTGCATCCTCTTCCCTCTATTCAGACCTTGACAAAATCACGTCCTTATGGATGGTTTAACTCCCATTGAATTATGGACTGGCACATTAAATTATTTTCCCCAATAACTGGCACATTAAATTATATCTTTAATTCCCCAGAGCATTGTTAAAGAGTTAAAGAGTGTCAGTCATGTTTGTTCGGTGAGGTGATGACAGGTTGCATGCATTGGTGTGGGTGGCATCAGGGGTGTGGCAGGTGTGAGTGTGAGGGAGCTACTGCAGTTGAGGGGGTTTCAAAAGAGGGTGATTGCATTGGGGTTACTGTAGGTGCAGTTGGTGTTGGGAGTCCTGCAGGTGCAGGAAGTGATTGGAGAGCTGTGAGTGTTCACGAGGATTGCAGTGCAGATGATGAGGGCGGTAGTTCATGTGTGTGCAATGGTGGGCGTCAGGTGGGGAGAGGATGGAGGGTGCAAAGGGACATTGTTTTTGGTGGTGAACAGGGTATTGAAGATGTGAGATCATCATTTTGTCGCAAAGTATGAAAAAAAGAGTTTTGTGTTGTTTTAGAGGGGTTGATGGGAGATGTTGATGAAACGTTAGATTAAGTTTTGTTGGGTTATGCCCCAGGATTATGACAGGCAACAAGTGTCGCCTGCCATGAGAGCATATTTTGTTAGGTTATGTTGGGTAATTGCGGGCTGATGGACATCGAAGCCAGTTCACCGGGAAAAATCACAGAGTCGTCGTACAACATTCATAATAAAAAATATAAATAAATGAATAAAATGGAGGTGAGCGACCCGAGACAGTGGGGAAGCATGGTAATTCTGTGTGCCGGTGGACATCGAAGACCACTCTTGTATGTAAGTCTTGTTACACTCGCTCGAAGATCTAAAAAATAAGGCATCACAATGTTGAAGAAAAATGGATGCATTTATGGCCTGAAATGATGTGCTTTGTCATTCCTGTGAACATGTTTTTCTCTTGGTTCTGTACCTTTTTCTATTTTTGATGGTGTCTTCTGTCGCAGTTGCCCCAAGCGTCAGATGCATTGTTGATTTTCTTGATATTGCACTGGACATATTAAGTTTTTTGTGGTGTTACATGCATGGTTTATGCCTTTCTATAGTCTGTTGTTTCTTGATGATATGGCTCAGCAGTCATTCTCCCTCTTATAAAAGTACTACTGCAACTAAAACTACTACTACTACGATGATTACTACTACTTTGACTGTGACTACTACTATTATTTATCATCTTTATTTTGAGAGTAATTATTATTACTATACTCGGCATTGAACTTTTCTTGTCCTGCTGGTGCAGGTTGTGTACAAGAACAGTGATATCAAGCTTGAGCTTTCCCAGATGGCCAAGAATGGAGATCACAAGATGAAGATTGTGGGAGATGTGACATTCACCTGTGAGAACGTTGCCGCAATGGACCCCATTACCTTTGAGAGGCCAGAGGCATATATCACTCTGCCTCACTGGAAAACAAAAAAGACTGGTTCTATTTCATTTGACTTTCGCACCACAGAGCCGAGTGGGCTCATACTGTTCACACAAGGGAAGCCCCGTGAGATAAAAGATTCAAAAGGCATGAAAAGCATCAAGGGAGACTTTTTTGCAATTGAACTTTTGGATGGCCATCTTTTCCTCTTACTGGACATGGGATCAGGAACTATCAAGGTGAAGGCGACACAGCAAAAAGTCAACGATGGAATTTGGTACCATGTGGACTTCCAGAGAGACGGAAGAACAGGTTTGAAGTTTCATTACATGATATTTCCTCTGTTTGAAAGGATTTCAGTTTGTTGGTTTTTCAAATATATATATATTATATATATATATTATATATATATATATATATTATATATATATATATATATATATATATATATATATTACAGTTGGGGAGAACAAGTATTTTGATACACTGCCGATTTTGCAGGTTTTTCCCACTTACAAAGCACGTAGAGGGTCTGTAATTTTTATCATAGGTACACTTCAACTTACGAGTGTACTGTAAGTCTTTTATCAGTAGGTGAGAGTCTTGTAATATCTTATCATAGGACTAAGCTTCAACTGGAAAGACGGAATCTAAAACAAAAATCCTGAAAATCACATTGTAATGATTTTTAAATAATTAATTTTGCATTTTATTGCATGAAATAAGTATTGATCACCTACCAACCAGTAAGAATTCCGGCTCTATCCCAGGACCTGTTAGTTTTGTCTTTAAGAAGCCGTCCCATTCTCCACTCATTACCTGTATTAACTGCACCTGTTTTAACTCGTTATCTGCATAAAAGACACCTGTCCACACTCAATCAATCAGACTCCAACCTCTCCACAATGGGCAAGACCAGAGAGCTGTCTAAGGACATCAGGGACAAAATTGTAGACTTGCACAAGGCTGGATGGCTACAGGACAATAGGCAAGCAGCTTGTGGTGAGAAGGCAACAACTGTTGCGCGCAAATTATTAAGAAAATGGAAGAAGTTCAAAGATAACAGTCAATCTCCCTCGGTCTGTGGGCTCATGCAAGATTCTCACCTCATGGAGCCTCAATGATCATGAGAAAGGTGAGGGATCAGCCCAGAACTACAACGGCGGGACCTGGTCAATGACCTGAAGAGAGCTGGGACCACAGTATCAAAGAAAACCATAAGTACACCACTACGCCATCATGGATTAAAATCCTGGCAGCACACGCAAGGTCCCTCTGCTCAAGGCCCATCTGAAGTTTGCCAATGACCATCTGGATGATCCAGAGGAGGAATGGGAGAAGGTCATGTGGTCTGATGAGACCAAAATAGAGCTTTTTGGTTGTTTAAACTCCACTCGCCGTGTTTGGAGGAAGAAGAAGGATGAGTACAACCCAAGAACACCATCCCAACCGTGAAGCATGGAGGTGGAAACCTCATTCTTTGGGGGATGCTTTTCTGCAAAGGGGACAGGACGACTGCACCGTATGAGGGGAGGATGGATGGGCCATGTATCGCGAGATCTTGGGCCAACAACCTCCTTCCCTTCATCAAGAGCATTGAAGATGGGGGTGTGGCTGGGTCTTCCAGCGTGACAACGACCCGAAAACACACAGCCAGGGCAACTAAGAAGTGGCTCCGTGAAGAAGCATCTCAAGGTTCTGGAAGTGGCCGAGCCAGTCTCCAGACCTGAACCCAATAGAAAATCTTTTGGAGGGAGCTGAAAGTCTGTGTTGCCCAGCGACAGCCCGAAACCTGAAGGATCTGGCGAAGATCTGTATGGAGAGTGGGCCAAAATCCTGCTGCAGTCTGTGCAAACCTGGTTAAGAACTACAGGAAACGTCTGATCTCTGTAATTGCAAACAAAGGTTTCTGTACCAAATATTAAGTTCTGTTTTTCTGATGTATCAAATACTTATTCCATGCAATAAAATGCAAATTAATTATTAAAAAATCATACAATGTGATTTTCAGGATTTTTGTTTTAGGTTCCGTCTTTCACAGTTTAAGTGTACCTATGATAAAAATTACAGACCTCTACGTGCTTTGTAAGTGGGAAAACCTGCAATCGGCAGTGTATCAAATACTTGTTCTCCCCACTGTATATATATATATATATATATATATATAATACACATAATATATATACATATATATGTATATATATATGTATATTGTATTATATGATAATATGTATATATGTATGTATATATATGTATATATGTATGTATATATAAGTTATGTAGTATATGTATGTATATATATATATTATATATATATATGTATGTATATATGTATATAATATATATTGTATATGTATATATATATGTATATATGTATATTATATACATGTATGTAATATATATATGTATGTATATATATATATATATATATTATATGTATATATATATATATATGTATGTATGTATTATATTATTATATGTATGTATATATGTACACATATATTTATATATATAGATATATATGTATTATTTATATGTATATGTATTACATATATGTTATAATATATATATGTATGTATATATATATATATATAATATAATGTTAGTCATATTATATATACACATATAGTTAGATTTGGTTGGCCCAAATCTGTAGAACTAATTATTGGAATTTGTTTTCATAAGTATAATCACAGGTTCAAATAAAATGTTTTTTTAAGAGAGGAGAGGAAATAACATATTGAGGGCAAGAAGACAGGTATTTGAAGAGGAAAGAAAACCACAGTCAAAGTTTTCATATAAACTGATAAATAACTGTTTTTGCGCTTTTAAAAATGATTGTAACACTAAATGTAGCTTGTAATGATTGGATATATGTCAAGATCAGACCCCATTACTGGAGTGAGTACCAGGAAGCAAGTGCCACACCAACCATTGCTGCATATATCCTCACCAATAGGAAATATCCGCCACACATTAACCTGTCTGTGCTGCACAAAACAGTGGAAGCCACAATGAAGAGCCAACGCAGGACAATATTACTCCTCTTCCTGTTTGAGGGCGGATACTGCCTTGACAGCCCACATCGCCCTGCCGCGGTCCAATCAGCGAACTTGCGCCCCTTTTGGCCAATCACAGGGGCAAACGAGCGATCGCGTGCCAAAACCGTCAGTAAGGGGGTGGGGGGGGGGTATGAGCAGGGAGCCACTCCCCCCTGGACGGGGAGTGAATAATTGATCGGAGCGATCCGACAGGAAGCAGTTGGATTGGGGTTTGCCTGCCGGATCGTCTTGGATCGCGTAGCCTTGCCTGCTGGCGCTCGGCTGCCTTGTCCGCCCTCGCCACTGGCTGCGTCGTCCTTCATCCTCCGTCCTGGTACTTGGAGTGGCACGTTGCTGCGGGTTCGAGTCCCGCCGATCCAGAACGTCGAAGACCCACGAGGTAGGACAGGTCCAATGATATTCTGGTCTCCAGTTCACCCTTTCCTCGAGCTCGGAAGCCTTCAATAAGACCCGACGGGGTCCATTTCTGCGGTATCTGTGTGTGCGTGTGTGTGTCGTGGGCCCCTCTATATGTGAATTAGTTAATGCTTTTGTTTGTACATTATTTGCCTTGCTTATTCAGAAACTCTGCCTTACGTGCTCCCCTCGTTCCCCCGATTATTGTAAATAAATTCCCCTTTTGTTGAATGTCCCAGCTGGTCCTTGCGCTTTCTATCATGGTTTGCCGCGCTGTGAATGGGAATTAGGACGGCTTCATGTGCTGGCCGTAATCGTCGCTAATCAGTGCCCGGCGGAACTCTGGTACCTCCGCTCGAGGGGTGATCGGCTCGGCATCCGTCTCGACCATCTGGCTGGCATATAGCCTTCTCACTCCGCAAATAAACTAACAATCCATTACGGCACCACCATAAGTCCCTACAGCATTCTCTGGTACACCATAATACTACATGACCGACTCGGTAACGGCCCGGATCGCGCAGATTCTCTGCGAGGGTGAAATTTCCCCGCGTTAGTTTGCGATGACGTGCGTATTTTAGGTCTAATTGAATTGGCAAATTGATCCCAAATCCTCACGTGGCGACCTATTGAGCGATCTTCGGTTCCGATAAAGGGACCTGTGATCTTTCGGATTTAATCCTGAAGGTACGACCTAAATTCCGCTGTTCGGTGGAGGCCGACTCTACTGCTCCATCTAGCGGTCTGGGCTCGCCACCGAGACCCGGCCCCACAACAAGTTGGTGTCAGGAGGCCGTGAGGTTTCGAATCCCTTCCGCCTCCGTAAGAAATCACGGGATTTGGATCATGGGTGTAGGGCGAGCAAACCCCCCCATTCCCCCCAAATGTGAGCGAGATGAAAATTATTTCCCGATAACGCAACCATGGCCCGAACCAAGATGGCTGCGACCAGGTGGGGTTAGCCCGCCTCGAAGTGGTCGTTAGTCGGAACTTCTCTGGTCCACGGACAACACCGTGCAGGACACTCCCTATGCAAGAACTTTCCCCCGGATCGCCACCCCGACATAATTGAGCACGGGGCAGGGGCGGCGTAATGGACACCCCAACCCCCTGTCAACAAGTCCCCCCCCCTCCCCCGATATCTGCCGCGCTGCACACCTCATGCGCGGATCGGCTCCATCAGGGACATTATAACTTGGACCAGTTGGGGGAAATAGTGATGCCTAATGAGGAGGCATATGCAGAGGGCACCATGCGATCGCGACATGTGCAAAGCATGAGGGGTGATGTGCAAGAACAAAACGACAAAATTCGGAGGCAAATTCGTACAGAAAATGGACAGCCCGATGGATGCGAACACGCAAGCACTGAGGGGCGAATATGCAAACACTTAAGGGGCAATCGTCCTGCGCGAACACAGCGGCCACGAGGTAGATTTTTACAGAGCATCGGGCTGGAATCTACGCGAAGGCGGGCATAAAAGCATATGCTGTACCGTGCACGTGGGAAACGGATCTGATCGATGGGAGTGTGGAGGTTGTCGGGCCCGTGAATGGCAGAGACGGCGTAAGCGTCTGGGACGACAAAAGCGACGCCACGCCAAAATGGGGACAACGTGTAGCGGTGAGACACTGAGGGACGACGGAAAATTAAAGGATGTGACGGAAGATGCAGGAACATAAAAGAGAGGGAAAGGACAAAGCTTTTATCCAACCCACACCATACGAACATCCACCTGTTCCTATCCCAGTCCACACTCGCTCATCGATCCCCACACATTCCACATAACGACCCACACTTCGACCCGTACACACACATCTATAACTCGCACTTCCAAGTCAGTCCAGCCGACGCCACTGCAACTACACCGACAAGCCAACTCCCCCTGATGCAAGGCTCCGCATTCTCAAGACTAAGCGATACACCTATGAAGAAACGGCGAAATAATAAACGAGGACGGCTGACGGAGACGCGAAGAAATCAACAAGAGCGGGGACGAATTGAATGAAACTGAAAGATGAGCACACACCACATAGAGTTAGGAGGACAATCGGGTGAAGCTAGGTAGAATGTATCGGGCAACCCGGAACGATGCGAGCATCAGGATAGCCTCCTATCAGGAACAGAGGAGATGTTAGCCCCCTCGAAGTGGACTCCGCGACCAGAGTGGTCCGGTCAGCTGAACGAGGTTGAGCGGGTGAGTGATGCAAACGGGTCCATGCAGAGTTTGGGGGGAGTAGAGGCTTCGGGATCCCCTGTGCGGACTCCCACCCCCAGTGTGATTGTCCCGGAGTGTGTGCTGAAATGTGTGCCAGAAGGTGAGTATGGTGTGACTAAAATGGCGTGCGTGAGTGCATGCGAGGAATTGGTTCATGGACCGATCCAGACAGGAGACACGAGTAGCGAGCCTGGAAGTCCGCAAAGGGTTAATTTGGCTACCGCGCCGGGTTCACGCAACGGCGAGTACGAGGTCCATGGCGTGTTTCGTGCACAGCCTGCACGCGTGCATCTGCGCGATTGCGATCCGGTGCGAGAACGTTCCACGTTGGATACGAGCCGGCCACGTAGACGGATAAAATGGCGGTGAGTGTTGTTTGAATTCGGCAAACAGGGGTCCCCATGCGAGCGCGTGTGCGAGGCATCACGTGCTGTGCGCCGCATGTTCCGTTCGCGGAACGCGCGGAGCGAGCCTCCGGGACGACACGCTCGGGCGGGACTGCACGGCAAGCCGTGCAGGTTCCGTGGGCAAGTGACGTCACCGGGGATTTCCAGCGCGAGTTGGCGGTGAGCTGCACACGTTGGCTAGTGTGGGAATCCCTCAATAGGCGCAGCGCTTGGGCCGGGTCGACGAACAAGGCCTCGATTATCGCCCGATCGGAGGGCGAGAACGAGCGAGTCGCAGACCGCCGCCTTGGCGGTGCTAAAAAAAAAAATATAATTATAATAATTAAAAAAAACCCTTGCTCCATGTACACGGCCCGGCAGGAATGTGGTGGACACCCTGCTTGGGCAAAGGAGAATTAGTTAGCGGGATGGGTTTAGCTTAGATAGAACGGCCTCATGGGGGCATGAGCCGTCCTCCGTGGGGCCCGTGGACTAGTTAGTGGGAATTTAGTTTAGATTTATAATGGGAAATGGATTTTGAGAGACATGGACGGACATGGAATGTGTTGTGGGGGATGTAGCTTAGTGATACAGTTAAAAGGAACGTGCATTAGAATAAGGGATAACGGGGAGCATGAGTTGGTTAGGGGAATTTAGTTAGTGGAATGGGAGTGTTGGTGTAAATTGAGAAATGAAAAACGTGTGATGAATGAGTATGGGTCAGCGGGCCCGAGTGTGTGAGTGGAGTGAATGTGGAATGTATGGTGCGAATGAATGAGTGGGGGAGGAGTGAATCCCACCCAAGTGACCCCAGGGTCAGTGTAATGTTAGGTAGTGGGTTGGTCAAATTTACCAAAAGGAGGTCGTTCTGTTGTTGGTGGTGTATGAAGGCATGAAACCCATTTGGAGGGGTGCAAGGGTTCATCGACCGGCTGGGAGCGTGGCTGTTGAAAGGTGAGTATCGAGTAGAGGGCACCCC
>CM068960.1:104011488-104050354 GCA_035128595.1 Eptatretus atami
CTAGTCGGCCAGAGTAGACCAAGGGTCCAAGGGACCGGGATAGTGTAGTGGGCACGGGTGACTAATCGGAAACACTACCCGTAGTGCCAAAATGCTACGTGGGCATCGGAGGGGGGCAATGCCAGGAAGGGCAGCCCCCTGCGTTCATAGGGAGCAGGTATACTCGGAGACAGCCCAAGGGCCCGGGGTGCCGTAGTCATAGTCCGGCAGGAGGGAAATCCCTGCCAATGAGCCACGCGCTGCCCAGCCATGAAATTGTGCAAGGGCACGGCGAAGAAATTTGTGGGCAGGGCCCAAATTAATAATGGACACCACATCGACAGGTGACAGGATCATGGTTGTTAGAACCTATAGTTTAAAGAGCCAGGCGTATGGAAAAGCCCCGGGGTAGTTTAAAGTTTAATAAAGGATAGGATAGATAGGAAACGTGGACCCCTTCGCACCATCCATCCCTTCACTCTCCGTAGGCCGCTGGACCCACCTTGGTAAGATGGCTGAATTATGTGGGAGGTTATTCTGAGGCTTTGTTGGGCCTCGAGACAGGACGCTAGTCTCTCCCTTAGTCCCCTCCAAAAAAAGGATCTTAGGGGTTTGGAGTAGACGCACAGGATAGGTTAGCCGGACAAGGACAATAGAAGGGTTAGGGATAAGTAATTATAGAGAAAAATAAATTTAAAATAAAAATATAAATAATAAAAAGGGGCTAAATTTTGGTGTTTTCTATTTGCAAACTAAGGGAGTGGGTATGGACAGAGACAGGCAAAGGCGATAGGTTGGGGGGAGATGGTACGTTAGGTCCGAGCCCGCCTTCGGAGCGACCGGCACCACCGCACTCCCTCCACAGAACCTCATGGACCATACCCGAGGCCGGCCAGCTTCATATGCCGGCCTGTGTTGTGCTACATCGCCTGGTCCGCATTGCCTTGCCTTGCCATGCCTGATTTGCCTGCCTTTGCCATAACCCCATGCCTGCTGCCTTTTTTTGCATTTGCCCCATGTCACCATTCATCCATGTGCGCCAGGACCATCACTTCAGTGTGCTTTGCAAGGACTGCCCTGCAGGCAGCCACACAACGAGGACTGCATTGTGCAGCCCGTGCGCCCATCTCTTTTTGTGTTCATCTGCAATGACTTTCTTTTTTTCTTCACAGATCACCGGTCCTGGGCCAGGTTAGTGTAAATATTAGTTCAGATTGTAAATAAGTTCTTAACCCACCTGTTGTTCGTCTTAGCGCCGGCAATGTAGTTAAGTTGTCCGTGTGAGTCCGATCATTATGCATCGCACAAGGTTATTTATTTTTGGGACATGTATGAAAAAATGTCGCACTCAGGGATCCGTAGGAAAAATGTACGAGGGGAAAACTTACACGTGCTGGTCACGCAAATTTGACGACTCGGGACGAGTCTGTAAAAAGGGGAGGGGGTAGTGTTACGAATCTGGCAGCCATGAGCACATAACAGACAGGTCCCCGTAGCTCAGTTATTTCGTTAAGTATATGTGTATAGTTAGAATCCATCCCCTGTGTCTTATGAGTGATGAAATGTTCGTGCGCTGCGGAGTTATTTTGATAGTCAGAGTTTTCTTTTACCTCTTCGCTTTCACAACAACAACACCTTCGCTCCATCCTGACGCCATAACGCTCGCGGTGGGCGGAGTTCAAGAAGGACTTGGCGTCTATCTCCACCAATCATAGAGATACGAGCGAGTTTGCCGTCGGTCGGCCAATGAGAGCCAACGCAGGACAATATTACTCCTCTTCCTGTTTGAGGGCGGTACGCCATGACGCCCGCCACGCCCCCCGGTCCAATCAGCGACTTGGCGCCCCTTTTGGCCAATCACAGGGGCAACGAGCGAATCGCGCGCCAAAACCGTCCAGTAAGGGGGGGGGGTTACGATTGGGAGTCCCCTCCACCCTGGACGGGGAGTGAATAATTGATCGGAGCGATCCGACTGCAAGCAGTTGGAGTTGGGGTTTGCCTGCCGGATCGTCTTGGATCGCTTCACCTTGCCTGCTGGCGCTCGCTGCCTTGTCCGCCCTCGCGCTAGCTGGCGTCCATCCTTCATCCTCTGTCCCTGGTACTTGGAGTGGCATCGTTGCTGCGGGTTCGAGTCCCGCCGATCCAGAAGTTGAAGGACCCACATGAGTGGACAGGTCGCAATGATAGCTGGTCTCAGCTCACCGCTTCTCCTCGTAGCTGGAAGCCTTCAATAAAGACCCGACGGGGTCCATTTCTGGGTATCTGTGTGTGCGGGTGTGTGTCCGTGGGCCCCGTCTATAAGTAGAATTGTAAAGTGCTTTTTCTTGTACATTATTTGCCTTGCTTATTCGGATAACTCTGCCCTTACGTGCTCCCCTCGTTCCCCCGCTTATTGTAAATAAATTCCCCTTTTGTTGAATGTCCCAGCTCGTCCTTGTCCTTTCTATTATTGGTTTGCCATGCTGTGAATGGGAATTAGGAGGCTTCATTGTTGCCGTAATCGTGCAATCGGCCCGGCAGGAATCTGGTAACCTCCGCTCGGGGTACGACTCGGATCCGGCTCAGACGGTAACGGCCCGGATCGTGCAGATCCTGCCGAGGGTGAACTTCCCCGGTAGTTTGGACGACGTGGGTATTTAGGTATATTGAAATTGGCAATTGACCCTATCCCACGTGGTCGACCTATTGGCGATCTTCGGTCCGATAAGGAACCCGTGACTCTACTGCTCCATCTAGCGGTTGTGCTCGCCACCGAGACCCAGCCCCACAACAATATATGTATGTATATATTATATATATATATATATTATATATATATAAATATATATACGTATATATATATATATATATTTATAATTATATATATATACATATATGCAGAAACATGGATATATACGAGGTCTGTCTAAAAGTAACGGACTGAGTTCACAGAAATTTATTCCACAAAATATATTGAAATCACAGCTTGTCCCCTTCAAAATAGGTCCCTCCAGTCTCACACACTTGTCCATCATCTTCTTCCACCTTCGATGCACCCCTGGAAGGCTTCTTCTGGAATCCTCTGGAGCTCCGTCGTCACGGCCCTTTTTGATGGCCTCCACATCAGGAAATCGGGTCCCCTTGATCACCCTTCAGCTTGGGAATAGGAAAAATTCACAAAGGGCCAAGTCTGGCGAATACGGTGTTTATCAGGAGTTGGCACGTTCTCTCTTCCAGAAACTGTGGATGCTCGCGGCACTGTGAGCAGGGGCATTGTCATGGTGGAGTACCCAGGCGTTGTTCTCCCACAGATCCCTCCTCTTGTCCCGCACTGTTCTCATGAGGCGCCGGAGGATCTCTTGTACACGTATTGATTCACTGTTTGACCTGTGGTAGAAACTCGAAGTGGACGATGCCCATGATGTCAAAAAAGTGATGAGCATCACCTTGACCTTCACTTCTGACATCCTTGCTTTCTTTGGTCTTGGTGATGCCGGACTTTTCCACTGATGACTCTGCAGTTTGGTCTCGGGGTCGTTTGAATATCCATGATTCATCCCCAGTAATGACTCTCCCAAGCAGGTCTGGATCGTCCTCGAGGCGCTCGATAATGGCTTGACAAACAGTGACTCTTTGCTGTTTCTGGTCCTTGGACAACAGCTTGGGGACCATCTTTGCGCACACTTGTGCATTTTGAATTTTCAGTGATGATGTCATGGTCAACAGTGTCCTTGTTGATGGAGTTCCTCAGTAATCATCCGCACCGTGAGTCGACCATCTGCGTGCACCATCTGCTTCACACGCTCGATGTTGTCCGCCGTTCTGTCGTTGAAGGTCTTCCAGACGTGGATCGTCTTTAACCACCTCCCGTCCCTCTTTGAAATCTCTTGTGCCATTCAATGCACTGTACGTGACATCGTTTCTTCCACATAGACTTGCTGCAGCATGCGAAGGATTAGGAAGGTTTTTGCCAAGCTTGGCAAGAAAAACTTCCGATTGGCTCTCTGCTCACGACTCATAGCGCGATGACTCAGATGAGTCAACGTGTAAATTACGACCTGTTAAAATCACACAATGAGTGCAGTCAACCATCACCAATCATATATATTGCTGGATGTGCGAAAAAACTGTGACGCAACCTTTCATTCAAGTTCTGTAAGTGGAGCACACAGCAGGATCAGTCCCGTTACTTTTTAGACAGACTCGTGTTTATATTGTTACGGTGGTGGAAATTCACAGAACACCATTCAGGTTCCCCAGAGATCAGTTATTTCGATAAGTGTGTGTGTCCAGGTTAGATTTCCCCCTGATGATAAAAGGGAATTATTCGTGTGCCGGGCTGTGCATCTTTGAGTTAGCCGTTATTCTTTCTCTGTTTTTATTTTAAACAAACACATCTCTCCTCAACAACAACTCAACAACTACGTCATCTCCACAAACAACATCTCACTCAACACAACTCAACAACCACGTCATCTCCACAAACAACATCTCCTCAACAACAACTCAACAACCACGTCATCTCCACAAACATCTTCTCATCGCAATACATCACGATCCTCGACAGCAGCAAAGTGCCGTCGGTGCCAACTCGTGCCGCGACAAAGCAGGGCGATTTCAACCACGTCCGCGTGTGATCGGCGCTTCACGGCAAATCGGTGCGAACTCGTACCGTGCAGGCAGGGCGATTCAACACGTCCGCGTGTGATCGCCGCTTTCATGGCAAAATCGGATCAGAATGGCCTTACCCTCTTAAGGAGCTGGCCAATCAGAAGTGAGAGGGGCAGGGCCAGCCAGGGTGGAAGGTGAGAGGTGAAAGATCAAAGGGCGTCTCACCTCGGGCCGATAAAAGGCGTGACTCGAGCAGCTCGAGGGTTGAGTGTGAGTTCGTCGTCGGAGGGGCGCAGTTCGTCGTTGGAGCCAGCTATGTCCGCAGTTCGCTGGAGAGTTCGCCAGTGCAACCAAGGGAGCCAGCCAAGTCTGCAGTTCACTGGAGGTTCGCCAGCGCACACAAGGGAGCCAGTCGGAGCTCGGGGGGTCCGGGCAACCGACCCTGAAGACAGTTGGGCAAAAGACCCGTTCACTCCTCCAGCGGTGTCGGCTAGGCCGACCGACCAGGCCGCAGTGAAGTCGGACAAGCGAGGGGAACCGTACAAGCTGCTCGTCAAGCCGCCCAAGCGACTGGTGCGTTCGCGACGCACCAGACGACCGGGAAACCGTACAAGCTGCTCGTCAAACCGCCCAAGCGACTGGCGCGTTGCGGACCCCGGACCGAACGGATACACCAGGGTCGCCGATCACGAAGACCATCGAATCGCCACCAGGCGGCGAGGTAACCTGCCCGGTCTCTCAGGGCCTGTTCCGGTCATCCCGACCCTGAGTGCATTAAAGGCTCACGAGCCCGATCTGTTCTTTCTTGGGTTTTGCATGGAAGTCTGTGGCGCCTTGTCTTTAAGTATAATTGTTTGTTAAGTGCCTGTATATACTTGCATTCCGATAGAAATCGGCTGTAGGCTTTTGCACATGTCTTGTCCCCTATCCCCATTCATTGACTGCTTACGTGTGAAAATAAATCCCCCATTGTTTGAATGTCAACTCGTTCGTTGCGTCACTTTCTCCATTGACTGCCATGGTGTGGTGGGGATTAGCTGGCTTTTAAAGCCGATAAAGTAAATCTGTCCGACGGGATTTGGCAATTTATAACCACTCGGCTTCGCATACGGAACGAGCTGCTTAAGCGGCTCGTTTTCGTGCAGGTCCCGTCGAGGTACAAACTCTCGGTAGTCTGTACGCGCAAATAATTAGGTAAATCGATAATTCGACGATAAACCCTGTAGTGCGGCGAACATTGACAAGTTTGTGGTGTATTAAAAACACCCGTAGCTGGGTTTCGGCATTTGTCCGGAGCTATGACTGGATTGTCGCATTCGGTGGACACGCGGCCTGGATTGGGCTGAAAAGGCATGCGCACGCTGAACGGGCGGAAACCATGACAATATATATTAATACATATATATATACTATATATATCTACATATATATACATATTTATATACATACATCTATATATATATACATGTATAATATATATAATATATATATATATGTATATATATATATATTACATATATATATATATATTGTTACGGCTGTGGGAATTCGCAAACACCATTCAGGTCCCGTAGGTGAGGTATTCTGAAGTACATGTATAGTTAGCCCAAACCCATTGTTTAGAGGAATTAATGTGATTCTTCGGGCTGCGACACTTTGAGTTAGTCGTTATTCTGTTCTTCATTATTTTCGAACCAACCACACTTCAACCTCAACCACGCCACCACTCCAACAACGCCAGCACCGCCATTTCACAACAACCACCACCATCTTCGCCACTACCCACACCAACGAACGCCATCCTCCGCGGTCCACGTACGACGGTTTCCGCGTGGAACCGTCGAACGCGAGAAGGGAAAGAAGAAATCACCACAGCGAGGCCGACGGTTTTCCCGCTTGTTTTTTTCCCTGGCCCGGCGCCAGGACGGATTTCTCTCGCCCCCGCATGCGCGCGGGAGGAGGAACGAGGGAACGCCCCCCTTCTCGAAGCGCCTCGAAGGAGGGTGGAGCCAAGAACGGGGCGGGGCGCCGGGGGATATAAGAGTCGGAGGCGCAGGAGGCAGGTTCTCTCTGTTCGGTGAGCTTCGGCTCGTGCTCGTTCTTGTTTTGGGTTCTCTCTTGGTTCGGCATTCGCTCTCTCTCTTGGTGGTTCTCTCTTGGTGGTTCTCTCTTGGTTCGGCTCTTACGCAGTCGGTGCTCGGTCCGTGGCTCGAGGGGCCAGCACGGGCAGGCACGAGGCACGCCGGAGAGACCTCGCCGACCACGCTCAGCACGGAGTCACGGCCAGACGGGACCTGTCGGAGGACGGTCGCCAAGGACTCGAGGGCGGAAGTCGCGACTTCCATTTCCTTTTGGGTTTTGTGTGAACGTGTGTGTGTGGCGCCATGTCCGTAAAGTAAAATTGTATAAGTGTTGCGAGTGTTCGCGTTAGCGGTAGTATCTCTGCTCATTGTTTCTTTTGTTGCCTTTCTTAACTGCTATATGTGCATTCTGTGATTTATGTGTGCTTTTCGTGTGTTGTGTTAATAATGCGTGCTTGTTGAATTGTTGCCCCGTTTCGCTGCGTCCTTTCCTTTGTGGGTCTCCATCTTGCTTTACGTAAAGGGTTTGAGTGGGCGCGGGACGCCCGATAATTAATCAGGACCGTCGAGCCGACGATAACACCGCTCGGTTATCCGATAGCACGGAACGGATCGCTTAGCGGCCCGTGTCCGAAGTCGACCTGCGGCGAGGGTGCGTCCCGGTTTTACCATCCGCGTGGGTACTTTGTAGGTGAGTTTGGCGAACAACCCTATCCCACGCGGGTGGGCGATTGGCACGACCGTGGTGAGCCGAAAGGCCACCCGTGACTAGATCCCGGCGTTAGTCCGGGAGGGTCACGACGGAATTGTCCGTCCGGTGGGCGAGGCGGTCGCCATTCGAGTCACGTGGCGATCGCACGCCGGCGGGCGCGAATTCGCAACAATATATTATATATATATTATTATAATATATATATATATATATATATAAACAGATGTTTGGTACTACAGAACTTTAATATGGATACAATATAACACGACATAGTGACTGAAGCTTTTCATGCTGCACTCTTCAGGGTAAAAATCGCAGCAAGTGAAGAAGGAAGTGAAGGCGTGTGCTTTATCCGCAGGTCTCAATAAGGTAGACGCTGATGGTTCGGCCGTAATGACATCACAGTTAATCCAATGGGCGTTCGGATTAACCGTGACGTCATTACGGCCGAACCAATCAGCGTCTACCTTTTGAGACCTGGTATATAAGCACACGCCTTCACTTCCTTCTTCACTTGCTGCGATTTTTCCTGAAGAGTGCAGCCCGAAACGCTTCGGTCACTATGTCGTGTTTATTTGTATCCATATTATATTATATATATATATATATATATATATATATATATATATATATTGTTGCGAATTCGCGCCCGTCGGCGTGCGATCGGCCACGTGGCTCGAATCGCGACCGCCTCGCCCACCGGACGGACAATTCAGTCGTGACCCCCCGGCTAACGCGGATCCAGTCACGGGTGGACCTTTCGGCCTCACCACAACCCAGTCCGCATTCTACCCGCGCGGAATAGGGTGAATCGCCGAAGTCGATATACCTAAGTACCCGCACGGGTAACCTACCGGGGTTGTACCTCGCCACAGGCCGACTTCGGACACGATCCGCTTAAGCGGCTCGTTCCGGGCTAACGGGATAACCGAGCGGTGTTATCGTCGGCCTTGACGGTTCAGATTAATTATCGGGCGGCCCGCGCCCACGACGAACCCTTTCGTGAAACAAGATGGAGACCCAACGAAGGAAGGACCGCGGACACGGGGAAGAATTCAACAAGGACGCATTTATTTACACAGACGGACACAAAGCACACATAAAACACAGCATGTATTACAGTCACAATTAGCAAAATGCACATATATCACATAGAACAAAAGACGCAGAGCTACGACCGATTACGCGACACACGGACCACTTACACAATTCTACTTTGCGGACACGCGCCAACCACACACACGTTCACACAAAACCCCAAAAGAAAATGGAAGTCGACTTCCCTGTTGTGTTTAAGTCCTTGGCGACCGTCACTCGCCGTGGTCCGCGAGTTCTCTTCCGCCGCGCCTCGCGCCCGCCCGCACCGGCCTCTCGACGCTTCAGGAGAGAACCAAAGAACCTCCAAGCAGAAGCATCGACGAAGAAGAGAGAAGCCTCAGCCGCCTCCGCTCTTTATACGCCCGGCGCCACGCCCCGTTCTCGGCTCCACCTCCTTCGAGGCGCTTCCAGAAGGGGGGCGTTCCCTCTCGTTCCCTCCACCTGCGGCTTGTGGGGACGAGGCGAATTCATTCTGGGCCGGGCCAAGGGAAGAAATAGGTGGGAAACGCGCACCCTCGCCCTGGGGACTCTCCCTCCCCTCTCGCGTTCGACGGCTTGCAACGTGCCAACGTCGTACGTAGACCGCTGAGGATGGCGTTCGTTGCTTGTGGTAGCGTGGTTGAGATGGTGGCGTGGTTGTGAGGGTGGCGGTGCTGGCGTTGTTGGAGTGGTGGTTGGCTGGCGTTGAAGTGTGGTTGGCGTTGTTGGCGTTGAAGTGTGGTTGGCGTTGTTGGCTTGAGTGTGGTGGTTCGAAAATAAAGCAGAACAAGAAAACGCCTAACTCAAAGTATCGCAGCCCGAATGAATCACATTAATTCCCTCTATACAATGGGTTGGGCTAACTACACATGTACTTCAGAAATACCTCATCTACGGGACCTTTATGATGTTTGCGAATTTCCACAGCCGTAACAATATATATATATATATATATATATATATATAATATATATATTATATATATATATATATTTATTATCCACCATATACAGTATACAGTATATGATGGATCCTTCATGTTGGGAGGGTACAGCACAAAGACAAACAAGAGTGTAATGTGCAGCCAAAGGTACTGCTTTGGGTTTGAGGGGTGAGAGCAGTACATGGACTGTGAGGAAATGAGTTAGTGATGTCAACTGAGCTCTGCACGGGTACGAGATTTTTTACATTTTGGTTTAATTTTTTCAGGCCTGTCAAACTGGAGAAGACAATATCCAGGGAGAGTGACAGAGGAATCATGGATGTCCTGTAAGAGGAGGATTCTGTGAAGCTGTAATGTAAGGGTTAGGAGTAGTAGCCTGGATTAGAAGATCTGTATGATTGGAGCAGAGGCTTCACATGTTTGGATGTTTTGCCATTGTTGACGGGGGAGGATTGATGTTTTGGGGTGCATGATGTTGGAGGAGAGGTGTGGGGATCTTGGAGTTGGAGTTGCGAGGGGATGTGGGGCAGGGTGTGGAGAGTGGAGAGGGAATCGTGTGGAGGGACAAATAATTGCTGGGCATAGGCTTGGCACGTGAAATCGGTATCAGGTGTTGGGTAACCGGGCATGAAGGAGATGGTATTGGGGTGTGGGGGTGGTCGGGGGGGGCGGGGTGTGGCATTGATGTGAAGGGTTTTGTCACCATAATCCCATATTCATTACAATATCATCAGGATCTCATCAGCCTCTTCTGATATATTTGTACAAAATGACACGTGTAGCCAATAGGCTATTTCTACAGCTCTGTGAGGACACTATACAAACTGCTAGTTGGGCTAGCATATATGTGTATATAGATGGGCCGAGTGCCTGCATGGATGTAAACCAGCCAAATACCGGCATGGACCTGGACGTGGACAGGCTGATCGTCAGTGTGGACCTGTATACAGTTGGGCAGAATATCAGCATGGATGGCAAAAGGCATCATGTCATGTAGGCACAAATATGGTGGACACAGACATTGGTGCAGACACAGACTGACCAGGCATCAGCATGTATAGGGTTGGCACTACTGAGTCTAGTCGGTTTATTATTCTCTGTGAATCGATGAATGCTGAGGCACAATAAAATCAGCCAAACACTGGTTTGAAGGCTGCCTCAAGCTTGATGTGGGCAGTGTCATTGATTGACCATCCAATTATGTTATACGACCTCGGTGCGTGGAGAGCACCACAAACAAATGCCAACAAGTCTCACATTACCAGAGGCCGAATCTATTGATCATTTCTTTCAGCCGTATATCTGGATCGTGGAAAACTTAATTTGTGAGTAAAGAAACATCACTCGGTGACCCACATTTCCTCGATAATAGCATTGAATCCTGCAATGGGCAGACCAGACGTTCCATATCGGGCAAATCGTCTGGCATGATGAGTGCTATTGTTATTAAAGGAAAAGAAACAAGCTAAAATACAAAAGATGACTAAGAATATAATATATTAATCGCAATCATCAAAAATTATAACGATATTCACTATTCAGATGCAAAAAATGTCTTAATATGACTAAGACATGATTCAGTCCAAATATGTGACTCAACCACTGTGAAGGACAAAACCAAGTTTAACAATTATGCAACATGATTAATAATGTAAGAGCGCATAAAAAGAGAGGATGGACTAATAAGAAAGATGATCGCTCATTTGAGTCAGGACAGGTACCTGAGGATTGGAGAGTAGCAAATCTATCACCGTTATTAAAGGATCTAGCGAAGAATCGGGAAACTATGGACCTGTAAGTTTAATTTCAGTTGTGGGGTAGATATTGGAGATGCAAATTAGGGATCAGATGAGGAACCATTTCATTGGATTCAAACTAATTATAGGCAGTCAGAATGGATTTAATATAGGAATGTCATATTTAACATAATTATTGGAGTTCTTTGAAGCAGTTTCATTCATGAAGCATGTGCTGAAAACAATCTTGGAAATTGAGATGATTGAGTCAAGAGGGACAATACACATTTTCACCACTATGATGAGAATGCATTTCCTTTGTTAACATCTCATTTTTGTCTCCACACAAACACATGATTGGGGATTTTTAAAATGTATTTTTAAAATGTAAATGAACCATTATAATAGACAAAGGCTTTCTCCTACTAATTGTCTTGTGGATTGCATGCAAAGATAGTAAAATATTTCATTGTGACAATTGCACATCTGTAACTGTTCAAAAACTCACCCTAATGAACTGTTATTGTTTAATTTTGTACATGTGTATGTGCACACAGACAGTAATCTCGTTTTTATATCAAGCATTTGATGTTATTTTTCAGGGAGCATTGCGGTGAATAGTCATCGAAGCTTGTTTACAGCCAGTGGAGAAAGTGAGATCCTGGACCTGGACAGTGACATATACGTGGGTGGCCTTCCCAATGAGAAGCCAGGACTATTGCTGCCAACTGAGCTATGGACTGCACTGCTCAACTATGGATATGTGGGTTGCATCAGAGATCTGTTTGTGGATGGGCAGTGCAAAGACATTCGACACCTTGCTGAAACCCAGGTTGCTGATGGAGTAAAGCCATTTTGTGCAAAGACGTCACCAAAAAGGTGTAGCAGTAGCCCGTGCAGAAACCATGGTGTTTGCCGCGATGGGTGGAACCGCTCCATCTGTGATTGCACTGCCACAGGCTACACGGGGAGTCAGTGTGAACGAGGTAAGCTTTGCCATCAGAATACTGAACTTGGCCTCAGAGTCTTACATTACACTTGTTTTTTTTGTTGTAAATTTTTTATTATAAAATAACGATGCATTACTCAGCAAAGTATATATTGGAGTATTATATTCCCACCAAGCTATTGAGCTGTATGAGAGTGAGTTCAAATGTAGAATTCCTTTGCTGCTCCTCCTACCTCCACAATAATGCAGATCTTCTTTGATTATAATTTTATGCATTTTCAACTGGAGTGTTCATATGACACCTTACCTCGTGCTTTGTTGAGATAAAGGACATGAGAAGGGTGAATGCTTTGCGTTTTGCACTAAACAAATGGCATGAGGTGGCACCATATTTGTCTGAATGCTGAATCTCAGTTACTCTGCCCTCAGGGCAGGAGACAGTATGAATATTTTTTACAAGTAATGCTAAACGGAAGGTTTATGAAAGTGCCAAGAAGGCGATTTGTGTTATACAGTGTTCAAGTATATAATTAAATTTAAATAAAATAAAATAATGGTTTTAAAGGCTGTAGAAAAATAAACATTCAGAACTTTACCGCCGTTGATGCACCATCTTTTACACCACTTTATTTAACACGTTAAATTAGTTATTCGTGTCTGTTGTTGGTTTCCTTTATGATGTCCCTAAAAACAGTAACTTTCTTGTTTGGAATGATTTTCAATTTTTTTTGACTGCCAGACACAGACAGACTAAAACAAAAATGACCCCACCGTGGTCACAACCTGCGGCACAAAAACTATGTATATATATATATATTGTTGCGGTCTTGGGACTCAAGCCTACGATGAGAGGGAAATCTCTGGTTTCTCTCGATGTCTTCCTCCAACTGACGGGCGTAACCCTCCCCCGGCAGTTTAGTGAGACGCTCTGGAACGGGACCGCACAACAGATCAGCTGGAGCCTGCAACTCCCGCCCATACATTATCAAAGCCGGACTGCAGGCGATGGCTACGTGCTGACTTGTTCGGTTGGCCATGGGTAAATATGGGAGATGTTTGTCCCAGTCATCCTGATGGGTGGTGGTAAATAAGGCCAGTTGTTTATCAGGGTCCTCTTAAAACTTTCCACCATCCCATCAGATTGTGGTATTTCAGGCGTTGTTCGTTTCTTCCGAATTGACAAGTCTGCACTCCTCTTTTAGCGATTGGCTAACAAAATTTCAGCCCTGGTCCATATGCAGCTCTTCTGGAATCTTGTGCCGGCATAGAAAACCTTTCACGAAGGCCTGTGCTACAACCTCGGCTTCCTGGTTGGGAAGTGCATAGGTCTCTGGCCATTTGGTAAAATAGTCCATGACTATTAAGATGTATTTATTTCCTTGGCAGGTGTGGGGCAGCGGTCCTAGTATATCCTTTGCCACCTGCCCAAGGGGGGCCCCCACCTGATGTAATTGAAGGGGGGCCCACATCCTTCATGTCGGTCCCTTTTTAGCAGTGTAGGCGTCACATGTTCGACACCAGTCCTGTATGTCGCGCTCCATATTCACCCAATAGAATCTCCGACGGACCCGATATGTCATTTTTGCCTGCCCAAATGGCCGTCAGGGCGGGTACCGTGCACCTGCTGGAGGATGGTTGTTTTGAATTTATCTGGGACTATTACCAGCCAGAAAGTTTTTTTTTCAGAGGGAATCTCTACCGATTTGAGGTACAAGATGTTGTCTTTCAATTCGAGGATCTTCCACTGGGCCCAGTATGCCTTCATTCGCACTCCAAGGGGTGGGGTGGGGGCGACTTCCTCCCCGCTGGGACTTTTACCTCCCCGGACCCACTTGTACACTGACCCCAATTAGGGATGTTCCCGCTGGGCCATGCTCCAAGCCAAAATTGCAAATTCCTCATCGGCGGTTAGTGGCAAAACCTGCCCTATCACCCGGGCTGTACAGACTAGGATCTTACGGGAGTGGTCTGCCAATTAGTCGCCATCCTCAGGCCTCACACATCATTTACGATTTACCCACAGACAAGGGTGTCGAGAGAGTGCATCGGCATTCGTATGAGTCTTAGCAGCTCTATGGGCCACACTGAAATTGCACTGCTGCAACTTTTCCAGCCACCTTGCAATTTGGCCCTCAGGTTCCTTGAACCGTAAGAGCCATTGCAAGAAGGAATGGTCAGTTTGAACCAAAAATTTCTGCCCATACAGCTACGGGTGGAAATGGTTCATGGCAGACAGCATAGCCAACAACTCTTTTTGAGTGACGCAATAATTTTGTTTGGGCTGACTCATGGCCTGACTGTAATGCACGATCACTCTTTCCATGCCCCCCTGTGTCTGAGACAAAAGTGCACCCGACCCTTCCTGGCTTGCATCCGTGCCCAGGGTAAACGTCCTGTCACTGGTGGGGTAAGCTAGAATGGGTGCGGATGTCAAACACCCCTTCAGTTTGAGAAAGGCATCGTTGCACTCCTGTGTCCAAGTAAACCTCGTCCACTTCTCCATAAGCCGGTGAAGGATCTGGCTATCTCTGCAAATTTTGCCACAAAACGCCGGTAATAGGAGCAGAATCCCAAAAAACCCCGCACCTCTTTGATGTTATGAGGTATGGGCCACTCTTCTACTGCCTTGATTTTATCTGGGTCGGTCTTCACCCCCTCGCGACCTATCACATGACCGAGATAGGCCACCACCTTCACAAACAAATTACACTTCGCCGGGTTCAGTTTCAACCTTGCCTATCTGAGGCGCACAAACACCTGGTCCAAATGAGCTATGGCATGGGAGAATGTTTTAGCGTGCATCAGGACGTCATCCAGGTACACCAGGCATGATTGCCATGGCATGCCACCCAGTGCACGCTCCATCAATTGATCAAAGGTGGTGGGGGCATTACACAAACCAAATAGCATATAGTCCCTTCCCTGATATAGTCCCTTCCCTGTGGAAAATGCCATTTTCTCCTTCCCCATCTGATCCATCTCCACCTGCCAATACCCACTTTTGAGGACCAAGGTTGAGAACCATTTAGAGCTGGCAATGGCATCGAGGGTATCATCAATTCTAGGCAGGGGAAAGGAATCTTTGAGTGTCACGTTAAACTGGCAATAGTCCATGCAGAAATGCGTGGTCCCAGTCCCTCTTTTTAACCAACACAACTGGTGACATCCAAGGACTTCCCGAGGGCTCAATGATGCCTGCACTAAGCATCTTGTCTACCTGCTCGTCAGCTTCCTCCCTGTTGCTCCAAGGGAGCCATCGGGCGGGCTGACGAATAGGCCGGGCCTCACCAGTTTGGATCTGATGTTTCACCAGGCCTGTACATCCAATGTCCTCAGGAGGCAAGGAGAAGATTCTTAAATGCTGGTTAATTCGTTTGTGTAAGGCCTCCTGCTCGGCCTCCTCTAAATCCTACTACTCCTTTTTACAATCTCACAAATGGGATCAGGCCAATTCCGAACATACTCGAAAGACCCCCTCTGGGTTCAGTCCAGCCAGACGTTCGCGTCCCTCACTTTCACGATGTTAATAACTGGGGTGCAGTCTGCCACCTTCATGCCCCCATCCTATTGTGCGTGGTTCCGTTCTGGTATTATCTACCCTGACAGCCACAACAGGCCGGTCAGTATTTACAAGGATGCGGCCCACAGTTAAACCCAGGATTGGTCGCCCCGCCAGCTGCTCGACGAGACCACAGGGTTCCTGCCAGGTTGGGTAAGCCCGCCATTATGCCAGGACTATCACCTCGACACCCGGGGGAATGGTCACGGACTCGGGAGCCTCAAGCTCCACTTTGTCTTCTGTGCTCACGCCCCCCTAATGGCAGCTCTTCAAGACCCACCTGCTGACACCTCGGGCAAGATCAATTTTACATTCAGTGGTGGTCAGCAAATCCAATGTTAATTAGACATGGGTCGTACACCTCTGCACCCAAACTTTGACTCTCCTCTTTAAAAGACCCAACCTAAGAGTCATGAAACCACGTCCTATGATGGGAGCCGTTGCCCCGGTAGCCAGCTGCAGGCTATGATTTTTCCAGACGGCGATATTATCCCAACTGTCTATGCTCAGAACGAGGATCACAGGGCTGATTGTGGCACTTGCACCTGTGTCCACTATGGCGTCTACCCCGACACCGGCAATTTTGCACTGAATTGTTAAGCTACCTTTTCCAATTTTGCACTGAATTGTTAAGCTACCTTTTCCAATTTTGCACTGAATTGTTAAGCTACCTTTTCCAATTTGACCACAATAAATGACCTGTCACGGCAAAGAGGGCTCTTTACCGTCTTCCATTGCCGAACATGGCCCTGTGCGCTCGGCACATATTTGTTTCCTGGGACCTGGCAGGAGGCAGGAATTGGGGGGCGGCTAGTCCGGTCCGTACGGGGCGGAGTTGATGGCCTTGGACCGTGGGGAGGGTTCCTGCACGGCGCTCTACAATGCCCTGACAGGTGATCCATCTGGCAACAGTTATAACACCTCATCTGGTAAGATGCACTCCTCCAGTCTTCCAAATAACCCCCCGTGAAGCTCTGAATTGGGGTATTTACTCCTGGCCCACCGGGCAGCATCATGAGTGGTGCCTGCCATGGTCTGGATCTTGCCAATTGGCGGTTCACCATGACGTGAACCTTATCCTCCAGGTCTGCCCCCTTTCGGGGGTGGGCCCTCTCGTGGATCCATCGTCGTGCGCAGGGCCCACCTGCCTTACCGTCACCTGGTGGCGCTCACCCCCCCCCCCCTGGGTCATGGGTCCCATTGCTTCATAGTGTGCCATGACGTCAACCGCCTGATTCATGGGGAGGGGCGCCACATATTCAGCTGGTGCCCACATTCCGTGTCCGACAGGATCCGGAGGAAATGGTCGCGTGCCACGTTTTCCCACGCAGATGGCTCCATGTCTGGATGTGCGATCCTCACTGTGTGGAGAATCTCGGATGCGAATTCCCCAATGGTCTCCTCCGGTTTTCTTTTTCGACACGTGAGCAGGGCTCTAACGGAGCTCACTCTGCTGCTCAGTTCCAAATCGACTCATTAGGGCCGAACAGAGGCCTGCCAAAGTAATAGCTCCTGTGGACATGGTAGTCAGGACCTCTGTCGCCGTACCATGCAATGCCACAACACGGTGCATCCTTCCTTCTTCCGGATTCCAACCGTAACCCACGATCGAATTGCACCAAGTGCGCCCTCAGATCGCTCTTGCCATCGTACAGCGCGAGCTGCACTGTGGCTACCCGAGGTACGAATCCCGCACGCCGGTCCATACGGGGCTGATGCTGGGGCGAACTCTTCGGGCCCCCACGATGTACAGTGCATGGGGGACTCATGTCTCCCGTCCGTCCAGCTATCACCTCGCCCTGTCCGAGTCTATGCTGGTTCCACTTTCTCGCAGTCACCACGACACTCCATTCTCACACAGTTCGGTGCACTAGCTTCTGGCACACACTTCGTCATATGCACACTCCACCCACTGGGCACTCCAAGAAACCCCGGGTCCAAAGTTACCCCCAAGCCAGTGCAGCACTCGTTCACATCATGCACGTGCCCAAACTCACCGCTCCTCACCTTTTGCGACCTCACCTCCTCCCGGTTCTTGAGGACCTGGATCCTCTTTGTTTGGTCTCTTAGAATGAGGTCATGCCGTAACCGTAATGCTTGCATGCATTCAACCATTTCCTCCTTCAATTTCCCCCCAGTTTCTGGTTGTTCCTCCTTAATTTCACTTATTTCTTTTTTTTACCTCATTTATCTTCTCTTTCACCCTTGTCAATTCCCAATGCACCCCCACTACTTCCTCTTCTAACTCTTTCTTTCCCATCTCCATTTCATCTTCCTTATTGTCCTTTGTTCCCTCATTGCCAATTCTTTGATCTCCATTGCCTCGGCCATTTCCCTAATTGTCTTTGTCACCTCGTGTCGAGCTTTGCACTCTTCTTTTTTTACTGCTCCCAATTCCCTCCTTTGTTTCCTTTTGGGCCTTTTAAAATTATTTGATTGCATCTCTCTTTCCTGAATCTCCTCTTTTAATTTGTTTTGTCCAAGTATCAGTCCTTCTATCCCTTGTTCTCATGGTCCCCATTTCTCCCGTCAGTCTGGCCATGCTCTCATTCACCTTTTCTGGACACCATCCACACATACTTTTACCTCCTCCCATTACGGCAGCAACTCCCTTCCCACTGCTTCGTCCAACTCGCGTGTCATCTCACCCTTGATCTCTGGGTGATTCTGCTGCTCATCACGTCCAGTCTGCCGTTCATCGCTTGCATATCACCCTTCATTGCTTGCATATCAGACCTGATGTTTTCGCTCATCGCGCCCATTCTGCTGCTGATTCCATTGCCCATCATTTACATGTCAGCACTGTTGTTTTCACTCATCATTTGCATGTTACCGCTCATTGCTTCCATTCTTTTTCATGAGTTGATCCATTAAAATAATCATGTTGGGCTGTTGTAGCAGTGCCCATCCGCCGTTCTGTGCTGCAGGCACTGTGCTTTCCGGGGGATGGAGGTGGGGGTCGTGTCTTACTTGTGCGATTACTTCCTCCTCACCCTCCAATGCTGTTTCATTCGGGTCCTGGGTCACTTCATTATTTACATTTTCTACATCGCCCAATGGGATCTGCCCGTGTAGGTCCGCCATTGTCCGCACAAATACTTTGATAAAATATTGTCTACCGACTCATAATTTTGGAGGTGCGCTCACGTTCCATTCCAATTCTGACAACCAAATTGTTGCAGATACAGGGCTCGAGCCTACGATGAGGGGGAAACTTACCCGAGGTGTCAGGCCGGATTTCTCAAAATTACCCGGATTTGAGGCCACTGGGAGCGAATAACCTCACCCCATGGTGGGTTGCGACGCAACTATGAATGGCAATTGAGCGACCACGAGTCCCAGTGTCCGTCCTTCCAACAACCGTTTAACTGGGGGTGCCGTGACCACCCAATCAGGGAATGCACCCTTGGCAAATGTGCTACTTACCTTATCTGGTGATTTTGAATGCAGCTGAGCTGTACCGCTAGCACACGCCGGACCCTGAAAACCGAATCCTCAAGGAATCTCAACCTCCCAAGCTAGCAACGTGCGGACAGTGCTAGACCAAGGGTGGAAAAGATGGACATGGACAGATCGGAAATAGATTCAACAAGAACAGGCTTATTTCCTCAAGTGAGAAGCAAGGAAAAAAACTGCGGGGGGGGGGGGGGGTGAATGTAAGGATTTCAATAGCATGGGGAGAAATGAGTGTATAGCAATTTGTGCAGCAATGAGATCAGAGAAAGAGAGACGAGACACAGAGCAAACTTAACAAGCACCACACCTACCACTAACACAGCCCAGCATTCACAAATGCTATTCAACGCTGAGGGAGAGAAGTGGGAAGAAAGACTGTGAGGTCTCTAGGGTGCACGGTGAAGAATGATGTGCGTGTGTTGCAAGTGTATTTGAAAAGGGAAACTGAGAAAGGTGCAGCAGGAAAGATGTATGAGGGGATAGCCTATGTGTGTGATCCTACTAGATGTGTCTGTAGTGCAGCTTGGTTTCGGTCCTATTAATCGTATTGGCTCCGCCCACTCCCTCACAGCTTCGGCTCCTCACTCGTGATGACAGTTGATGAGGTAAACACCAAAGGGGAAAAAGTGCCAAGAACCAGCAGCGCAACCTCAAGAAACATAGTGTCTGGTGCCCGTTGAAAGAGTGTACGCAAACGACCATTGCAGCGAGTCCTCTCAGCCGGGGCTTCGGGCTGTCATAAGAGTCGGACCTCGCTTTCCTCCGCTTAAGCCGAGCGAGCATTCGGCTGGTTCGAGACGTGCAGGAATGATTATATGGGGAAATGAATGGAGCCGATTCCTCTCAGGTCAATGAGGACCAAATATCGCCTGGGCATGTGATAGCTATGACGAAGGCTTACATTGGGGTTAAGGGTTGAGGGTTACGGGATGAGGGATCTCCTTTAGAGCGGGGGAGTTTGAGGTTCTGTTACTGTACTTAATGTCTTGATTGCCTTACGTGCGTGTAGGAAGAGATCGTGTTAAACTTCAGTCTGTGTAAAATAAAAGTGCGTGCACTTATTTCTGGTGTGTGTGTGTGTGTGTGTGCGTGTGCGTGTGCGTGTGCATGTAAGAGAGAGAGAGAGAGAGGGGAGGGAGAGAGGACAGGAGAGGAGAGAGAGAGACAGGAGAGGGAAGAGAGAGACAGGAGAGGGAGAGAGACAGGAGAGGGGAGAGGGAGAGAGAGACAGGAGACAGGAGAGAGAGGAGGAGAGAGAGAGAGAGAGAGAGAGAGAGAGAGAGAGAGAGGAGAGGAGAGAGAGGAGAGAGAGAGAGGAGAGAGAGAGACAGGAGAGGGAGAGAGAGAGGACAGGAGAGGGGAGCAGAGGAGGGGGAGGGAGAGGAAGGGAAGAGGGAGGGGGAGGGGGAGTAGAGGGGAGAGGGGAGAGGGAGAGGGAGAGGGAATGTAAGGAAAGGATCGGCACACACCCGCATCAAATGGCTTCCAAGGCCCTGCCAACAACCTTCCATGTGCAAAAGAAAAATAGGGGGTGAATCTTCATCTACCCATTCCAACGCAGGTTGGATCCCTCTGTCCCATCTAAAGGTAAGGGACTATTCCAAACATTTATTGCGGGAATAACTACGCTAAAGGATCTACGTGTCGTCAGTGCACATTTCCAATCGCAGTTTCTCAAAACTACAACTACACACATACATATATATATATATATATATGTTGTTGTTCTTCTTTGGCTGCTCCGTTGGGGGTCGCCACAGCGGATCATCACTGATTTGGCACAGGTTTTACACCGGATGCCTTCCTGACGCAACCCTGGTCGCTTCTTACGACACAGGTAAGGATTGGGTTTCGCCATGATTCTCGGTTGCCCTACACCCTCTCATAGCGCGGAGCACCCGTCCTCAAGCGATTCCTCCAACCCAAGCCTCCGAGTAGCCGGATTACAGGCGCACGCCACTACGCCCGGTTACATATATGTATATATATATATATATATATATATATATATATATATATATATATATTATCCTCCTCTGTCCACTCAACTCCCTCACCTTGTTCAAGTCGCACGTGTCGATGTGGAGAAAGCTGGGTCTCAGAATAAAAATGATCATTACCCACGGCTCAGAATACATTCTCTAATCTGTCTCAATAACCTTGTGCTGTGTCTGTCCATGTTCCCATGTGAATAAGATAGAATAGATAAGATTCATTGTGATCTGAACATGGGACTTACTTTATATCTGTGACCTCAGTTTTGGGTGTGTGTGTGTGTGTGTGTGTGTCCCACTCTTACACCATCCCACTCTCTGTTGTAATAAACCTTACATTCATAAAAACCTGCACATGGTCATTCGAGGTATGGGACCTCCATTAAGCACAAGTGAATTGGCTTTAAAAATCCTGTAACCGGCCGATTGGGAAATACACATGTTTTCTAAGTACTCTTAAAATATAAACAGCGCGATTGTGAAACACACATTTACTGTGCTAGAAAAAGATTAACTCGACACCTCTGATCTATGTCATTCTCTGCCACAGTTTGCTGATTCGTCACACGGTTACGGATTGTTTTACACAGTTGAATCCCAATATGGGACCATTCACAAACTACGTAATGCTATTTTTTGTTAGTATTTTATCATTCTGATGGGCTTGATTAAACCTTACTATTATTTGACATATGATTAGATTTTTCATGGTCCCTCATCGTGATTAACACTCGACCCAAACAAAGCCAATGGAAATCTGACGCAACAATCCTGGACAATGTATAATCAGCAGAGGCCTACAGGCCTAATGCGTTCGGCCCACCAGAAAACCACGATGGCCATATCATTTTATCTGGGTGCCTTGGTGGGTGGAGTCAAATGACAGATGTGGGTGTGGTCTGGCAGCTTGTCCGACCAATGGGTGCACATTTCAAAAATCGACCCCCAACAAGAATTCTCAACAACAACAGCAACATGGAGCTCTCACAGACCTGCGACATGTCGCAGGTAAAAATTACCTTACTCCTCAGTGCACATGAGAAATCGGAATGAGATTCCATCAATTTGCCAAATTCAGAGCCAAAATACTGCTAAACTGCAAGTTCATGTTCCGATTCATGTTCCCATTTGTGTTGTGCAGTATTGTAAATATAAAATTCAATTGAAAGTAAGTTGTTCCTCGATCATAGATGAACATCTGTAAACAGACAAGCAGACAGAGTGAACCAATTGCTTAACCCTGCTTTTTGCTTCACACACACGTGGGGTAAATAATTGTATAGCACTTTCAAATGTCACCATTCATTCAATGGCTGTTTCAACATATGCCTTCCATTGAGATGCAAAATAGTGTAGAAGTCTTTTGGAAAAAATAACTTTTTAATTTGTACAAGTGCATAGTGCCTTGAATATTGCAGCATTGTTGAATCGGCTTATCTGCTGTTAATATAATGTATTTGTGTCTGACGTCCGCACAGGATTCTCAACCAGCTTCCTCTCGCAATATTGAAATATCATTATTTTCATTGAACATTCTCAACAAACACTAGTGTTTGTTGTCCGTGTTAATTTTTTTATTTTGGTTCGCTTATGTGACTATATTTGCTGCAGACAGCACACGAGGTATTTGTGTGCAATTCTCACAAGCTATCGTGTACCAGGTATTAACTTGCAATGTTGACTTGATTCCCTACTGGACATCTTTTGGAAAATAAGTGTTAATTACTTTAAATCTGTTTAAAAAAACATTTGGTGTATGCCTGACTAATATTTTTTTTCATTTGTATTACTTTGGTGGTTGTGGTTGAGCCATATAGACCCTATTGCAGAACATTGGGCACTCATACGTCGTCAAAATTTTAAAAGCTATAATTAATCATGAACAGATCACCACTCTGTCATAAGAGTGCAGAAATATTTTATGAAATACACTGAATCGTGTGGTGAGGCTCAATGCACATGCAGTGAAGACATGGGAATCAAACCAGCACATCCAATAATGATAATGCAACGATGCTCTCGAGTCTTTGCACCACTGAACGGCTCTCCTCATACTCTATCGCAATGACGATTCCAATATCATTTCAACAAATAAATCAAATTATGTTAAAAAACAATCCAAAATAATTGCTCTCTGTGCATTGGAATTTAAATTTATAGCTCAATCTGCTACATTTGGTCACAGTTTGGAAGGCATTTAATTACATTTGTTAAAAAAGAAAATCTGTTCCTCCACATGATGGATTAGATGGCGTACATCAATTCATGAACAATATGAAATATTACCCATTTTTTTGAACATAATTTACAGTTCAATTGAATTTGTTATTCAGTTACTGGCTCATGTTGAGGGTTAAAGTAAGCCTGATGTGAATGTTTGGAAATCACTAATCCAAACAATCCTAACTAATCCTAACTCACTAATTTTATTTACAAATCTTGATTGGTGTGATTTGTATCTGTGTTGGTAAAGAGTGGCATCAAAGCAGGAATCCTCACCCTGTTCCCGATACTCGTACCGCAAAAAGCCAGATTTTAACTTTTTGTCTTTTCACGAGAAGGATGTGGAAAACGAACATCATGACAGTTGTGCGCGTCCAACTTCTGACATGCAAACAGCAAAGGGCAACCATTGCCGTCAGGCCTGAGAGGCTCATTTTGCTTCCTATGGGCACCGCTGAAATACCCCTTGTAGGCACCGAGTAGGCAAGCTAAGGCAAGGGCACATCATTGTGAGCCTCAGGAGTCCCTCCTCAAACCGAGGCTACTGCTTATCAGTGATTGCAAAGTAAGCACGGGTGAGATCCTGAGGATGCTGGATCGAGATGTGGAGAATGAGTTTGGGGGTTGCTGTTGCTTAGGAGGGAACGAGAGACTGTGGTGGACAAGCGAAACAGAACTGACCCCATGGATCAGAACATGATCGGTGAGGGCAGTGTGCAGACCCTCCATTAACAAACAGATAAAAGGCATGAGATCGGTCCCGGTGATGTGCAGTTTCTGAGAGTGAGAGCCCACATCATCTCTTCAAAATAATTGATTGAAGGAGGGATACAGCTTTGGGCTGATCTTAAAAGGAAGCGAATGGGAGAAGAAGGAGTAAGAGAGTAGAGTCTGAGATGAAAGGTTGGGGGTGGGGAAGGCTCGGGAGAGAGAATTGCTAAAGATGTAAATGCGATGGAAGTTATGATTTGGATATACAGTCCAGTAATGGGAGTAAGTGAAGTTATACTTGAGGGCTATGACCATAAGTGAGTGGAGATGGAAACCTTAATGCAAAAGAGAAAGAGTCTTGTATTCGCATAGAGAAGGTTGTGTTCATAGAGATGGAGTATCATTGATACTCAAAGAAGAGTTGAGAAGTCATTGATGGAATCACAGCCAAGAAAGGAAATAATTCTTAAAGTATGGTTCTAATTTAAGTACACAAAACAGACCATCATCCAGGGTCATGCACCAACAAATGAGACCATTGACGAGGTTGAAGACAGTTTTTATCAGATATTGGAGAAAGCGGTGAATGAAAAACCTCACCACAATGTGCTTTGTATAAAGGGAGACCTCAATGCAAAAGTGGGAGAGGATAACATAGGATACAAACACACTGTGGGGAAGCATGGAGTCGGAGTGAGGAATGAAAATGGAGAAATGTTAGAAGAATTCTGTGAAACAATGGGCTCTGCATTGGCAGGACCACATTTCCACACAAGAACATGCACAAAACAACTTGGATATTGCCAGACAAAGCGAGCAATAATCAGATTGATAATTTCATGATAAAAGGGATATATGGATGAAATTGTTGCCATATGTAAGAGTTAAAAGAGGAGCAGACATCTTTCGTGACCATCAATTACTGCTTGCACATCTCAAACTGAAATGGAAGAATGCGGGGGACACCCACCCAAAGGCAGAAGAGATTTGATGTGGATTAGCTCAGAGATTGGGGATTGTGTGAGAAACACAACCTTGATGTACAGAATATATTTTCAGCATTAGGAGAAGGGAATGGGATTGACTTTGAAGTGATAGATGAAGCTTGTAAATTGATTTATGATGTGTACAGCGAAGCTGCAGATAAAGTGATTGGAGTTAGGAAGAGTAAAAGTAAACCGTGAATTTCCACCCAAACATGGAATCTAATTGAGGATAAGAAGTAGCTGAAACAGAAACTAGAAGGTTGCAAAACATGGAGGATAAAGGAAGGATTGCAAAATAAATATGTGAATCAAGACAAAGCGGTGAGAAATTCTCTATGGAAGGATTAAATATATTACTCAAATAACATGGTGGAAGAAGAAGAAATATCAGCTGAGAAGGGACATATGGCAATGGTTTACCAGATCTCCAGACAGTTAACCACAGAACGAATGGGAGGGGGCAATCCAATAAAAGATAAACAATGAAATAAATACTCATTTCAGACAGGGAGAAGATGAAAAGATGGGCAGAACACTTCAAGAGGTTTTGAATAGAATGACCAATGACAGAGAAGATGAAGAACGGACAGGAAGGGATCTACCAATTGACACGGGTCCAATCAAACACCCTGAAATACGCGATGCTATCAAAAGTCTGAAGAACCGGAAGACACCATGAGGGGTGGATAACGGATTTGCAGAGCTGTGAAAATGCAATATAGAAGTATTAACAGAGACTAGCTAAATTGTTGCAAGTTTTGGTGGTGGTTTCACCATACATCACCAAGATCATGACGGCATATAATATCAGAGAGAGGCCTACTTGAAATTGGATGTGGTTCTGCACTGTTCATATCTAAAATTGGGTTCAAAGTGTCAGAAGACAGATGTCGCATGAAATGAAAGGGCTCAGTAAAACAAGTTCCTATACCCATACTATCACTTGGAGTGGAAACATCAACAAAAATAAATCGATGTTGATTAAATTGTTGCAGTCTCGGGGCTTGAGCCTACTATGAGGGGGAAATCCCTGGATTCTCTCAAACTCACCCAGACCTGAGGTCACCAGGAGCGAATAACTTCACCCCACGGTGGGTTGCGATGCAACTATGATGGAACTACAAACTCCAATCCAGCGACCACGAGTCCCAGTGTCCGTCCGTCTAACAACCGTTTAACTGGGGTCCCATGGCCCCCCGACCAGGGAATGCACCCTCGGCAAATCTGCAACTTATTTATCTGGTAATCTTGAATGCGGCTGAGCTGTACCGCGAGCACACGCTGAAAACCGAACCTTCGGGAATCTCAACCTCCCAAGCTATCTATGTGTGGACAGTGCCAGACCAATCGTGGAAAAAAACGGACACGAACAGATCGGAAATAGATTCGACAAGTGAGGAGCAGAATAAAGGGGGGGGGGAGGGAATGTAAGGATTTTAATGGCATGCGGAGAAATGAGGGCGAAGCAACTCGTACAACAATGAGATCAGAGAAAGAGAAAAGAAAAAGAAAAAGAGAAAAGAAAGAAAAGAAGAGCACAGAGCAAACTTTTTCAAGCACCTTACCTACCACTAACACACTACATGGACCCAACCATTCTCAACCGAGGGGTAAAAAAAAGGGGGGGGAGAGGGAGTGAGGAATTTTGGCCTCAGCCTACCGGGCAGGAGAGGTGTCCTCGCTATTGAACGCTGAGGGAGAAGTGGGAAGAAAGACGATGAGGTGGCTGGGGTGTGTGGAGAAGAGTGACGTGTGTGTGTGTGTGTGTGTGTGGTGTGTGTGTGTGTGTGTGTGTGTGTGTGGTGTGTGTGTGTGTGTGTTGTGTGTTGATGTTTGTCGTCAGTGTATTTGAAAAGGGAAACCGAGAAATGTGCAGTAGAAAATATGTGTGAGGGGATAGCCTAAGTGTGAGATCCTCCCACATGTGTCCCATGTTAACACACGTTTACTTATGAGGGAAGCTGATTTTATATTATCCAAACTGATTATCTCACCAACAACAAGGATAAGGTTGTCAATGTCGATTCCCGATGAACAGGTACAAATGAACCCATGTTTCCGGGTTAGCACTTCAAGAGCTGTGGAACAAGAGCTATCCGCCATCATTTCCATGTTTGAAGAAAGGCTAGCTTCATACAGTATTAATGAAGCCTAAAGGCTCCAGTAGAGCAGGAAAAATAAATGATTATGAAAAGGAAATGGTAAGAATCGTAGATATGATTTGTAACACGAAGTGAAAAACTCGAGAGGGTACCACCCCCACAGTGAAAGCCTTACAGGTAATCTATGTCTCCGTCTCCGTCTCCGTCTCCGTCTCCGTCTCCGTCTCCGTCTCCGGTCTCCGTTCGTCCCGTCTCCGTTCCGTCTCCGTCTCCGTCTCCGTCTCCGTCTCCGTCTCCGTCTCCGTCTCCGTCTCCGTCTCCGTCTCCTCTCTCTCTCTCTCTCTCTCTCTCTCTCTCTCTCTCTCATCTTCTCTCTCTCTTCTCTCTCCTCTCTCTCTCTCTCTCATCTTGTCTCTCTTGTCTTGTCTCTCTAGTCTTGTCTCTCCTCATCTCTGTCTCTCCTCATCTCTGTCTCTCCAGTCTTGTCTCTCTAGTCTTGTCTCTCTAGTCTTGTTCTCTCCTCATCTCTGTCTCTCTAGTCTTGTCTCTCCACATTTCTGTCTCTCTAGTCTTGTCTCTCCTTATCTCTGTCTTTCTAGTCTTGTCTCTCTAGTCTTGTCTCTCCTCATCTCTGTCTCTCTAGTCTTGTCTCTCTCATCTCTGTCTTTCTAGTCTTGTCTCTCTAGTCTTGTCTCTCCTCATCTCTGTCTCTCTAGTCTTGTCTCTCCTCATCTCTGTCTCTCTAGTCTTGTCTCTCCTTATCTCTGTCTCTCTAGTCTTGTCTCTCATTCTCTGTCTCTCCAGTCTTGTCTCTCTAGTCTTGTCTCTCCTTATCTCTGTCTCTCTAGTCTTGTCTCTCCTATATCTGTCTCTCTAGTCTTGTGTCTCATCTCTGTCTCTCTAGTCTTGTCTCTCCACATTTCTGTCTCTCTAGTCTTGTCTCTCCCAATTTCTGTCTCTCTAGTCTTGTCTCTCCTCATCTCTGTCTTTCTAGTCTCGTCTGTCCTGTTCTTGTTCTGTTCTCTGTCTCTGTCTCTGTCTCTGTCTCTGTCTCTGTCTCTCTCTCTCTCTCTCTCCTGCTAATCACCATTTTAATTCAAATTATGGAAAAGGTAACCCTAACACCTCCCTTTATGGTAACCACATGATGTTTAAAATAGTGTTAGACATAATTGCAATAGCTGCATCAAATGACATACACCATTAGCATACTGCTTACAGTATACTGTTTAGGAACTGAATTACCTTAAACAGTTCACAGATTTTAGCTGTATTATATTGCTTAGTTTTGATGCGATTTTTATATATTTTATGCAACTAATGCCATGATTTTTTTTTGGGGGGGGGGAGTGGGGGTCGGCTGTACCATGCTGATCCACCAGCTGTCGAGTTGGATGTCAGGGGTGTTGCAGTCCCGATTGTTGACCCTCCAATCAACTGTGGTCCACCTTCGTTTGTGGAAACACAGGCTGCGGTGAATCGGTTGAAATGGGGGTAAAGATCCTGGAATCTGTGGCATTCATGCTGAACTTCTCATGGCTGGTGGAAATGCTGTGTTCGTATCATTGCATACAGTTCTGTGCTCTGCCTGGAACACCGGCATCATACCAACTGACTGGAAGAGGGGCCTTGTTGTCCCTCTCTGGAAAGGGAAGGGTAATCGCCAAGACTGCAAAAACTACCTGAGGGTTAACTCTGCTCTCGGTGCCGGGCAAGGACTTTGCTCAGATAATTCTTGATAGGTTTTTCCACCATCTTCTTGAGCAACAGCGTCCAGAGCAGTCAGGCTTCACACTAAAGAGGTCAACGATTGACCGTATCCTTGCTCTTCGGGTCCTCAAAGAACGCAGACGAGAGTTTTGGCATGGGCTGCTTGCAGCCTATGTTGATCTCTGTAAAGTGTTTGATTCAGTGGATCGGGATGGCCTCTGGAGGATTCTTGATCTTTGTGGGGTGCCAACAAAACTGATCAATCTGATGTTTGAACTCTACTCTGGAACTGAGAGCGCTGTGAGATGTGGTGATACCATCTCTGACTTATTTCCAGTTGTTACTTGAGTTCATCAGGGATGTGTACTGGCCCCCACACTTTTCATCACTTGCATGGACTGGATTCTGGGGAGGATGTCGGAGAGATCAAGCTGTGGTGCATCGTTTGCTAATGTCAAGATCTCGAACCTTGATTTCGCAGATGATTCAGTCGTTTTGCGGAGACTCTAGATATCCTGTCGGGGGGCCCTCGAGGTGCTGAATGAGGAGTCGGAGCCACTGGCATTACGGGTTTCATGGGTCAAAACTAAGGTCCAGCCTTTCAGTTACATCTTGGATGCTGCTATCCTGTCTGTACCTGTTTGTGGCGAAGATGTTGATGTCACGGAGAGATTCACTTACCTTGGCAGTGATATTCATGTCTCTGCTGGCTGTGAGCAAGAGGTCAACACATCTGGGTCGGGTATGGGGAGTCATGGATTCACTGGATCATGGGGTGTGGCGCTGCCGGTACGTGTGCGGGAGGATGAAAGTCCAAGTCTTCAGGTCCTTGGTGCTCCCAGTCTTGCTCTATGGATGTGAGACTTGGACTCTGACCAGGGATCTGAGACAGAGCCTTAATTCCTTTGGTTTTAGGTCTCTTCGGAGAATCCTTGGCTATCGCTGGTCGGACTTTGTGTCCAACAAGTGGTTGTTGAGAGAGACTCAAATGAGATTTGTTACCTGCATAGTCCGTGTGTGTCAGCTGCGGCTGTATGGACATGTGACTCATTTTCCTGATGCTGATCCTGCTCACCAGATTCTCTCAGCGAGGGAGCCTCGTGAGTGGAGAAGCTCAATGGGCCGACCACGTGCCGCTTGGTTGCAGCAGGTTGATCAGCATCTCAAGGAGATGGCGATGGGCCAGGCATCTGCCTGGGGGATGGCCAGACGAAAGCCTCTGGAGGACCGGCGGAAAGTGGACGCATTGACACGCTGCTCTGGCACATGCTCCCATACCTGACCTGACCTGGTGGGGGGAGGTGGGAGGGGGGCTTGGTGCCTTTTTGTTTCTTTATTTGTGTTTCGTTAAGATCCATTTCACTGTGATCAGTGTGCTTGTGTGTTTGTGTGCTTCTACTTTTTTCTTTCATGGCCAAACCATAGCACATATAGGCCCCAAATTTGGGGTGTAGGTATGTCAGAATCTGGGTAAGGTTTTAAGTTGCTACACATCAACCTTGACATCCGTTTTGAGGCCACCAAAGGCTGCTATAAAGTGTGTATTGGGATGTGGAATCAGGCAATGAGCCCAATAACTCCATAGCTTTTTGATGTCCAACATGTCCCAAAACTACCGCAGGGGAAGGCTCTCCCAGCCAGGCAGCGCCGGGTAGCCTCTGCTTTTGAGAAAAAAATACCCTAAATAATTTGACAAAATAGATCAACATATAAGTGTTAACCAACATTGAAATTCTGATTTGATGATCATTTGATCACATGCACATAATCACAGCCTGTATAAATCCAGTTTTAGGACTCCTTTAAGATTTGCTCATTCATGATTGGTAAGATTTTCTCACTAGTTAAACTACCATCTCATTTGAATGATTTTCATTTCACTCTTTCGGCATGTGTACATTTCATTGCCAACTTTACTCATACTACAAACATTTTGGTGATCACAAACATTTTATGTTTTCCATATACAGTACAAGCTGTTATAATCCATCATTCATTTCTGCTGCTTTCAATGAACATTTTTATTGTTATCACTGACAATGATATACGCAGGTGTATAATTGAAATTACAGGTTTGTAATTAAAATTGCAATAATGTGTTATGGAAATATACTCGGCAGGATTTACCGTGGTGCCTTTTTTTTAATGCAAGAGTTTTCTTCATTAAAGCCAAACCTTTTCAACTGAATACCTTTTCTAGTCAGTGGCATTACATTTTCAGATCAGAGGGTAGTACAGGAAGCATTTCACACTACTCTGCATGAAACCCTGTGCATACAAATGTTCCAGGAAATGATGAACATTCCTAAAACTGTACTTTGTACCATTACAATAAGATTAAGTTTTTAATTTGATAGCTTAATTCCATATTTTTTATGAAGACTTGCCAGACACTCTTTTGAAACTTAAATCAATGAACATTTTCTCTTCTTCATGTTGGGCACCACATGTTATAATTAGATGTATTTGTAGAAGTAAATATTAACCCATCTCTAAGAATCCTGATGAAACTTTTGGATATAAAATTTGCTTAATAGTGGGGCAACTTAGCTAAATATCGCATAACAATTGTGCATTTTGTGGGGAAAGCACCAAATTTGGCACACTAGTAGCCTGTCATATTATGAACAGATTTGGATATTGGGCCATCTCAATTCAGCCGCTGATGGCTGTGGCAGCCATTTTTCAAAAATGGCCGCCAGTGGTTACTGTTATGACACTATCTGCTTACTGGAGAAGAATGCAGGTTGATAGTGAAAGTTTATTTACTAATAAGGTCCAATAATGGTCAAGAGAAAGTAACAATTTGATTTGGTTGAGAAAAAAAAGTTAAAGTGGACTAATTAGTCTTATTAAGACACAGATTCTGAATGAAAACCAATGATAAACATCATTATGCATTATTGGCTTGGCACATGGTAGTAGAAGTGGTGTCGCGTGCATATGACCCCGGAATCGCGCACTGGTTGAGTGCCAGCTTACACCTTGTAGAGAATTTATGGCTGGCAACTTCACTGTACAAAGAACGAAGAACGTGTTTCTTCCGATCCCAATCGACCAGGCACATGAACAGAACAACACAATGCATCAAAGGAGATGGTGGAGCAGTCGGCCACTGATAAACCCAAGTGCCTGCGGCGTTGGATGATTGCTGGGCCAGAAGTTGCCAGGGCCATAGAAGAGTTCCAAGATGGCCGTCAGCACTGGGGGAGGCGAGAGGACACACGTCATCACGAACAGACAACAAGTGTGCAAACCTCTTTCGCCAAGGATGTCCGTGCCCTCGTCAGCATCATAGAAGAGCTTGGCAACCCGTCTTTTGTAGAATAGAGCATGCATTCAGTCAGTCCCGTTAGCACCAGCAAATTGCAGATCGCATGCTCATGTTTGAGAATGTCAGAGAATGTGTAAGAAGATTGCAGCAGAGACTTGCAGTTCCTAGGTCTTTCACGCAGAGAATTAGCTCTAGTGGAAGAAACCAAGCCGAATGATGATGCACACTTCGTCTGAACACGCTGAGAAGGTGGTTAGCACATTCCACCCCAGAGACAGAGTGTGAGCCAAAGGGAAACAGCAGCTGGCCTCTCTCAGGAACGATGTGGTTTTCTGGTACCTTTTTCATCACTCGTCCAGACGAGGGGATGGAAACCTTGAAGATTCTTTCGTCATGAGAATCAAGCGTGTCCTCCAGCTCTCTCCGATGGAGAAAGTCTCCATCTAGGTACGAAGAGAGTGATCTCCTCAAATGCTTTGAAGAGTTCTCCAATGGCCAATCAGAGGCTCCTGATACCACCAGCCTAGTTCTTGATGGAGCAGTCATGTCCAGATGCTGAAGCGCGCGGTAGAGCAAGAACTTGTTGATGCTATGCCCAGGATGCCTTCATACCGTACCTGTCAACAAAGCTTCAGACTGTTCACGCCTGGACCTGGTCTGGACCGCTACGTTGCTGATTCACTGAAAGGCAGTGCAAGATCAAAGCGTGGAAAAGAGGTAGCGTAGACGCGTGTCGGCAGCAGCAGTTGTACCTGGAAACTGGCAGAACTTCCTCCGAGTGGACACCAACAAGACCGACTGTTACAGTTCCTATCAGAAGCTATCTTCAGGTGGTTTGACCAGGATGACAACAGGGTATCACTGAGGGAGGCATCCTGAGAGCCACGTGCTAGACCTGGCACCACTTGCTGAGCCTCCCCATGCAGCCAGAAGAGCTGACAGTCGAATGTTGTTGCATGCATCCCATGCAGGCCAACCATGGTCACCACAAGATACTTATCAAGACAGTTAGCACTGATGTTGCTGTTTCTGTGTCAGTGGCCACAGGACCAACCAAAGATGAATGTCTAGCATTTGGCACTGGAAGAGTTTTCCGTACCTGGCAGCCCACGAAATAGCAGCTGGCCTAGGACCAGAGAAGCGGCACGGCATACCACTAAATGTTCAGCGCTCTGTACTGGAGTCGTGAGCAACTGTATCTAGCTTTCATGTCAGTAATCCTCGCAGGTAAGACAAGACATGCTTGGAACAATCTGACCTCTCTCCAGAATCTGTAACAGACGCAGTGAACTCCTCACCAATGGCATGACACAGTGGCAGACGCTTGACCATGTCCATCGTCACCTAACAAATCGAGTAGCAAAGTGCTATTGGCTATAGACGAACCTAGTCATGTGCAACGACAATCGACACAAGGCCAGGAAGAAACTCTTCAGCGTCTGACGAAGAATACAGACAGTGCAGCGACGACCCGCACACACGAAGGCAGCTCTGCGAGTTGAGTCTGGAAGAGGGACGTGCCTACCAAGGATCGGCCATGTGTATCCGGGGTCAAACATGACTGAGCACAACGCCAGTCTGCACTCCCTCCATCCAGCTGGAGCTGAGCGTCAAGAATGACGAGGGGGTGGTTACGAGCCACACCTACAAGCCACCAAACAGCGCACAGCAACTGGCTACTGAGCTAGTATCCGTGCAAGTGCAGAGAGAGAGCTGTCTGAAAAGGCGTTGGCAGCTGGCAAAGTGGGCTTCGCGCAGTCACTTGACATAGACACAGCTTGGTTGTGGTGTAGGGACAATGTGCTCACAAAATGAGAGCCACATCACTTAACAGAGCAGATTGTGTCACTCCATTCAAGCATTTTACATCAGATACTCTCGCTCGATCAAGTTGTTCTAGTGAAGATGAGATGTCTACAAACAGGGCTATTCATGACCCGTATGAGAATGAGAGAACTGCAGACGATCGCGAGATGATTGCGTTTTGGCACACCTAGGACTCAACAACCAGCATGACTTGATGAATAAGCGATGTTGGTATTCATATCAATCAGACGCAGCCCGCGAGATTCGTTTGCCACCATTCTCAACAACCACTGACTTTACATAAGCGAGTTGGTATTCATATCAATCACACGCAGCCCTTGATTCGTGTTTGCCACCGATTCTCAACAACAATTTCTAGAGTGAGATAGTCGTCCGGTACAACAAATAAATTCGCAGCCATCTTGCAAAATGGCGGCTATCTTTAAACTTGAGGTGGCTACAGGTTATTTTTTCTTAATTCAGCTTTTAATAAATGTTCAAACCCAATAGAGTGTAGAGAGAATATTAGTAACCACTGCGGCCATTTTGAAAAATGGCTGCCACAGCCATCAGCAGCTGAATTTGAGATGGCCCATATCCAAATCTGTTCATAATATGTTTGAGCTACTTGTGTGCCAAATTTGGTGCTTTCCTCACAAAATGCACAATTGTTATGCTAAGTTGCCCCACTATAAAGTCATATGAAAGTTTAACTACTCCATGAAAATTCCAAGACAACTATTTCCATTAACTTTTTTTTTTACAATCATTGCATGTAATCAAATACAGTGGCAGATTACATGGTGATACTTTTTATTTTTCCTTCACAAGATTGAGACTCATCGAAGAGTGAGATGACAGACAGTAAAAAGGCAATTGACTGATCGTGGAGCAGTAGGTTATAGTTGTACTCAACATGCAGGGGAATGAATAAACAGAAAAGAGAGAGAAGAGGGGAGGGAATACTGCTGAACTGCAAGTAAGGGAGTTGGGTTAAAAACGGTTAGCGGTGGTGGAAAAGATCACTGGTGGGGATGGGGGATGAGCTTGTGGATTTGATTTTTCAAGGAATAACCTTTTAAAACAGAAGATGCCAAGTCTAGGTGTGGTTTTGGATGCTGACTTTGAGGCCTAGAAGTTCAAAAGACTGATCCTATTTGTAAATAGAGAGGTGGATTAGCTTTATGATCCATCTGGAATAAGAGGGTGAGACTGTGAGATTTGCCAGGATTGAAAGACATGCTCCATTTATCAGACCAACATTTAATCAATAACAGATTAGTAGAGAATCATACAACTGCTGTCTGATTGCTATTGGATTGGTTTACTGGACGACACAATGTGAAGTCATTTGCAAAAAAGGGTGAAAGGGTTTTCCAGATCATTAGAGAGGTTTTTTTTATGTATAGGAGGAACATGACTGGAGCTAAAAGACTGCTTTTCTCTAATCTAGCCACTACACATAGAGGAGAACAAAGGGTTCCCTATATTTTTGCATACTAAGTCAAAGCTTGTGGAAGAGCTTGACTACAGATTGGATTAGAATGCAACAGAACAAAAATTACAGCAGAAATGGTAGAGGAAACACCAATAGCAGATGTAGGGACAAAATGGAGGGAGACTGGAACAAAGAAGGGATGTGGGAAAGAATGAGGGTTCGGAGAGGACACACGGGGTGGACAAGATGGATACAGAAGCAAACTCTCACGAAGGAAAAACTGGCATTTTTGGAAAGTGGTGGGCTGCAGAAACCAGAGAGGGACAAATAATGGAAAGAGCAGAGGGTGCAAGATCAGAAAGGAGGTGGTGGAAGACAGTGAGACCACCGACCTGTCTGCAGTGGGAAAGTGATATGCCCATGGACTCATTTCCATCGCGGGAGATTCTAATGATCTCGAAGGCCTTGGCTTGGTTTCAATACTATCAAGCCGAGCAAGGTGTGAGACAGGGCAGCCAGCCCAGAGGGTATAAAAGTACTCCATCAAGCTGTGAATGAAAGCCTTGTAGATGGAAAGTACAGATGTGCCAAGGAAGGGCTTTGCACGACGGAGGATGCCCAATCAGCAACTGGCTTTGAAATGTGGTTTGCCCAAGAAAGATCATGGCTGAAAGGACACCTAGGAGTTTGAATTACTGAACGGGGGGGGGGGCAGAGATGCCAGATGGTCTTTTTGGAGAGAGATAGATAGATAGATAGATAGATAAATAGATAGATAGATAGTGACATTTTGATGGATACAGAGATGTTTAGATTTGTCTGGATTGAAAGACATATTACAATTTTGTCAAGGTCTGAAGAGAGTAAAGAGGCTGCTGCTTGCCTATCTGAGGACTGAGGGATGTCATGGCAAATAGCAGTCATCAGCAAATAGATAATGACAATTTTCCAGAGTCAGAGAGATCGCTGATGAGGATTAGGAATCGGCCTGGGCCCATTGATAGTAACACATGACTGTGCGAGTGAATAAATTCAGGTGTAAAGGTGGCCTTGTATGCGACAGGATTGTGATTTATTATGGACTGTGAGCGATGACTGATTTTCTTACTTACTTACCTACTTACGTGGGACTAATTGCCAGCAAACATTTTATTTTGCAAGTCTTTCTCCAAGGTTGCATTTCACTTTTTACCTCCACCACCAAAGGTGGATGGAGGTTATGTTTTCACCCCTGTCTGTCTGTCTGTTTGTTTGCCTGTGAACAGGATATCTTAAAAAGTTGTGGACCTATTTGGATGAAATGCAGTTGAGAGGTTTTGTGTGTGATGAGCAAGAATTGATTTGATTTTGGTGATTCAGATGAGATTCAGATCCAGATCCGGATACTATCATTTTTTCAGTGATTCTTCACCATTGAGAGATAGGAACAAAACCGATATATAGCATGATATTGGTGGACAGGTTTGCTATGTGGCAAGTAATAATTGATTAGATTTTGGTGAAGATCCAGATCAGATAATTTTTCAAGTGATTCTTCAACATTGAGAGATGGGGCCAAAAACGATATATAGCATGATATTTCAAAACGTTGTGGACGAGTTATGAGAAAACTAGCTGAATGAGTTGGTTAGGTGACGAGAACAAGCCAATTCGATTTTGGTTCAGGTCTGGATCCAGGTCCAGCCTATCAGTGGGAAACAAAATGTAAATGTTCAGTCTGTTGGAGGTATGGACTCTACCGAGTGCTGTTCTAGTTTGCAATGTAGTGGTCTTCTCTTGAATCAACAAGATGATATCAAAGCTGATTTTCTTTGTTTTTTACTTTCAAAATATAACTGCTGTCGAGAACAAAATTTAAAAGCCAATTTAGACAAAACAACAACAGCTTCAATTGGTAAACACAATGATGCTTCTGGAAATTACTGTCACCATGACAACGAAATTATTGAAATTGAAATAATGCAAAAGGAAAGCAAATAATCAGTTTCTAAGCAGTAAATCAGAAGGTAAACAAATGTCAGAAGAGAAGGCAAGTGCAAAGCTCTACGGGGGAAGGATGTCCACGTGCTTCACCCCAACTGTTCTCAAGACAACAAATGCAACTAACCCCAACCACTTTCCCAAAACCTCCACCCCTCCCTCTTTATACTAATCCCCATAGGGCCGACACTCTCCTTTAAAAGTTTGGTCATGATCAATTAAAGTTTTTCAAAGGATTCCCCTTCTCCCTGTTGTAAATCCCACCTGAAATATCAAAAGCTCGTTCATTTTTTTGTCATTAACCCACCAAAGGGCCAACACTATCCCTCCCAAGGTTGATGGTGATCACTCAAGACAGTATAAAGATACCCCTCCCTCTTACCTGCTGTCTATTCCCCCTGTCCTCCTCCCCACTCCCCAACCCCCCAAAATCATGCCCCCACCCACCCCCATGACACTCCCCATGGGAGCCCCATTATATCCTCCAAGTTTGGTGGCCCTGTAATGTTACGTTCTCAAGATACACAAGATATAAGGTAACAGACAAAAATATGAAGTGTGACAACAAGGGAAGCTTTGTGTTTTTGTCAGTTTATGTCAATAAGGGAAGATTATCATAAATGCACTGTGGATCTCAAGTGGATTATATGATTAGGATCTGGTCTAGCAGGTAAAATCAGGGATAGAGTGGAATAGTTATTTCATTGTACTCATTAGCATAAGTGTGATGTAGTTCCCTTCAGTGATAGAGCATGTCCAGCATGTGTTTAGAAAAGGAGTATGACATTTGACCCATTGTGTCTGTGCTCTGTCAACTGTGTCGGAGTAGCGACCCGTCCAGGATTGTGCCCAATAGCTAAGGATATTGTTTAAGCAGCACCAACGCTCTGCACAGAGTATGGTGCCAATCTCCTCCTCCTCCTCCTCCTCCTCCTCCTCCTCCTCCTCTGTCAACACTACATTAATCCACACGAGCCATTTATAAGCTTAGTTTCACTTGGGGGGGGGGAGTAGACAGGAGTGGAGAAAACAACAATGGGGAAGAGCCAAGTGTGCATCACAGGGACATCACTGTGACTGAGTGACGACCGCATCATTACACTTTTCGCAGAATAGTCCTGCAACATAAACAAATGGCTGTGAACAAATAATCACATCAAATTGTGAGCACTTTGTTTTGTAAATTGGCTGGGTCCTTGTTTTTTTGTATACCTTGTCGAGGCTCGTATGAGAGCAAACACACACCGCACAGCAAGGGTGGCACGAGACAAAGGTGGGAGTGGAAGGACAAAAGAGTGGGGATCAGCGACATTAGGAGATCTATGGATGGAGCAGGAACAGGGATACAAGTAGGATATTACAGGACTTTCAGGAAGGAAAACAGCGCAATTTACAGGAGTGGTTGGAGGTTCAACAGGGCGAGAAAAATCGATTATGGGATATAAGAGGTGGTGGTGAACAGCCGTTTTGAAAGCCTGGAGGGAAGATTGGGATTGAAAGACATGTTCCACATGTTGGACCAGTTTGTGATTTTACCCAGATCTGCAGAGAGCGAAGAAG
>CM068960.1:104050978-104065334 GCA_035128595.1 Eptatretus atami
CAGAGAGAGGGTGAGCAAGAGCAGAGGAGCAAGTTTTTAGAACACATGGGCTGATGCCGTTTGGACTGGTTGCAGAATCTGAGTCGAGGTTGGACAGCAAGCTTTCCACTTTGTCAGAGGAAAACACACAGTGTCCAGGGACAGTTCGGTGTGACTGGGTAAGGTGGGTACAGAAAGCGATTTGTTTTGGACACAATATTTTGATGCAAACACCGAGTTTGCGCATTCAGCCTTTTCACGTGTGATATCAGCAGTGCAGCCATTTGAGGTAATGGAGGGTATGGAGGGGGAACAAACACCAGAAACAGATTTGTTTAGACGCCACCAGGATTTGGAGGAGGGAGAGAGGTTTCAGAGTTCAGACGAGCTAAGAAAGATGGTATTTTCTGGCTCTCCTGAGGGTAGACACACACTTGTTCCATTCTTTATGGAAGGAACTGAGATTACCCTCAGTTGGGTTTGCTTTCCATAAGGCAAAGGCAAGTTGTTTCAGATTTGATTCTTCGTTGAAATGTGGGTAAAGATTAAACTTAGATCGTGTGCACAGTGTTTTTTTTCTGATTCACATAGGCTGCAGAATTTTTTTCCATTGTGCTTGGGGCTGGAAAATAGCATAGTGTTCGTTAATCAATTGATACAGTTCTGTGCTCATGCCCTGGACAACCGGCATCATACCCACTGAAAAGCGTGCTTACAGAGCACTGGCCGGCGCTTTGTTTCCCTTCCCATTTCTGTGAGCCTTGTGTGGGCCCTGCACTGGAAAGGGACACGGGTAATGACCGCCTTAGACAGCTGACTTGCATAAAAAATCCTGATGGAGTCTGAGACTCTGCTTCTTCGTGCCTGGCAGGGACTTTGCTCAGATAATTCTTGATAGGTTTTCCACCCGATCGAGTTTCATACTTTCCGAAAGCCAAAAACAGCGTCCAGAGCAGTACAGGGCTTCACACTAAAGACGGTCGAACCAAAAGATTGACCGTACTTGCTCTTATAGCGGGTTCCTCAAGACCGGCAGACGAGAGTTTTTGGCATGGCTGCTTGAGCCATATAGCAAAATAAAATAGACTCATCTTGATCAAAAGTGACTCGGGTTGTGATTCAGTGGATCGGGAATTGGCCTCTGGAGGGATTCTTTGATCTTTGTGGAGTCCAAAAAAGGCATTGCATGTCAGCAGTGCGTCGAATAAATTGAACTGAGGGACCTTTATAAGTCTGATAGCGAATCTGAGAAAGTAGCCATAAAGCTCGTGGAGATTGGTGATCCATCTCTGGCTACTATATTTCCAGTTTGTTACTTGGTGGTATGAGTTCACAGTGCTGCATAGGGATGTGTTGAGTCTGGCCTAGTTCCGCACACAGCTTTTTGTCATTGCACATTTGCCATGCTTGGTGAGTTCTGTTGGGTGAGGCATGTCGGACATCACGTTTCTTGTGGTCAAAAACAGCTAGATTGAGCGGTTTAGGCGTAAGATGTCACAATACATCTGATCGTCATGGACCTTTCGATTCACGTCATTTCGACCTGACTCTCAGTGTAAATGAAGGGGGATTTTCAAGTCGCGATTTGCACACGGTAGATTTTCTAGATATTCTCTTAAAATTCGAGGGAGCGGTAACCCCCTCCCTCGTAGGATTGCTGAATCGAGGAGCAATGCGGTAATAGACCACTCTTGGTGATTACGGGTTTCATCCGGTCACAGCTAACTATCCGGTCTCATGAACGGCCTCTTACAGTTCATGGGGCTCTATGGATGCCTATAGTTCATATAAACTGATCAACAATGAGCCGACAAATAAAGATTGGTTCAAGGCACAATCGTAAGTAATGTGGTTTGCTTTTCAACTGTCTGTACTGGTGTGCGAAGTATGTTCCTGATTGTGAGAGAGAGATGTATCTATCTACCATTCTTCTGGCAGTGATCATTGTCATGATCACTCTGCCTTGTGCTATGGAGACGAAGAGGTCAACACACTAACTGGGGTGCACAGGCTCATTTTCAAAATAAACAATGTATAGGTTTATATAAGTCTCAGGCGATGCCTAACGCGAGATTACCAACTGAAAATCATTGGTGTGGGTGTTGCGCCGCTGCATGATCCTAACGTGTCAGAGGTACGTGACTAGGATGAAAGTCCATATGTCTCAGTCCTTTTGGGTGTTCAACAATAACCCCACGTCTTGCACTCTATAATGGACTTGTAGAAGACACTATGGAACTCTGTACCTAGGTGAATACTGAAACGAGACCTTAATTCATTCTAGGTTAAGGTCGGGAGAATCCATTCGTGTCTATCGCTGGTTCGGACTTTGTGCAAACACAAGTGTGTGTGTTGAGACGAGAGACTCAAATGAGATTTGTTTACTGCAAATAGTCCGTGTGTGTCAGCTGCGGCTGTATGGACACTGCTGACTCATTTTCCTGATGCTTTGATCTTGCTGCACGTCCACATTTATCTCGTCAGCGAGGGAGCCTGCGTAGAGTGGAGAAGAGACTCAAATGGGGATAAACTCTCCCGTATCCAACTGGATGCCGCTTGTTTCGATCACGGCACGCGACTGACAGATCTCAAGGAGATCGGCGATGGGCTCGGCATAGTTGCCTGGGGGATGGCCACGCACTTCCGAAAGACCTCTTAATTGTGATGGACGTGCGAGGCGGATAAGACACAGTGACTGCACTCATGACCACGCTGCTCTGCACATGCCTCCCATGAGGACCTCGACCTGACTGGTGGGTTTTCATGGGAGGTGGGAGGGGGCTTGGGCCTTTTTGTTTCTTTATTTGTGTTTCGTTTAAGATCCATTTTCACTGTGATCAGTGTGCTTGTGTGTTTGTGTGCTTCTACTTTTTTTCTTTCATGGCCAAACCAATCGCACATATAGGCCCCAAATTTTGGGGTGTAGGTATGTCAGAATCTGGGTAAGGTTTTAAGTTGCTACACATCAATCCTTGACATGCGTTTTGGAGGCCACCAAAGGCTGCTATAAATGTGTATTGGGAATTGGATCAGGCATGAGCCCAAATAACTCCATAAGCTTTTTTGATGTCGCAACATGTCCCAAAACTACCGCAGGGGAAAGCCTCTCCCAGCCAGGCCAGCGCCGGGTAGCCTCCTGCTTTTGAGAAAAAAAAATACCCTAAATAATTTGGACAAAATAGATCAACATATAAGTGTTTAACCAACATTGAAATTCTGATTTGAATGACATTTGATCACATGCACATAATCACAGCCTGTATAAATAGTTTTAGGAAAGCCTTTAAGATTTGCTCCATCCTCGCATCATGGTCACGCGAATTTCTCACTATTAAATTCTTACCCAATCTACTCAATAGAATGAGTTTCATTTCACCTCTTTCGGCATGTGTACATTTCATTGCAACCTTTACTCATACTACAAACATTTTGGTGATCCACAAACATTTTATGTTTTCCATATACAGTACACCCGCCCAGCTGTTATAATCGTCATCATTTCAATTGTTCTCCTATGCTAAGTTCAACATGAACATTCTTTTTAATTGTTTCACATGACAATGATATACGCACGGTGTATAATTGAAATTACCAGGTCTTGGTAATTAACAATTGCACTATAATGTGTTATGGGTAAATATACCTAAGGGCAGGACTCTTAACCCCGTGGCGCGCCTTTTTTTTTAATGCAAGAGTTTTCTCATCATTAAAAGCCAAACTTTTAACTGATATCCTTTTCTAGTCATGGCATTATATCATTCTTCATGATATCCAGGAGGGTACGCTCACACCGGAAGCTTTCACACTAAACTCTCGATCGAACGCCCTGTGCCATCACAAGCGCAGGTTTCAGGAAATGATAACATTCCTTAACACACCTTGTATCGCTTTGATGCGATGTGTTTACAATAAGGCACTAAAGTTTTTACAGTTTGATAGCTTAATTCATATTTTTTATGAGATCCTTGCCCAAGACACTCTTTTTTTTGAAAAAAACTTTAAAAAATTTCCAAATTTGAACATTTTCTCTTCTTCACGTCTGGGCACCACATGTTATAATTTAGATGTATTCTGTAGAAAGTACAATATTACCCCATCTTCTAATGATATGCGCGACTCGAATAACTGTTTGGCCATATAAAATTTGCTTTAAGTCTGGGGGCAACTAGCTAAATATCGCATAAACAATTGTCTGCATTTTGTGTGGGAAATGCACCAAACTTTGGTACACACTATAGCGCCCTCATATTGAACCAGATTTGGAGTATGGCGTCCCGCATCTCAAATAAGTGCCGCTGATGGCCTGTGGCACCATTTTTCAACATGGCCGCCAGTTGGTTACTGTTATGACACATATCTGCTTTAGCTGGAGAAGAAATGCAGGTTGATAGTGAAAGTTATTTTACTAATAAAGGTCCAATAATGGTCATATAGAAGTTATACAATTTGATTCCGGTGTGAAGGAAAGAGAAAAGTTTTACAAGTGGTACTACATTAGTCTTATTACGAACACAGTATTCAGAATGAAAACAAAATGATGAAACATTCATAGCAATTATCTCGGCTTGCACATGGTAGACAGAAGTGGTGTTGGCGTGCATATTGACCCCAACGCCCACTTTGGAATCGCGCACTCCTGGATTGAGACGTCTGCCGCTTACACTTGCTAGAGATTTTACTGGCTCGGCAACTTCACCTGTCCAGACATTAGATGAAGAACGTGTTTCTCTTCGATCTCCATTATCAGGACCAGGCAAACATGAAACAGAACAACACATGCATCAACAGGAGCATGGGCTGAACGCACGTCGGCCTCACATGGATAACCCAAGTGCCTGCGGCGTTGATGATTGTAAACGGTGCTTCCAGAAGTATGCCAGCGCCATAAGAAGGTCCAAGATGGCCGTCAGCCACTTGGGGAGGCGAGAGGACCACACACGTCAAGTTCAACGACACACGACTAACAAACGCTGTTGCATAAGCACCTTCTTTCGCCAAAGCGAGAAATGTCCCGTGGCCACTCACGTATCAAGCATCATAGAATGAGCCTTGGCAACCACCTCTTGATGGAAGAGAGCATGGGAATCTAGAGATTGTCCTTGACACAAACCGGAAATTGTCAGGATCCTGCCCGAGCAGGTTTTGAAGAATTGTCAGGAAATGGTGAGAGTAAGATTGGCCAAGTGCTATGTTCCAGGCTTCACAAGAAGAACAATGCCTGGTGGGGAAAGTGACCAAGTCTCAATTGATGATTCGGCAATTCGTCCGCGAACACGCTGAAGGTGTGTAGCAATTGCCACAGGCATGCCTGAAAGGTGTGAGCAAATGGGTAAATCAGCGGCCCCTCCCTCAGGAACGGATGTGGCACTTTTCTTCTCACGGCTCTACATCCGTTGGCCAGACGAGGGATGGAAACGCTTGAAGAGTTCTTTTTCGTCAAGAGAATGCAAGGCGAGTAGTTCCTCTCACGCCTCTCAATCCGATTGGAAGACAGAGTCTCATCTAGGTATACGAAAGAAGTGCACCTCTCCTCAATGCTTTGAAGCGTCTTAACCGCACATGCCCCAAACTCAGAGGCTCCTGATACCGCAACCAGCCTAGTTCCTTCATGGGAGCAGTCCATTGTCTCACCGTGCTGAAGCCTGCTCGGTAGCCCATAGAACCTTTGATGACCATGCCCAGGATGCCTTCTATACTCGTCCTGTCAAACAAGCTTCAAGAGCTGGGTCACGCTGGTATCCATGGGTCTGGGCACCAGGCCTCATTTGAGCTACGATTGCAGAGATTCACTGAGTAAAGTTCAAGATGCACTTTTTAGATACCAAAGAGGAGCGTATGGAAGAGAGGAGTGTCGAATAGCATCGCGTTGTCGGAGACTGGCATGTTAAGTCCTGAGACACTGGCAGACACCTGGCCCTAACCCGATGTGGACACCAACAAGCAGTCACCATAGAGAGCCTGTTTTATAAGTTGCTAATCTAGAGGATCGTCAACTAAGGTTTATGCATCCAGGATGAACCAAAGCAGCGTGGTATGTATCACTGTATGAGAGGCGGACCTGAGCAAGCACACCATTGTGCTTTAGACAACCTGGCAATTCCGCACGCTCCCTAATCTGTTGAATGTGCAGCCACGAAGAAGCTTGACAGTACGAGAAGTTTGTTATGCAATGTTCATCTCCCCAATGCAGCCAACCATCGGTCACTCACAAGATATCTGTCATGTCAAGATCAGCTCTGATCACTGATGTTGTGGTGGTTGGTGTCTTGTGAGATCAGTGGCCCACGGAAGAATATGGAGGACAAAAAAACCCTGTGCATAAACCAAGAGATGAAAAAAAAAAGAAAAAAAACTGGGTCCGGATTTTGGGTGGGGGGGGGACCTCCCATTTTAAGCATTTGACCACTGGGAAGAAATTTTTCGTACCCTTTAATTAATAACCATTAGGCAGCCCCACGAAATTATATGCAGCTTGGCCTATGGACCTCAGACGAAAGGTCATCAGGCACTCCATATGTCTTCACAGCTGTGACTGGGTGAGTGACACTGTAATCTAGCTTGCTGGCTCGAGTTGGGTAAAGAATGACTGGCTTGAGAACACATATCCTGGACCGGAACCGTTCTGTCCAGAACTTAACATGATGCATCTGCTCCGACAGCCTAATCACTCTGCATACCGAGAGTGGCCCATAGAAAACCAGACGTATGTTGCGAATGCACACGCATCGACGAAGTTCGTTGTCAGTATTTGCTAACTATGACGGGAGAAACCAGCAAACGTGCCCCATGACGTATATTGACAGGCCCGGAAGAAGCTCTTCGCGAAGGAAGACAACGTGCAGCCTGATACCCGCCGAACCAAGGCCACCGCTTGGAGGAGCATGTGAAGAGGGACGGCCTAGCAAAAGCGAGGCCATACCGAAGGGAAGTGAGAGGTCAACACACTGCACTACCCGAACGCCAAAGCTGCCATCCTCCATCCAGCTGGGGAGCCCTGGTCAAGAATGACGAGGGGGTGTAGAGCCACACTTGGGAGCGAAGCTGGCGAGAGAGGCAGACCCTAGCACATGCTAATGAAGCCTTAGTATCTTGGGGGTTGCAATGTTGCATCACGATTGAGCTGTTCTGAGGAGGTTGACGAAATAGTGCAAAATGGCCTGGCACTTGAATGCACAGTCTTATGTGTGTTGTGTGAGGGAAAATGTGCTCACTAAAAGTTGAGAGATATATCTAATAGCAGGAGCAGGGATTAGTGTCACTCATTCCAAAATTAAAATCAAGAACATCTCTCAAGACCCTCCTAATTTTATCTATGAGTGAGATGTCGGATTCCTCTATATGGGATGAGGACGCACAGTAAGCGCATTGATTTCGTGGATTGCCACTCCATAGCTCAACAACACCACTGTACTTTACGCATAAGCGATGTTGGTATTCATATCAAATCAGACCGCAGCCTCGCGTATTGTTTGTGACGCACCATTCTCAGACAACTCACATGATTGACTTTAACATAAGCGATGTTGTATTTTCATATCATCTACACACGTCAGTTCCTATGATGTTTTCGTGGACCTATCAAAGACAATTCTCAGAGCAACCAATCTTCTAATGTTATGTGAGATAAGTATCGTAATTATCACTATTAAATACCGTATTACATACAATAATTCGCAGCCTTATCCCTTCTGCAAAATTCGCCGCCATATCCTCTCTAAACTTGAGGATGCATACATGGTGATTGTATTTCCTTCTTGAATATAAGATACTTCTAAGAGAGGAATTTCAACACCAAGTTAAGAGTGAAATTATAAGTAACTACATGGCGGCCATTTTGAAAAATGTGCTGCCACAGCCATCAGCAGCTGATTTGAGATGGCCCATATCCAAATACTTGCTTCTATAATATGTTGGGGCTACTTGGTGTTGCCATATATTGTTCGGATGGCTTTCCTCACATGCACAATCTGGTTTATGCTAAGTTGCCCCACTATAAAGTCATATGAAAGTTTAACCCTACTACCATGAAAATTCCAAGACAACTAATTTTTCGCAGTTAGAGCTTTTGTTTCTTTACGGAATCATAGCAATAAGTAATCAAATGCAGTGGCTAGAGTTACACTGGTGATACTTTTTATTTTTTCTTCAGGAAGAATTGAGTACTCATTTCGAGAGAAGATGGAGAATGACAGACAGTAAAAGCGCAATTGACCTGCATCGTGGCGCAGTAGGTTGTAAGTTGGTGTACTCAACGATGCCAGGGGCCACAACTGAAATAGGACCAGCCAAGAAGAGGAGAGGGGGACAGAGGAATCTCACGTGCTGATACTGCAAGTAAGGGAGTTTGGGTTAAAAACCGCGTTTATGTTGAATGACGGTGGTCGGAAAGATCAAACGCGGTGGGAAGATAGGGGGATGAGCTTTGTGGATTTAGATTTGATTTAGTCACTATAGGTAATACCACTTTTAAAACAGAAGATTGCCAAGGTCTAGTGTGGTGTCTCTGGATGCTGACTTTGAGGCCTAGAAGTTCAAAAGACTGATCCTATTTGTAAATAGCAGAGTGGATATAGCTTAGTGATCCATCTTGGAATAACGAGGGTGAGACTTGCTCAGATAATTGACCAGGGATGAATAGACATGCATACCATTTTATGGCCGAACCAACATATATAAAACGTCAATAACAGATTAAGTGTAGAGTAAATCTTATACGAACAATAGTACAACTCGCTGTGCTGATTTGCTATTGATTGTGTTTTATCTGGACGATCACAACATATGTGAAGTCATTTGCCTAAAAGAAGGGTGAAAGGGTGATTGCAATCATTAGAGAGTGTTTGTTTTGTATGTATAGGAGGAAACCATGATGGAGCTAAAAGAACTATGGCTTTCTCTCTAACTCTAAGCCACTACAACATAGAGGAGAACCAAAGGGTTCCTATACTTTTTTGCGGATACGTCAGAGTTCAAATAGACTTGTCGCGAAGTATGCTGTCGATCTACAGATCGGATTAGAATGCAACAGAACCAAAATTACCAGGCAGATAATGGGGGTAGAGGAAACACCAATAGCAGACTGCCTAAGGGGAGACAAATGGAGGGCAGACATGGAACAAGGTAAGGGATGTTGTGGAATTGAATGATGTGGAATTCGGAAGGACACCCGGGTGTGGCGAAGGACCCTGGACATACACGAGCAAAACATACTCACGAAGGAACACTAAGCGCTGGCATTATTTGAAAAGTGGGAGGGGTTTTGCAGAAACCCAATGTAGAGGACAAATACTGGAAAGAATAACGGGAGAGCGCATGCATATCAGGTAAGGATGGTGAGTCGGATCCATAGATCATGCAGAGCACACCGGTATCCTGTCTGCCAGTGGGAAAAGGTGATAATGCCCCATAGGACTCTATTTCCCAACCTGCGGGAGATTCTAAATGATCTCGAAGGCCTTGGCTTGGTTTTCAATACTATAAGCCGAGCCAAAGGTGTGTAACAGGGCAGTCCAGCCCAGAGGGTATTAAAGTAATCTCCATCAAGCTGTGAATGGAAAGCATTGTGAGGGAAGTACAAAGATTTTGCCCAAAGGAAGGGCTTTAGCACGTACGGAGGAGCCCTCAATCAGCAAACTCGGCTTTTGAAATGTGTTGCCCAAGTAAAGATCATGGCTGAAAGGACACCTGAGGAGTTTGTGAATTACTGAACGGGGGGGGGGGCAGAGATGCAGATGGTTCTTTTTGGAAGAGAGATAGATAGATAGATAGATAGATAAATAGATAGATAGATATGACATTTTGATGGATACAGAGATGTTTAAAGATTTGTCTGGATTGAAAGCAACATATTACAGATTAAATTTGAATCAAGGTCTGAAGAGAAAGTTAAGGTCTGACTGCGCCTTGCCCTTAATTTCCGGGAGGGCACCCTGAGGGAATCGTCATCCACAATGTGGCTTAAATAGCAGTCATCAGCCAACAATAGGCGCCACTAAATTGACAATTTTCCAGAGTCAAGAGAGATCGCTGATTAATTGAAGTGAGATCGAATATTCGTCCTGGCCCATTGTATAGTTAATCACATGAGCTGTGCGAGTGAACTACCATTCAGGTGTTTAAGGGAAAGGTGGCCTTGAATTATGCGACCAGGCCAACCTTCAGGGTGGATTTTTATTTATGGAACTGTGAGCGATGACTGAATTTTCTTACTTAAACTACCCTTACTGTACGGGTGAGGGAGCTCAACTTGTTCAGCTAACCATCTTATCCCTTGCAAGTCTTCTCCAAGGTTTGCCATCTTTTTACCTCCACACAACCAAAGGTTGGATGGAGTTATGTTTTCAACCCCTGTCTGTCTGTCTGTTGTTTGCCTGTGAACAGGATATCTTAAAAGTAGTGGACCTATTTGGATGAAATCAGTTGAGAGGTTTTGTGTGTGATGAGCCAAGAACAATTGATTTGATTTTGTGAATTTAGATGAGATTCAGATCAGAGTCCGGATACTTCATTTTTTCAGTGATTCTTCACCATTGAAGAGATAGGACAAACCGATATATAGCAATGATATTGGGTGGACAGGTTTTGCTTAATGTGGGCAGTAATAATGATTAGATTTTGGTGAAGATCAATCAGATAATTTTTCAAGTGATTCTTCAAGCATTGGAGAGATGGGGCAGCAAAAACGATATATGCATGATATTTCAAACGTTGTGGACGAGTTATGAGAAAACTAGCTGAATGAGTTGGTTAGGTCGACGAGAACAAGCCAATTCATTGGTTCAGGTCTGGATCAGGATCCAGCCTATCAGTGGAACAAACCTGTAAATGTTCAGTCTGTTGGACGGTACTCGGACTCTACCGAGTGCTGTTCTAGTTTGGCAAATGTAGTGGTCTTCTCTTGAATCAACAGATGAATATCAACGCTGATTTTCTTTGTTTTTTACTTTCAAAATATAACTGCTGTCGCAGAACAAAATTTAAAGCCAATTTAGACCAAAACACAACAGCTTCAATTTGGTAAACACAATGATGCTTCTGGAAATTACTGTCACCGCTATGACAACGAAAATTATTGAAATTGAAATAATGGCAAAAGGAAAAGCAAATAATCAGTTTCTAAGCAGTAAATCAGAAGGTAAACAAATGGTCAGAAGAGAAGGCAAGTGCAAAGCTCTACGGGGGAAGGATGTCCCGTGCTTACCCAACTGTTCTCAGACAACAAATGCAACTAACCCACCACTTTTTCCAAAACCTCCACCCTCCCTCCTTTATACTAATCCCCATAGGGCCCGACATCTCCTTTAAAGTTGGTCATGATCAATTAAAGTTTTTTCAAAGGATTCCCCTTCTCCCTGTTTAATCCAACTGAATATCAAAAGTCGTTCATTTTTTTGTCATTAACTCCACCAAAGGGCCAACACTATCCCCCAAGGTTGGGATGGTGATCACTCAAGACAGTAATATACAGATACCCCTCCCTCCTTACCTGCTGTCTATTCCCCCTGTCCTCCTCCCCACTCCCCACCCACCCAAAATCATGCCCCCACCCCCCCATGACACTCCCATGGGAGCCCCATTATATCTCTCCAAGTTTTTGGTGGCCCTGTAATGTTACGTTCTCAAATACACAAGATATAAGGTAACAGACAAAAATATGAAGTGTGACAACAAGGGAAGACTTTGTGTTTTTGTCAGTTTATGTCAATAAGGGAAGATAATCATAAATGCACTGTGGATCTCAAGTGGATTATATGATTAGGATCGGTCTAGACAGGTAAAATCAGGATAGAGTGGAAATAGTTATTTCCATTGTTACTTCAATTAGCATAAGTGTGAATGTAGTTCCTTCAGTGATAGAGCTTCAGCATGTGTTTTAGAAAAGGAGTATGACAATTTGGACCCATTGTGTCTGTGCTTCTGTCAACTGTGTCGGAGTAAGCGACCGGTCAGGATTGTGCCCAATAGCTAAGGATATTGTTTAAGCAGCACCAACGCTCTGCACAGAGTATGGTTGCCAATCTCTCCTCCTCCTCCTCCCCTCCTCCTCCTCCTCCTCTGGTCACACTAATTAATCCACGACGATCAGTTTTATAAGCTTAGTTTACTTGGGGGGGGGGGGAGTAGACCCGGAGTGGAGAAAAACAACAATGGGGAAGAGCCCAAGTTGCATCACAGGGACATCAACTTGACTGAGTGACGACGCATCATTGACACTTTTGCAGAATAGTCCTGCAAACATAAACAAATGGCTTGTGAACAAATAAATCACATCAAATTGTGAGCACTTTTGTTTTGTAAAATTGCTGGGTCCCCTTGTTTTTTTTGGTATACTCATTGTCGAGGCTCGTATGAGAGCAAACACAACACCGCACAGCCAAGGGTGGCACGAGACAAGAGGGTGGAAGTGGGAAGGACAAAAGAGTGGGGATCAGCGACTTAGGAGATCTATGGATGGAGCAGGGAACTGGGGTTAACCAGGATGGATTTACAGGGACTTTCAGGAAGGAAAACAGGGAATTTGAAGGAGGTGGGTTGGAGTGGGTCAACGGGGGTAAAAAGATCGAGATTTGGATGGGGGGAATGACTAAGAGGTTGGTGGTGAACAGCCCGTTTTTGAAACGCTGGAGGGAAGAAATTGGGATTGAAAAGACATTTCCACATGTTGGAACCAGTTTTTGTGATTTTTACCCAGATCTGCAGAGAGCGAAGAAGCTGCTGCTTGCCGGTCTGAGGATGAACAGATGGGTATGGCAGAGGGTGGAGCATCATGCAAAGAGATAAAGAGGATTTTCCAGAGAGTTGGAGAGATTCTTTGATGAAACCAGAAAAATAACAGGGCCAGAACGTTGCATGAGGAAAACTCCAGCCTGGCAGGAAAGAAGAGGATGAGAATCATTTAGGGCCACACATTGGACTGCGACAGGAGAGAAGTCCTGCGAGCCATGAGTGGATGAATGGCCTTGGATACCATCAGAAGAGATTTGGTGAGCAGGGCAGGGTGCCAGGCCGTGTCAATAGCACACGATTATGTCGAGGGATATGGTCTGATTCCATGTCCGGCATTAAGGACTCCATCCATTGTAGGAAGAGCAGAAGCAGCATATCCAGGGTAAGAGTGACCCTGGTCTAAAAACCAAATTGATGATCAGACATCAAGCCAATTGGGAGAAGGGGAGGATTTAATGTCTGAAGCGATGATGGATTCATCAACCTTGCTGATGATTGGGAGAAGGCTGATTGGTCGCAGTTGCAGGGATCTGTTTGAGCACCTTTTTTGTGCAGCGGCATAAATGTTTGCTGATTTCCAAGTGATGGCAGATGACCTGAGCATAATGAGAGGATGAAGAACACGAGAGAGGGTGAGCAAGAGCAGAGAGCAAGTTTTTAGAACACATGGGCTATGCCGTTTGGACCCTGGTTGCAGAATCTGAGTCGAGGTTTGGACAAGCAAGCTTTCCACTTTGTCAGAGGAAAAACACCAGTGTCCAGGGACAGTTCGGTGGTGACTGGGTAAGGTGGGGTACAGAAAGCATTTTGTTTTGGACACAATATTTTTGATGCAAACACCGAGTTTGCGCATTTCAGCTTTTCACGTGTGATAATCAGCAGTGCAGCCATTTTGAGGTAATGGAGGGTATGGAGGGGGAACAAAACACCAAGAAACAGATTTGTTTAGACGCCACTAGGATTTGAGGAGGGAAGAGGTTTCAGGAGTTCAGACGAGCTAAAGAAAGATGGATTTCCTGCTCTCCTGAGGGTAGACACACACTTGTTCCATTCTTTATGGAAGGAACTGAAGATACCCTCGTTGGGTTTGGCTTTCCATAAGGCCAACAGGCAAGTTGTTTCAGGACAACTGCCCCTCGCCACACAACTTCAGAGAACCATGGGCGGAGGAAGGGTAGGACAACTGAAAGATGAAGATGGGACAAATCTGTTCATGGTGAGAGAGAGCAAATTTCTTTGAAAGAACTCACAGAATGGTTCTTTGTCAGAGAGAGTAGAAATGGGAGACCAGTCGAGAAGTTTTATGGCTACTTGATGTCCCTGCCATTCGCCTGAGTGAAATGCCAGTCCCTCATCGGCACTGAGGTGTTCTCTAATAATGGCCAGAGGATGAACGCACCTTCAACAAGCATATTGTCAGATTAACCGGTTTGATCAGAAGAAGAAGAACAGACATTTCTGGGAACAATGAAGTTAGGCAGTCTTTGGTTGGGCGTGAGTGGGGGGGGGGGCTGTGGAGAAGGATGAGTGAGGGTGGGAATGGTGGGAGAAGGTGAGTGGGGAGAGTTGAGGGAGAAGGTGAGGGGGGAGTTTTTGAGAAGGTGAGAGGGAAGACTTGGAGGAAGAAGAGTGTGAATGGTTGCCTTTGAGG
>CM068960.1:104071559-104084243 GCA_035128595.1 Eptatretus atami
CACATAGGCCATGGCATCACTCTGTTTCTCATGCATCCACCTCGGCCCACCGGTGTATGTTGCTCGAAGGACCACCCTTTGTCCAACATTGCGAGGGTCACCATCGCTGGCCATGAGGCAGTCACGGAGGGTGTCGTCGTTATCAGCAAGCAAGTTCTTTTGCTCCCAGCGGATAAAGCCCAGTTGCTCTGTCTCGATCTTGCAGTAGACATCGACCAAAAACTGCTGAAAGAGTCGTCGCATCTGCAGTATGTGGTTGCCCTCTCTCACCATGATGTGGTAGCTGTGGTGCTGCAGCTGTGTGAGTTTTTGTCCATCCTGTCCAGTAGCAGTCCTGGCCACCAGATGGATGCTGTAGCCATCTATTCCATATGGAAACACTATAGGATACTGGAGTGCATCATAAGATGCATGCAGCTCACTTTTTAAGTTCCCCATCGCGAAGTCTGAGGACAATGTCTCTGGGTTCTGTTGGCTCATTGTCCATTAGGATGGTGACTTCTGGTGCAGACTGGACATTGTAGTGGCGTGTGTGCTCTCCTTGCGGTTGCTTGTTCTCTCTGATGATGATCTGGCGCTCTTCAGAGTTGCCTCCTTCTGCAAGTACATCTCTTGCAGTCTTGAGCTAATGGACCAGATGGTTATTCTCATGAAACCACTTTGTGAGCATCTCAAGGATGTGTAGTTTGAGGCCGCTGTGGTTCCTGGCAGCCAGCCCCTTGGCATGTGAGTCCAGGAAGTAGACCTGAAGGAACTTTGGCTGGCCCTTTTCAGGTGGGAGCAAGCTGCCAATGTGGTGGAACACTTGACCTTGGATCCGGAAGCTCTGGTTCCAGCCCTGGACTTCAGCTTCCTTGTGCACAAAGCTCGTCATATCACAAAGCTGCCATTAAACGTTCGAATGTTGTCACGGAAGTGCTTGCTGAGAGGGACCTTCGCTGAGGAAGTTCTTCAGAAGGGAGGAAGGGCAGAGAGGGCTGCAAGGACGACTTGCCATCGCTGAAGCACCCCCTTGGTCCTCTCCTTGAACTTGTAAACAGAGCAGTGGGGTGCAGCTTGGGTCCATTCGGCCGTGTCTGCATTAGTTGTTCGTTCAACCGGGCATACGTAATGCCACCGCGCTGTTTGGCATTGTTTGTGCTCTTGTGCCGTGGCCAGTGCTCGTTGCTTCTGCAGTGCGGTGACGCATTGCTCAAGTCTTGCATCACACTCTTCCTCAGTCTCATTTGCTCGCGGCGCTGTTGTTGCCGATGAGCCGGCGATCGCTCCTCTTCAGTCTCTTTTTGTCGCTGTTGCTGTTTGACTGTGCCTGTTCATTTAGCCTGGCATCTTGCTCCTCTTCAGTCTCTTGGTTGTCTTTAGAGTGTTTTTGCTTAGCGCAGCTTGCCTTGGGACCAATGGAGCTCTTCCTTTTTTCAGTGCATCTAAAATCAGAAAGTCAAATTTTTGATCAGAAACTCTTCTAACGTTCCTGGTCTGTCCATCCACTGGTCTGTCTTTGGTCTTATTTTGATCAGGTTGTGAATAAAAAAGTCACAATGCGCAAAATCAATCAATTGCAAGCCAGAAAAATTGAAACGCCAAAATAAATCGACGTTTTTTTTTGGGGGGGGGGGGTTAGACATCTAAGGCATGCTGTAGTACTCTGAGACGTGCTGATTCTGAATATGCCTTTAGTTTTGCTCTGGATGCGAGTTTATCAAAGATTTTTTTTTTTTTTTTTTTTTTTTTTTATAAGAGGACAAAATACCTATGACTATAATACTGTATATATATAAAATATATTTATTTTTTATACATAATCTTTGAGGGATCACTTTTTATTTCTTATTAATAACACCACAAGAATGTACCATTCTTAACAACATAATGTAGCTTATTGGTTTGTTTTATTTTCTCTTCCCAGACAGATAAAAAAAAATTTTTTGCCATTTTTATTTCAGCATTAAATAATAATAATAATTTTTTTTTTAAAGGATATATTCCTTTGTGAGCCATTTTTCCATAGACTGTGACCAATGGCTTTGCATTCCATGTTCTGATATTGATATTGCTTTTGTGGTTTTTAATGTTCATTTGATTAAACTTTTTATTCTTTGTGTCTTTATCCTTCTTAAATACTGCAAAAGTTGATCAATCTTTGTTAAAATTATAATTACCATTAATTTTCTCACATTCGTGAGATGAGGTGCATTCTGTTGTTAATATCTTTCTATTGAAATTTCCTCTATTAATAATATGCTTACTCATTGCACTTTTATCCTGTTGCTTCCTTTACATTTCCCAAATAGAGGCAACATCCATCAGCTCGATGGGAGCATGTTCATGAAAGTGGTGATGCCACGGTGATGGCATACGGAGGCAGAGGAGTTCACTAGTTGTTTCGCTCTCCTGAGCCTTGTGGCCACTTCTTTGGCAACCACATCCCGTGATTCCGCAGACACATTGCGCCTGAGCTCGATGCTGCCGCGTGAAACTCACCGTTATCTGGGTAGAGTAGCCGGGCAGATGTGAAATCGTTTTGTCATCCTATCACTTCCTTGCATTATTCCTAATTGTTCTGATTTTATTTTCTGCTTAACTTACTTCAAACTTAGTGCATTGCCCTTCTTTGCTCTAATCCCTTTTGTTTGTATTCACTTCTTGGTATTTCTTGTACTTTTTCTAATCGTAATGTATTATATAATATATATATATATCTCTATATATGTATATATATGCAATATATATAATATATATATATATATATATATATAATATTAATTATAGGTATAATACATACACACACACACAACGACACACCAGAAGCCGCAATTCACACAACCTTTTTGTGTACACTTTATCGAAGCAAACTGCAAATGGCAATATGAAAAGCATATTAAAGAATGTTTTTTAACAACCAGTTCAATTTCTAAGCTCAACATACCCGCCATCTTTGTAATACATCGATAAATCTATCCATTAAGTCTGATCATGTTCATTGTTTTCCAATCATAGTTGGGGGGAACAAAGGAATCTACAACATTTGCAAGTTATGTTCATCCATTGACCGGTTGCTTCTCCAAAAAACAAGAAAGGACAATCATAGGTGACGTCTGAGAAGACACCAATTGATTTTTGGGGTGAGTCTTTTTAATGTTGTCAAACCATGCTGATTGTTTTTTTTGTCAACCAAAATGTGGTTCATTGAAGTGGTTGACTTTACCATTGATGTCAAGATTGCCTCATCAGAAATGTCAACCATCAAAAAACCAGGGAATTGTTGATTTAAAAACAGCAATAATCAACATTAATAAACAATTTAACAAGAAACAAAACATTTGAGTTTTATGCTTTCGTACACATTATAGGTGCCCTTTTATCATGTGACATCAAAAGTTAATAAAAATTCAAAGTTGCACAAGGACTTTATGGACACCTGCATTAATAACGCATGTGCGAATTCAATACTGTAAATATATGTTCATATATGTATATGCGTATTCAAATTAAAACATCCTCACTGCTGTGGCTTGTGGAAACAAAATTGCCATTTTATTTCAGCCTGCAGCAGCTGGTATTTGTAGTTATCACACATCGAAGAGACAAAATTTTAGCTGGAAAGTTACAATTTTGAAACACTTTTCAGGTTTTAAATCAACCTGGCAAGGAAGAGTGTCATTTGTTAAGCCTTTGGCATTAACAATTCCGTCACAACTGTAAAGTTCTAAAATAACACTCCTTGGCAGATGTAACCAACATGTACCTAAGGAGCTGTCAGGAGGAGCTCTTCAGGAAGACTAGGAGCTCTTCAAATTATGCTCGTTATGCACTTATTTTGACTTTCAAGATGTATCAGCAGATGCGCAGGGTGCAGCAGGGAGTTTACTTTTAGCTGGATAACTGTTTTTACACCACACACACACTACACACACACACACACAGGCACACGCACACACACACACGCACACACCCATACCTGGCTTTGCAAAAAGTCCTGAGACACGGTCAGGAGTTAACTATATGGATGTTGTGAGCAGTAAACAATTTATTCGAGGCCTCCATAGTATTTTCTGTCTTATAACATCATTGACTGTTGAGCTTTTTGTTTGGATGGGTTTGCATTAAGAAAACCTCTGTTAATAAAAAGACAGAAGGCTAAAATATGCACAACAGCATATAATGGACTTCGGAACAATGGCAAAGGTCTTTGGACAGACAATTCAAAGTTTCAGTATTTGAATCTAATTTCAGACAGGAATGTGAGATGAGAACAAACTTACAAGTGCCTTGCTTTAAAGCAACGGTTAAAGCATGTACGAAGTTTCAATTCAGGTTTGGGGGTGCGTATCCCCCCCTTTTCCATTTGTTTTTTTAAAGTGGTTTTGGAAAATTGTGAAAATTGATGTTTTAATATTGACTGCAGCATGAGAAAACAAATTTTAATCCACAATGCTATCGCCATTGGAGCAAGACATTGATTCCAAACTTAATGTTCAGAAAGATATAATCCAAAACACTTAGTGGAATAATTGAAACTTATTTACGAAAGAAATACGGAAGCTGGAGTCCTTAATGCCTGAAATGGGCCTCAAAACCTAGATATCAATATGAATTGAAGCTTATGAGACTGATTTGGGAAAATATATAGTAAAAATGAATCCCTGAATGGAGATGATCTTGGAAGGTTTGGAAGAAGTGTAGATCCATTCACAAGGGTTTTGTAAAAATTAAACTTGAAAGTGTCTCGAGAATAATTTCAATGATTTTGGAGAAAAGGATGGACATGTCGCTATTAGTTTTTATATTAAGGTAAAAAGTATATGTTAAAAGAAATAAAACCATATTATTGTTTTTTGTATAATAAATTTGGTTATTTGAAATGAGATTTAATTTTTTTTCATAAAGATGTCTTTTACATTGAACAAAAAGTTTAGTTTCCTATCGGTCAGAGTAGCATGTAAATGTAAAATGTTAATGTCGAAAACTTTTCGTGTGTGTGTGTGTGGTGTGTGTGTGTTGTGTGTGTGTTGTTGCACGCGCATAAACATATATACCTACATAACCCTAGCATGTATGTTCATAGTATTCATGGGCAAGAAAGCCACTGATCAGGAAAGGTTTACGCAAAGATGCCACATCCTCTGCCCCTGTACATCCTCGCTCGCTTCAAGTTTTGTTTAGGTAAGCACCTTGCGAACGTCTCTCCTGGCTATGTATGGCAAAACAAATTTCTCGTAATACTGGACAAAATGACTGAGTGTGGTTGTGTGTGTGTTGTGTGTGGTGTGTGTGTGGGTGTGCTGTGTGTTTGCGCGTTACTCCTTCACTTTTGGGCTCTGATTACATCCAGACTTGCTACATTGGTTCAGCATGACCAATTTAAATTGGGGTATAAAGGGGGGGGGGTTTTGGTTTTTTAATCTTTGCCAGTGGTCGTGGAGTGTATTAAAGTTCCACCATCTGCCACCTGTATTCCTGTCCCACATTACAGTGCTGTGTGGTGTTTTGAATTACAAGCATGGATATGTTTTTTGCTTCATGCAACACACCCAGTTTATTTTTTTTTCTTATTTACGGGCGCGATTGAGGCAGATGGTCAGTTTCCTATACAACGCCCAAGTAAAGTATGTGTCGGCAGAACGTGTTGCATGCTTGGAAAAAGATCACAGTGGGGCGGCTTACTCAGCTAGTATGAATAATATGTCCGTATAATATGTGCAATAATCATATCCATGTGCATATGCAACACAACTGTGCAAGTGTATGAAAAATCACGCCTAAATGTATACAGTATGTGGTGTGTGTAACGTGAGCCACACCACCATCACCGCTCGTCATCTCACCGTAGTCTCTAGATTGAACGAGTCTATCTGTTCCTGAAGCATCCATCTTTTCCCAGCAAGGTAACCACGACTCATGACCAAGCCATCTTCTTATCCATGCTCGTTTTCTCCCCTCCATCCCCAAAGTGGCATGAACGAGATCCGCCCGAACCTCCAAGTGGCCTCTGGGTACCCGTTTGGATTCTTCCTTCTCAGTCTCTTCTTCCTTGAAGGACAGTCGGCAAGACCCAACAAGCCGCAAGGCAAAGGCCTGGACGTCAGGCTGCGCCAAAGGGGCCAGTCATCGGTGCAACTCGGGTGCGTTTTGCGCAGCCTCGGCCTCACAAATCGTGCCATCCTCAGCTCGGTTTTCTCGGCTCCTGTTGCAGTTGATGTACTTTGGTTGGTCCTGGATCCCATGTAACTCTGGCTTTCTTATCCTCACCGGGCGGAACTTGCAAGAGGGAGTCACCAAAGCTCAAGGCTTTCTCCTTGCAGCATGGGGTCAACAATCCACCAAGCTGCAGGGCCAGGCCGCGTCACAAATGCAAAAGGACAGCTGATACTGGGCGCCTCGCGTGCAGTCCTCACTCCCATAGAAGCTGGATGTTTTTTGCTCAATCTTCATTCAATCCAACTCATCCGACCTCATTCAAGGTGTTTTTCTTTATTTTCTTTCTACTTGCAGAATAATAGTGGAGACATCATTAAACTATGAAATAACAGGTTTGGAATTATGTCGTAACCAAAAAAGTGATAAACAAATCAAAGTATATTATATATTTTAGATTCTTCAAAGTAGCCCACGCTTTTGCTTGTGCAGCTTTGCACATCTGGCATCTCTAACAGCTTCATGGGGTGAGTCACCTGGAATGTTTTTCAAAGTCTGAAGGAGTTCCCCACATACTGAGCAACTTGTTGGCTGCCTTTCCGTTCCACCTCTGCGTCCAACTCATCCCAAACCATCTATTGGGTTTACCGGTGGGTGATGTGGAGCAGGTCATCTGGATGAGCACTCTCAATCTCCTTCTTGGTTGAATAGCCCTTAAAACAGCCTGGAGGTGTGTTTTGGGTCATTGTCTGTTGAAAAACAACTGATGGTCCCAAAGTGCAACAGATGGGATGGCCTATCATGTAGAATGCTGTGGTTGCCATGCTGGTTAAATGTGCCTTGAATTCTAAATAAAATTGCCCGACAGTGGTCACCAGCAAAGCACAACCCCACCATCACACTCCTCCTCCATGCTCGTGTTCTTGGCCAGCAAGTTTCTTCTTTCTAAATTGGTTCCTCCTTCAGTCGTGTTTTTTTCAGCAATTTGAGCATGAAGACTGATCACGCGTCTCCTCTGAACAGTTGATGTTGAGATGTAATGTTACTTGAATCTGTGGAAGCATTTACTTGGGATGGCAATATGAGGTCATTATTTGAAATTTCCTTTCTGGGAGGCTGGTAATCTAATAAACTTTATCCCTGCAGCGAGGTAACTCTGGGTCTTCTTTTCCTGTGCGACTCCTCAATGACGCGCCACGTTTCATCAAGCGCTTGATGGTTTTTGCCGTACTGCATCTTGAAGACACTTTCAAAAGTTCTTGAATTTCCGAATTGACTGACTTCATGTTTAACGTATGAATGGGACTATCATTTTCTCTTTGCTTAGTTGAGTTTGTTCTTGACATAATATGGACTATTGCAGTACAAACAACTAATGGTCTTCACCAAATAGAGCTATTTATTGTATACCACCGACTTTTGTCCACAACACCAGTGATCTTGGCTCAAACACTTAAGAAGGAAAGAAATTTCCACAAATTACTTTACAACAAGGCCAACCTGTTTAATGGAAAGCATTCCAGGGTGTTTACCTCATGAATCTGGGTTGAGAGAATGCCAAGAAGTGGCAAAGGCTGTTATCAACGCAAAGGGTGGCTCACTTTGAAGAATCTAAATATAGAATATATTTTATTTGTTTAACACTTTTTTTTTGGTTACTACATAAATTCGTACATGTTATTTCAATTCGTTTTGGGTGTTTTTCACGATTATTCTAGTTACAATGTAGAAATAGTAAAAATAAGAAAAACCCTTAATGAGTAGGGTGTGTTCAACTTTTGACTGTACTTGTAATTATTATATATATATATATAAATATATATATATAATATATATAATATTTATATACACATGTATGTCATATATATTTATTTATATATATATATGTATATATATAAATATATGTATATATAAATATATTAATATATATATATATATATATCACAGATAATATAATTAATTATATATATATATTGTTATGGGGCTGGTGGATCACTGTGTTGAAGAAGTTGGGTTCGCCCTGTTCACATCTCCAGCATGTCCTGTGCGATCTCCAAACGGAGTTGTTCTGCTCGATCTGTTAGCAGCTTTGGCACGAACTTCGCTGAGATTCAATATATACATATATATATATTAATATATATATATATATATATGTGTGTGTGTGTATATATATATATATATATATATATAATATATATATATATATATATTGAAGATCCAATGCTGGACGCCTCGCTCGTAATGCAAGTTCTCTGATCGTGAATTTGACGATCCTGCATCAAGCAGGGTCTCACTTGGTCAATGAATCTCATTTGGATGTTGAGGGCCTACCAGAAGTGCTTTCACTTTCCATTGATGTGCGAACCATTTTAAGCGGTTGTACCACTTTTTATCTGTGTGGTGCCCATTGCTTCGTTCCGAAGGCCTGTTGAATCTTGCGGATCATTTCCACACTGGGAATCGCCGCTTTTACACAAAATTTGTTAGTAGCGTTGTTCAAGTTTTTCCGTCATTTTGTCCCAAAACGAAAAATCCGACGGCGTCACTTACACTTCTCACTCATACGGCGGTCTGTGGTGACTGAACAGCTTCTTGCAGGTGGGAAAATATTCACGCATAAGGATTAGGATCGCTACAATACGTGCACCAAACCAGCCTCCCTTCTCATTTGTTTAACGACGAAAAATTAGGTTATTACTTTTTGATCACACCTCATATATATATATATATATATATAATATATATAATATATTACATGTCATATATATATACATATATATATGTACATATATATATATGTATGTACATATATATATATATATTATATATGTACTATATATATTGTAAAGTTATGTAATTTTTCTGTATCCATCCTGCCCACTCATATTGTGGTGGTTGCGGGTTCGGTGGTGACGCACGACCACAAATGGAGCAGTTGGGCCGTTCCCACCGAACACTCGGAATTGGAAGTCATTTCCTTCGGATAACTCCGAAGGTCCGGGTCCCTTCGTGGACCGTGGACGCCAATAATTTGATGGCGTGGGGTGGTTAATTGTCTAATTCCAATTTACTAAGTACGATTCCGTCTAACTATTCTTTGGGGAAGCCAACCTTGGCCGACTTTTCCGAACCGAGTTCGCTGTTACCGCTCGGATCCGGCGTCACCGTAGCGGGGATTAGCAAGCCTGCCAGAAACCAATGAACAATTTACGACACATCCGGCCTCACTACATCTCACGCCTGAACCATACTGGGTCAACTGATAGAAACGATGACAGGCAACGAGCTGGTACATTTAAACAGGGGTTTATTTACAATAATCGGGGAGGGAGACACAGAGCAGATTAATACGATATAATCAATTACAATGATGCGAGGCACTTATACCGTTTTCTTAACTTAAAGACTGGGCCCACAGACACACACACACACACACACACACACACACACACAAACACACACAACACACACACACACAACACACATCCAAAAGAAATGGACCCACCGGTCTTAATTCGGTCTCCAAGGCGAGGGGGATAGTTCAGCTGGGGGGACAGAGGTCGTGGTGTACCTGGCGCATCGTGTGGCTTGCCGACCTGCCGGCTGTGGAGCCTGGGATTCATTGGCGGGAAGTTCGGACGCTCCGCCCACACAGCCCGCGCTCTCCAACCAAACCATCACGGTGGGACTTGAACCTGCAACGGTCAGCTTCGTACCAAGCGCCGAGGAGAAGACGCAGGGATGAAGACCGCGATCACGAAAAGAAGCGCCCAGCAGGCCAGAACGACGGGGGGGGGGGGGGGGGGGGGGGGGGTTCCGACCAACAAAATACTTCTCTCGCGCACCTCTTACTCTCTGTTTTGGCATTCTCTCCTCTTTTCCTCGGCGTTCTAGCTCCATTGCTGGGGCGCGCGTGCGATGCTCGCCTTCGTCATATGGGCAGAGGAAAACACTCATGCCCTTTTTGGAGCGGGGCTCCCCGATCTGAGGTGATGGAAGCCACGCCCACCATCTGTGCTCGGTCACCCAATAGGCGTGAGGAAGGCCAATGGTGGCAGGAGCGAAGGAGTATGTCTGTTGTTGTTGTTGGGTTTTAATTCTCACTAAAAATAATGCAGCGCACATACACTTAATCACCCATTAACATAGGGTCGGGCACCCAACTATAAAACAATACCTTTATGAAACTAAAACTGAACTGCGGGACCTGGCTGTTGTTGCAAAAATGGCTGCCAGATTCGTAACAAAATCATCCTGGCCTTCCATAAGAGAGTGGGTTGCTCTCATATACTATATATATATATATAATATATATATTATATATATATATATTATATATACTAGATATTATATATTGTTGTGGATTCTCACCCGCCGGGTGCGGGCGACCACCTTTAGCTAATTTGCGGCCGCACGTGCCCACCGGACGAGCCAATCCAGTCGCAGCTTTTCGTTCAACGCCGAAACCCAGCTTACGGGTGTTGTTAACCACACATAAATCAGCCACTCTCTGTCCAGCGCGACAGGGTTGATCGCGAATTGTCGATGTACTAATTATTCGCGGCAGACAGAAACTGCCGGGGATTACACCTCAATGGAGCCTGCACGAAAACGAGCCGCTTTAGCAGCTCGTTCCGTTTGCGATTTTCCGCGCGGTTTTATATCGCAAGCCCCGTCGGACCGATTATCTTCTGGTGTTCAATTAACCAGCTAATATCCGAACGCATACGGCAGTTCCAATGGAGGAAAGGGACGCAACGAGCAGGTGAATATTCAACAAAGGGGGCATTTATTTGTACACGTATGCAATGAATGGGGGGTAGGGACAAAGACACGACAAAAGACCTACAGCCGATGTCTATTTATTATCATACATGAAAACTTAGTCAGTTTCACTACTTAGTAGACAAGGCGCCACAAGACTTTCATGAAAATCCAAGAAAGAAGAAAAAAAGCACAAGGAGTCGTAGCCTTTTATGATTGCTTCGGCAGCCGGGATGACCGCAAGGGTCCGAGAGACCGAGCAGGGCTACCTGCCACCGTCTTGGTGATCGCTGGGCGCCCTCGATGTCTCTGCCCGCACTCCACTGAACTCCACAGCTCCCCAACTAACTCTCGACTCCAACGACGCCTCCGACACGCCTCCAACGGCGGATCCGGCTGGGCGATTCCTCTGGCTCCAACTCGACCAATCCGACCAATCTCTAACTCTGGCGCTCTCGGCACACCGATTCCTCACCAACTCGCAACTGCCTTAACCTCGCCAAGGAGACAAGGAGAAGACTCTTCTCGGCATCGACGCCCTTTTTATCCGCCCGTGGCGTTCGCCTCCATCCCGGCGCGCGGCGGGAAATTCCCCAGGAGAAGTTCGGCTTGGCTCTTTGGTCGTGTATAACACGACTTCTTTTTTTATGGCCGTTTGAGGGCCCGCCCCAACCGTCATTCTGTTTACCCGTTCTGAGGGATATCGGGGCGGGTTGTTGTTAGATGCTGTTGTGGGTGGTGGAGGTGGGCGTGTTGTAGTGTGTTTGGCGCTGTGGTGGGATGGCTGGTTGTTGAGATGCCTGTTTTGGTGGTGGAGGTGGCGTGGTGTAGTGTGGTTGGGCTGTGGTGGGGATGGCGTGGTTGTTGAGATGCTGTTTGTTTGAAAATAAAAGATAGAACAAAAACGGCTACTCAAAGATGCACAGCCCGGCACACAAATAATTCCCTTTCTACATCGGTGGGGAAATCTAACCTGGACACACACTTATGACATAACTGACCTCTGGGGAACCTGAATGGTGTCTGTGAAATTTCCACACGTAACACTATTAAATATAATATATGTAATATATATATATATATTATATATATATATATAATATGAATGTTCTGTATGTACAGTATGTAGTATGTTATGGATAATAATATTATATATAATATATATATATATTTATATGTATATTAGAAGCACCCATCCCCTATGGAGTGGCAGGATGTTTTTGTTATTATCCTTATTGAAACATGGGTGATTAAAAATACTGCTTCGCTGAGGTGAATTCACAACACCTCATTGCACTGAAATCACGGGCACAGGAATACTGTACTTGTAAACAAGTTAACACCTCGGAGCAGTGTTACACGATACACATTTACAGTGGACAATTTTTGTTCCCCTCCCCTCCCTCCCCAAGACCATCGGCAAAATATAACAAAATCCCTTACTTAATTGGGGTATGGAAATCCTGTGTAGGAGTCCTGGATGTAATCAGACCAGAACTGGCGAAGGAGTAGCATGACACACACAACACACACACACACACACACCACACACACACACACACACAAACCCGGTCCATGAATCTGTCAAGGATGCACATTAGCCAAAGAAGTAGGCATGTTTTTGCTTCATGGCTGTACCCTGGGTTTATTTTCATTATTTGGGGAGCGATTTGTCAGCAGTGTCTGTGACCTCTAAATGCCTCAATAAAGGGATTGAGAAATTTGTGTAATAAATAAGATTTTTGTAACGTAATTCAGGGGGGGTTTTTGTGATAGGTGGAG
>CM068960.1:104084268-104095634 GCA_035128595.1 Eptatretus atami
TTGCCTCAAGTCTTGCATCACACTCTTCCTCAGTCTCATTTGCTCGCCGCTGTTGTTGCCGATGAGCCTGGCTGATCGCTCCTCTTCAGTCTCTTTTTGTCGCTGTTGCTGTTGCCACTGTGCCTGTTCATTTAGCCTGGCATCTTGCTCCTCTTCAGTCTCTTGTTGTCTCTTAGTGTGTTTTTGCTTAGCTGCAGCTGCCTTGGGACCAATGGAGCTCTTCCTTTTTCAGTGCATCTAAAATCAGAAAGTCAAATTTTGATCAGAGACTTTCTAAACGTTCACTGGTCTGTTCTTCTCAAGACAACAAATGCAACTAACCCCAAACCACTTTCCCAAAACCTCCACCCCTCCCTCTTTATACTAATCCCATAGGGCCGACACTCTCCTTTAAAAGTTTGGTCATGATCAATTAAAGTTTTTCAAAGGATCCCCTTCTCCCTGTTGTAAATCCCACCTGAAATATCAAAAGCTCGTTCATTTTTTTGTCATTAACCCACCAAAGGGCCAACACTATCCCTCCAAGGTTGATGGTGATCACTCAAGACAGTATAAAGATACCCCTCCTCTTACCTGCTGTCTATTCCCCTGTCCTCCTCCCCACTCCCCAACCCCCCAAAATCATGCCCCCACCCACCCCCATGACACTCCCCATGGGAGCCCCCATTATATCTCCAAGTTTGGTGCCCTGTAATGTTACGTTCTCAAGATACACAAGATATAAGGTAACAGACAAAAAATATGAAGTGTGACACAAGGGAAGCTTTGTGTTTTTTGTCAGTTTATGTCAATAAGGGAAGATTATCATAAATGCACTGTGGATCTCAAGTGGATTATATGATTAGGATCTGGTCTAGCAGTAAAATCAGGATAGAGTGGAATAGTTATTTCATTGTACTCATTAGCATAAGTGTGATGTAGTTCCCTTCAGTGATAGAGCATGTCCAGCATGTGTTTAGAAAAGGAGTATGACATTTGACCCATTGGTCTGTGCTCTGTCAACTGTGTCGGAGTAGCGACCCGTCCAGGATTGTGCCAATAGCTAAGGATATTGTTTAAGCAGCACCAACGCTCTGCACAGAGTATGGTGCCAATCTCCTCCTCCTCCTCCTCCTCCTCCTCCTCCTCCTCCTCTGTCAACATACATTAATCCACACGATCAGTTTATAAGCTTAGTTTCACTTGGGGGGGGGAGTAGACAGGAGTGGAAGAAACAACAATGGGGAAGAGCCAGTGTGCATCACAGGGACATCACTTGACTGAGTGACGACGCATCATTGACACTTTTGCAGAATAGTCCTGCAAACATAAAACAAATGGCTGTGAACAAATAATCACATCAATTGTGAGCACTTTGTTTTGTAAATTGGCTGGGTCCTTGTTTTTTTTGGTATACCTTGTCGAGGCTCGTATGAGAGCAAACACACACCGCACAGCAAGGGTGGCACGAGACAAAGAGTGGGAGTGGAAGGACAAAAGAGTGGGATCAGCGACATTAGGAGATCTATGGATGGAGCGGGAACATGGGGTATACAAGATGGATATACAGGGACTTTCAGGAAGGAAAACAGGGAATTTGAAGGAGGTGGGTTTGGAGTGGGTCAACGGGGGTAGAAAAGATCGAGGATTTGGATGGGGGATGATAAGAGGTGGTGGTGAACAGCCTTTTTGAAGCCTGGAGGGAAGATTGGGATTGAAGACATGTTCCACATGTTGGACCAGTTTGTGATTTTACCCAGATCTGCAGAGAGCGAAGAAGCTGCTGCTTGCCGGTCTGAGGATGACAGATGGTATGGCAGAGGTGGAGTCATCAGCAAAGAGATAAAGAGGATTTTCCAGAGAGTTGGAGAGATCTTTGATGAAAACCAGAAAATAAACAGGGCCCAGAACGTTGCCTTGAGGAACTCCAGCCTGGACAGGAAGAGAGATGAAAGAACTCCATTTAGGGCCACACATTGACTGCGACAGAGAGGGAAGTCTGCGAGCATGAGTGGAGATGGCCTTGGATACCATCAAGAGAGTTTGGTGAGCAGGGCAGGGTGCCAGGCCGTGTCAATAGCACACGATATGTCGAGGGATGGCTCTGATTTCATGTCCGGCATTAAGGACCTCCATCCATTGTAGGGAGAGCAGAAGCAGCATATCCAGGTAGAGTGACCTGGTCTAAAACCAAATTGATGATCAGAAATCAAGCCATTGGAGAAGGGGAAGGATTTAATGTCTGAAGCGATGATGGATTTCATAACCTTGCTGATGATTGGGAGAAGGCTGATTGGTCTGCAGTTGCAGGGATCTGTTTGAGCACCTTTTTTGTGCAGGGCAGTAATGTTTGCTGATTTCCAAGTGGATGGCAGATGACCTTGAGCAAATGAGAGGATGAATAGAACAGAGAGAGGTGAGCAAGAGCAGAGGAGCAAGTTTTTAGAACACATGGGCTGATGCCGTTTGGACTGGTTGCAGAATCTGAGTCGAGGTTGGACAGCAAGCTTTCCACTTTGTCAGAGGAAAACACACAGTGTCCAGGACAGTTCGTGTGACTGGGTAAGGTGGGTACAGAAAGCGATTTGTTTTGGACACAATTTTTGATGCAAACACCGAGTTTGCGCATTCAGCCTTTCACGTGTGATATCAGCAGTGCAGCCATTTGAGGTAATGGAGGGTATGGAGGGGGAACAACACCAGAAACAGATTTGTTTAGACGCCACCAGGATTTGGAGGAGGAGAGAGGTTTCAGAGTTCAGACGAGCTAAGAAAGATGGTATTTTCTGGCTCTCCTGAGGGTAGACACACACTTGTTCCATTCTTTATGGAAGGAACTGAGATTACCCTCAGTTGGGTTTGCTTTCCATAAGGCAAAGGCAAGTTGTTTCAGGACAACTGCCTCGCCACAAACTTCAGAGAACCATGGGCGAGGAAGGGTAGGACAACTGAAGATGAGATGGGACAAATCTGTTCATGTGAGAGAGAGCAAATTTCTTTGAAAGAACTCACAGAATGGGTTCTTGTCAGAGAGAGTAGAAATGGGAGACCAGTCGAGAAGTTTATGGCTACTTGATGTCCCTGCCATTCGGCCTGAGTGAAATGCCAGTCTCATCGGCACTGAGGTGGTTCTCTAATAATGGCCAGAGAGATGACCACTTCAACAAGCATTTGTCAGATTAACCGGTTTGATCAGAAGAAGAAGAACAGACATTTTCTGGGACATGAAGTAGGCAGCTTTGTGGGCGTGAGTGGGGGGGGGGCTGTGAGAAGGATGAGTGAGGGTGGTGAATGGTGGGAGAAGGGTGAGTGGGAGAGTTGAGGGAGAAAGTGAGGGGGAGTTTTTGAGAAAGGTGAGAGGGAAGCTTGGAGGAAGAAGAGTGTGATGGTTGCTTTGAGGGGAGGGGTGAGAGGGGTGAGTTGGCACTGAAGTTGGAAAAAACAGAATGGTTGATGGAAAGTGAACATTCATTGCAAAATGGAGTTTTTAAAATTTTTTATGTCAGAAATGCGATTAAAGACATTTCTTGATGGATGCAATGAAGGCGAATTAAGAGAATGGAGAGAAGAAATGCTGTCCTGACATATCGTTGAATTTGTGGTGAAACAATAGGTTATTTGACCATCCGAACTATGGCAGATAATGCCTTCAGGATAATCATTTGGACCTCTGGGACCAACCATTTTGAGGCCCAGCTCGCTATAGTATTTCACAAATTTACGTGCTTTCTTCTGGCTGAGACATCCTCTGTTATTGATTTCAATTAGGGTGAGGTTCTTGATTTCAATTAGGGTGAGGTTCTTGATTTCAATTAGGGTGAGGTTCTTGATTTCAATTCAACAACATACTTCAACCCTTATCTTCTCCACATAATCAAGCGAAGTGAACCTAAACGATGCGGTGTCTCCACTTCGCAGCTCTGCGATGCAAACTCATTCCCTGAGTTCCACAATAAGGACCACAACTAAAGCATACACACTGTTTAATGATATGGCTGCAATTATCACTGATTATTTTGTTAATGAAGATGAATTGAGTCAAGCCTCCCTGATTAACATTTATTTTAAAAAATGCACAAAAAAAAAAATACAATTTGAAAATAGTAATTCAAATGAACAACAATAAAAGTTGCACTTTATTGTTTTATCGATTCACAACCCATATCCTTTATTTAACCACAATCACGAAACACCACACTGGATGAAAGATTACTGTGGTGGTGGCGCGTACACACACACACACACACACACACACACACACACACACCACAACACAACACACAACACACCACTCTTGGGGAAAGCAAAATGGCTGGCTGTAATAACAATATGCCAAACAGTGCAATCAGTGACAGGAAAATGACGACATGAACACAGAACCCTCGTAGGCTAAGGCCTAAGTCTGTGAGACCACACCGAGCAGCCAGAATGTATGCTGAAAAGTATAACGACTGCACCTTCTCCAGTGAGGAAGGGGATCCCTGCCTCACAATAGGACAGAGATCGACACCAAAGCTAAAAGGTGTCACCTGTTCTACAACCAAGAACTACGAAGTTCTAGATGAATCGGCGAAGATTAAATGAACATAGCTGGAAGTTAGAGGATAAGGAAATCATTGTCCACTGCAAAGCATATTCTGCGCATAAAGCATGGGGACTAACGGTGAAGGAGAAAGATTCATGAACCATTTGATAATTTGGTTCATGAATAATGATCCATTCCCTAAAAAGAAGGTGGAGATTTTGAGTTCCAGGAGAACTTCATCCCACCTTCTGAAACCCACAAATGGAGATAACAAACAGAGGAAGGTTCGTCATTGTGCATCACCAACCATGTGAAAATCAAATAAACTGTCTTTTTATCATTGGATTTGTTTACTTTTCACATTGACTTCATTGAAGACTTTCATGATGTAGAGGCAGGAGTACAAAAGATAATATATATATATATATATATATATAATATATTATATATATATATATATATATATAAAAACTTATTGGAACAAGATACTCACAATAAATTTCCATTTTATCATTTTACAATTTTAGCAAATAACCTGTCTTTACCGACAGGATTAGCCTGGTGTTGGCTTAGTGGTTAGTGCGGCTGGCTTGCGATCTTAGGGTCCTGCATTCAAGCTCTGTTCCATTGAATTAACAACAGGTGGGGTTGACAGCCTGTCATCCGTCTGAGGTCGGCAATATGCTGCCAGGTAGCTATCATTTTGTTGATAGCTACACAGCAGAAACAAGACATAACTATGCAAGAATATGAAGACTGACAGGACAATTCTTCCACAATTACAAATGGTTTAATCCCCAGAATTGGCATATTTTAGTATGACTGTAATACTCCCCTCCCACCAGGAGCAGTGCAATTCCAAACATTTACACGGGACAATCGTGGTCTTCCCCCACCATGAATACCTGGGAATATGAGATTCTTTGAAACTGCATAAAATTGCCATACACACCTTGAGTACAACCACCAGTTTTCAACTCACTCTATCAAACAGTTCAGGAGTGTGTAGAAGTCAAACAAAGCATATATACTATATATATATATATATAATATATATATTATATAATATATAATATATATATATATATATATTACACACATACAGGGTGTCCCAAAAGTCACCTCGGGATTTAGAAATTAAATAACATTTCTTTTTATAATAATTTATGATTATTTATATACCAAAAGAAAATTTACAAAATGGAGATAAATTGCTTTGTTTATGAAAAATGATGCAGCTTAGATGTCCTCCATTTTCGGCTTCGCAGAGACGGCTCTTTCGACAGCATTTTCCATAACAGCGGACAACAACTCTGGCTGCAGCACTCAAATTTCTGCACAGATGTTGTCCTTGAGCTGCTGAATGTTATGGGGCTTATTGATGTATACACGCTCCTTTAGGTAACCCCAAATAAAATAATTGGGAAGCGTCAATCAGGAGAACGTGATGGCCAAGAAATTTCTGAATTTCGCGAAATTATTCGGTGTCCATGCTCTTTGGATGAGAATCATTGATCGATGAAATTTAAATAAAATTCCACGATTTTGGTTCTTTGTTCAGTTGTTAATTTTTCCATGAGTAATTTCCAAATGTTATTCTAAATTCTGAAAAGAAAAGAAAACAAATTATTAAAAACAGAAATGTTATTTAATTTCTAAATTCCGAGGTGACTTTTGGGACACCCTGGGTGTGTATGTATATATACATATATATATACATATATATACATATACATATATATATACATATACATATATATATATACACACACATATACTGGCTGGAGTAGCCGGCGTTGCCCCGGGAAAAAAAATAGGAATAAGAAAGGGGTAAACTGTGGTGCTTAATATACATTACATTTATATATCACATTTAATTTGGACACATTTCACATTTCTTTGTTGTTGTCAGCGTTCGTCATCAGTGCTCCAGTGCCTCGGGATAGACCACATTGCGTGTCTGACTGTTGGGTGCCAGGATGCTGAGCTTCACTGTGCTGCCGGTCCGAGAGGCAGCCATCGATTGCCTTGTACGTCTGACCTTGAGCCTTGTTGATCGTCATCACAAAGCATGGCTTGCAGGGAAACTGGAGTCGGAGGGAATGAGCGGGATCCTCGCCAGAAGGATGACCTCTCCTTTGTATGGTCCACAGGAGATGGTGGCCTCAATGACATTGGCATGCAGGCGGGTTATGATGCAGCGTGTACCATTGGTGGTCTTGGTGGCTCCATGTTTCGCAGGATCATGATGGCACACCGAGTTTCAGCGTGAAGAGTGTGGTGGCATTCCTGATAGCTCGAGAAAATAGAGCAGCTCAACAGGGTAAGTGACTGCCTCCTCGTCACAGATGGCACTGTCCACAGACTTGTAGATCCTCTCATCACTGGGGAACTCTCGCATGAGCCAGTTGTTGAGCTGGTTGACATTGGTGTTCAGTGGAGAGAAAATTGCATGCTCAGCCAGCCACTCAGACCTGACTCCATTTTTGGTCAAGCAAATGTAGTCTTCAGCCTTGAGCTGCTCCAGTATGGAGACGATCTTGCCCAGTCCAGGAGGAATTGCGATCGTGTCTGGTTCAGCCACAAATGGGATCTGTCCAGTGCCCATTTCCAGGAGCAGCTCGGAGAAGTTGGTGGCCCCTTCATCGCCAGACAGTGAGCTCGCATGTTGGTGGTCAGGTGCTTGACAGTCACATGGCACCACAGGTGGGACGTCTTCAGGCTGACGTTGACATTGTTGGATCTGGTGCCTCTCTCGACCACTGAAGGATCTGCCGGAAGTCTCCGCAGAGCAGTGTGGGGATGCCTCCCATGGGTTGCTGGACTCCTGTGATGTCCTGCAGTGTGTGGTCTACAACTTCATAGGCTGACTTGTGAGTCATCGGGGCCCCATCCACAATGATGGCAGCAGCATCCTTGACGCTTGGCCAATGCTGTTCCACGCTTGATGCTGCATGTTGGCTGCTCTTTGAGGTGCATGTCGAGTGGGATCTTGAAGGTGCTGTGCAGCGTTCGTCCTCTCTGGAGCAGTGTTGCGGCAATTCCACTGGACGCAGTAGCAAGAGCAATCTTGCCTCCTGAACGAATCTTTTTCAGTATCGTGTTGATGACGAAGCTCTTGCCTGTGCCTCCGGTGCATCGAGGAAGATGATGTTGCTGCTCCTGTTGCCATTGATGATGCTACCTTGCTGCACCAGTTCAAGGACTGCATTGTAGACCTGAAGCTGGTCATCTGTCAGGTGCTGTTGGAGGTCATCAGCCTGGACAGCCAACTGCTCTTGGTTGTTCCACTTCCCTGAAGTGCTCTCTCTCGAGCCTATCTTTTGTGCCCCTCTCTGGTAGGTCATATCAGGTAGGTAGGTCATATCAGATATAGGTAGGTCATACAACTGAGATGACGGCCACCCATCATGATCACCTTGTCCTCGAGGGAGCAAAGTGCAAGGTTGTAGACCTCCTCGTTGTATCAGCTTCACGATTGCCAACTTATGACAGTGCTGGAACAGGTAGTCTTAAGAGAGGAGGTACGGAACTGATCCCAGAATGTACATGGATTGCTACGGAAACAGGTGGTGAGGATGACTGCCATGGAACTCCTGAGGTTTGGTGCAGACTGGCTGATGCCTGCCTCCAAAATAGCAAGGTGGAGGTGCTGGTCATTTTCCAGGAGTCCCCTTGTGAGACAAGCTTCACAGAAGGACAATTCCTGGCCATCCACAGTTTTCAGAGCAGTGAAGGAGGAGGGGCCACAGACTTCAGTCAGGAGAACTCAAATGTAGCAACAGTCACCCTGCCTCTGACTGATGCTGTAGATGCGGCCAATTGCCAGAGCCTTCCAGATTGCATGTGGACCTTCGACCACCTCTCCTCGCTTGCTCGGGCCTACTTCTTGCGTGACTTGGCCCACATTGTAGTACTCGGCACCTCGTGGTATTTGAGCGTCTTTGGAAAATCGTCATGACTGCAGAGGTCGAAGAAGGCAGTCAGCATAGTGGCTGGTGGTGGTCGCTGTGCCCTCTGATGGCATTGTTCACATTGAAGTAGACCTCACTGGCCATTCTCGAGGTGGACGGCTAGGCCAATGACTGGACAGAAATGCTCGGAAATTGGGTGCTCCAGGATCCTCCAGACTGCCTCGCTCTGCCGACGTAGCGTGCATTCTGGAACTGAGCTACCTGATCACTTGACGGTTTCCGGCCTCCTCATTGGCTCGCTGCAGTTCAAACACTGCCTGATCGGTCCCTTGGTGACATACTTTGTGGTGACATACTTGATGCTGTTGATGCTGGAGCAGATCTCAATGTTGATGTGGCAATTGAATTGGCGGAGGAGGAACGGGTTGTAGGGTACCACCCACTGGTTGGTGATTACCTATACCACCTGTTTTCCCTGCTGGCTCATCTTTATCTCACCGGTGTGACCACCATCATCTGGCTTGAGAGGCGATACTTGGGGTAGCTGTCATTTCCTTGCTCAATGCTCTGCAGGAATGGCTTTGTGAAATCCTTTGAGCACTTGCGGTCCTTTATGCAAGGGCTGTTCTGGTTTTGGTTTCCGCATGGACCGTGGATCATGTGTGCCATGACCATCTTGTGCAGCTCTGGATCTTGCTCCTTGTCAGGAATCTCAGCACTGATGACCAGGTCAATGTCTTCGGGCTTGCCCTTGTCCTCTGGAGCGACCCACAGGAGGATGTGGGCATGAGGAAGACCACGTTTCTGGTACTCAATGGTGTGCCGGAAGGCTCTCATCTTCCCAAAATCTCCCCTCTTTAGTAGCTCTATTAGCTTCTTGTTCTTTTTGGTGAAAGACACAAGCAATGATATCTGGGCGATCGTGAGGATCTTGTCCTGGCAGGAGGTTTTCCTGGACCTCAGTCCATTTGGGATTCGTGTCATCGTGATGAAGAAGTCAGGCCTTCCCATGCGACGCACATAGGCCATGGCATCACTCTGTTTCTCATGCATCCACCTCGGCCCACCGGTGTATGTTGCTCGAAGGACCACCCTTTGTCCAACATTGCGAGGGTCACCATCGCTGGCCATGAGGCAGTCACGGAGGGTGTCGTCGTTATCAGCAAGCAAGTTCTTTTGCTCCCAGCGGATAAAGCCCAGTTGCTCTGTCTCGATCTTGCAGTAGACATCGACCAAAAACTGCTGAAAGAGTCGTCGCATCTGCAGTATGTGGTTGCCCTCTCTCACCATGATGTGGTAGCTGTGGTGCTGCAGCTGTGTGAGTTTTTGTCCATCCTGTCCAGTAGCAGTCCTGGCCACCAGATGGATGCTGTAGCCATCTATTCCATATGGAAACACTATAGGATACTGGAGTGCATCATAAGATGCATGCAGCTCACTTTTTAAGTTCCCCATCGCGAAGTCTGAGGACAATGTCTCTGGGTTCTGTTGGCTCATTGTCCATTAGGATGGTACTTCTGGTGCAGACTGGACATTGTAGTGGCGTGTGTGCTCTCCTTGCGGTTGCTTGTTCTCTCTGATGATGATCTGGCGCTCTTCAGAGTTGCCTCCTTCTGCAAGTACATCTCTTGCAGTCTTGAGCTAATGGACCAGATGGTTATTCTCATGAAACCACTTTGTGAGCATCTCAAGGATGTGTAGTTTGAGGCCGCTGTGGTTCCTGGCAGCCAGCCCCTTGCATGTGAGTCCAGGAAGTAGACCTGAAGGAACTTTGGCTGCCCTTTTCAGGTGGGAGCAAGCTGCCAATGTGGAACACTTGACCTTGGATCCGGAAGCTCTGGTTCCAGCCCTGGACTTCAGCTTCCTTGTGCACAAAGCTCGTCATCACAAAGCTGCCATTAAACGTTCGAATGTTGTCAAGGAAGTGCTTGCTGAGGGACCTTCGCCTGAGAGAAGTTCCTTCAGCAAGAGGAGGAAGGGCAGGAGAGGGCTCAAGGACGACCTTGCCATCGCTGAAGCACACACCCTTGGTCTCTCCCTTGAACTTGTAAACAGAGCAGTGGGTGCAGACTTGGTCCATTCGGCCGATGTCTGCATTAGTTGTTCGTTCAACCGGGTCATACGTGAATGCCACCCTGTTGGCATTGTTGTGCTCTTGTGCCCTGGCCAGTGCTCGTGCTTCTGCAGTGCGGTGACGCATTGCCTCAAGTCTTGCATCACACTCTTCCTCAGTCTCATTTGCTCGCCGCTGTGTTTGCCGATGAGCCTGGCTGATCGCTCCTCTTCAGTCTCTTTTTGTCGCTGTTGCTGTTGCCACTGTGCCTGTTCATTTAGCCTGGCATCTTGCTCCTCTTCAGTCTCTTGTTGTCTCTTAGAGTGTTTTTGCTTAGCTGCAGCTGCCTTGGGACCAATGGAGCTCTTCCTTTTTCAGTGCATCTAAAATCAGAAAGTCAAATTTTGATCAGAGACTTTCTAAACGTTCACTGGTCTGTCCATCCACTGGTCTGTCTTTGTCTTATTTTGATCAGGTTGTGAATAAAAAAAGTCACAATGCGCAAAATCAATCAATTGCAGCAGAAAAATTGAAACAGCCAAAAATAATCGACGTTTTTTTTTTGGGGGGGGGGGGGTTAGACATCTAAGGCATGCTGTAGTACCTCTGAGACGTGCTGATTCTGAATATGCCTTTAGTTTTGCTCTGGGATGCGTAGTTCTCAAGTTATAAGAGGACAAACATACACTATGACTATATACTGTATATATATACAAATATATTTATTTATTATACATAATCTTTGAGGGATCACTTTTTATTTCTTATTATAACCACCAAAAAAAATGTAACCATTCTTAACAACATAATGTAGCTTATTTGGTTTGTTTATTTTTCTTCTTCCAAGACAATAAAAAAAAAATTTTTTGCCATTTTATTTCAGCCATTACAATAA
>CM068960.1:104095659-104108520 GCA_035128595.1 Eptatretus atami
ATAATAATAATTTTTTTTTTAAAGATATATTCCTTTGTGAGCCATTTTTCATGAGACTGTGACCATGGCTTTGCATTCCATGTTCTGATATTGATATTGCCTATTTGTGTTTTAATTGTTCATTTGATTAAACCTTTTATTCTTTGTGTCTTTATCCTTCTCATAATACATGCAAAAGTTGATCAATCTTTGTTAAAATTATAATCACCATTTAATTTTCTCACATTCGTGAGATGAGGTGCATTCTTGTTGGTTAATATTTTCTTAAATTGAATTTCCTCTATTAATAATATGCTTACTCATTGCACCTTTTATCCTGTTGCTTCCTTTAACATTTCCCAATAGAGGCAACATCCATCAGCTACGATGGGAGCATGTTCATGAAAGTGGTGATGCCCACGGTGATGCATACGGAGGCAGAGGACGTATCACTACGCTTCCGCTCTCATCGAGCCTTTGGCCTACTTCTTGCAACCACATCCCGTGATTCAGCAGACACATTGCGCCTTGAGCTCGATGCTGCCCGCGTGAAACTCACCGTTAATCTGGGTAGAGTAGCCGGGCAAGATGTGAAATCGTTTTGTCATCCTATCACTCCTTGCCATTACTTCCCCTACCATTGTTCTGCTTTTATTTCTGCCTAACTTACTTTCACAACTTAGTGCATTGCCCCTTCTTTGCTTCTAATCCCCTTTGTTTGTACTTCACTTCTTGGTATTTCTCTGTACTTCTTTTCTAATGTATGTATATATATATATATATCTTCTCAAGACAACAAATGCAACTAACCCCAAACCACTTTCCCAAAACCTCCACCCCTCCCTCTTTATACTAATCCCATAGGGCCGACACTCTCCTTTAAAAGTTTGGTCATGATCAATTAAAGTTTTTCAAAGGATCCCCTTCTCCCTGTTGTAAATCCCACCTGAAATATCAAAAGCTCGTTCATTTTTTTGTCATTAACCCACCAAAGGGCCAACACTATCCCTCCAAGGTTGATGGTGATCACTCAAGACAGTATAAAGATACCCCTCCTCTTACCTGCGTCTATTCCCCTGTCCTCCTCCCCACTCCCCAACCCCCCAAAATCATGCCCCCACCCACCCCCATGACACTCCCCATGGGAGCCCCCATTATATCCTCCAAGTTTGGTGCCCTGTAATGTTACGTTCTCAAGATACACAAGATATAAGGTAACAGACAAAAAATATGAAGTGTGACACAAGGGAAGCTTTGTGTTTTTTGTCAGTTTATGTCAATAAGGGAAGATTATCATAAATGCACTGTGGATCTCAAGTGGATTATATGATTAGGATCTGGTCTAGCAGTAAAATCAGGATAGAGTGGAATAGTTATTTCATTGTACTCATTAGCATAAGTGTGATGTAGTTCCCTTCAGTGATAGAGCATGTCCAGCATGTGTTTAGAAAAGGAGTATGACATTTGACCCATTGGTCTGTGCTCTGTCAACTGTGTCGGAGTAGCGACCCGTCCAGGATTGTGCCAATAGCTAAGGATATTGTTTAAGCAGCACCAACGCTCTGCACAGAGTATGGTGCCAATCTCCTCCTCCTCCTCCTCCTCCTCCTCCTCCTCCTCCTCTGTCAACATACATTAATCCACACGATCAGTTTATAAGCTTAGTTTCACTTGGGGGGGGGAGTAGACAGGAGTGGAAGAAACAACAATGGGGAAGAGCCAGTGTGCATCACAGGGACATCACTTGACTGAGTGACGACGCATCAATTGACACTTTTGCAGAATAGTCCTGCAAACATAAAACAAATGGCTGTGAACAAATAATCACATCAATTGTGAGCACTTTGTTTTGTAAATTGGCTGGGTCCTTGTTTTTTTTGGTATACCTTGTCGAGGCTCGTATGAGAGCAAACACACACCGCACAGCAAGGGTGGCACGAGACAAAGAGTGGGAGTGGAAGGACAAAAGAGTGGGATCAGCGACATTAGGAGATCTATGGATGGAGCGGGAACATGGGGTATACAAGATGGATATTACAGGGACTTTCAGGAAGGAAAACAGGGAATTTGAAGGAGGTGGGTTTGGAGTGGGTCAACGGGGGTAGAAAAGATCGAGGATTTGGATGGGGGATGATAAGAGGTGGTGGTGAACAGCCTTTTTGAAGCCTGGAGGGAAGATTGGGATTGAAGACATGTTCCACATGTTGGACCAGTTTGTGATTTTACCCAGATCTGCAGAGAGCGAAGAAGCTGCTGCTTGCCGGTCTGAGGATGACAGATGGTATGGCAGAGGTGGAGTCATCAGCAAAGAGATAAAGAGGATTTTCCAGAGAGTTGGAGAGATCTTTGATGAAAACCAGAAAATAAACAGGGCCCAGAACGTTGCCTTGAGGAACTCCAGCCTGGACAGGAAGAGAGATGAAAGAACTCCATTTAGGGCCACACATTGACTGCGACAGAGAGGGAAGTCTGCGAGCATGAGTGGAGATGGCCTTGGATACCATCAAGAGAGTTTGGTGAGCAGGGCAGGGTGCCAGGCCGTGTCAATAGCACACGATATGTCGAGGGATGGCTCTGATTTCATGTCCGGCATTAAGGACCTCCATCCATTGTAGGGAGAGCAGAAGCAGCATATCCAGGTAGAGTGACCTGGTCTAAAACCAAATTGATGATCAGAAATCAAGCCATTGGAGAAGGGGAAGGATTTAATGTCTGAAGCGATGATGGATTTCATAACCTTGCTGATGATTGGGAGAAGGCTGATTGGTCTGCAGTTGCAGGGATCTGTTTGAGCACCTTTTTTGTGCAGGGCAGTAATGTTTGCTGATTTCCAAGTGGATGGCAGATGACCTTGAGCAAATGAGAGGATGAATAGAACAGAGAGAGGTGAGCAAGAGCAGAGGAGCAAGTTTTTAGAACACATGGGCTGATGCCGTTTGGACTGGTTGCAGAATCTGAGTCGAGGTTGGACAGCAAGCTTTCCACTTTGTCAGAGGAAACACACAGTGTCCAGGACAGTTCGGTGTGACTGGGTAAGGTGGGTACAGAAAGCGATTTGTTTTGGACACAATTTTTGATGCAAACACCGAGTTTGCGCATTCAGCCTTTCACGTGTGATATCAGCAGTGCAGCCATTTGAGGTAATGGAGGGTATGGAGGGGGAACAACACCAGAAACAGATTTGTTTAGACGCCACCAGGATTTGGAGGAGGAGAGAGGTTTCAGAGTTCAGACGAGCTAAGAAAGATGGTATTTTCTGGCTCTCCTGAGGGTAGACACACACTTGTTCCATTCTTTATGGAAGGAACTGAGATTACCCTCAGTTGGGTTTGCTTTCCATAAGGCAAAGGCAAGTTGTTTCAGGACAACTGCCTCGCCACAAACTTCAGAGAACCATGGGCGAGGAAGGGTAGGACAACTGAAGATGAGATGGGACAAATCTGTTCATGTGAGAGAGAGCAAATTTCTTTGAAAGAACTCACAGAATGGGTTCTTGTCAGAGAGAGTAGAAATGGGAGACCAGTCGAGAAGTTTATGGCTACTTGATGTCCCTGCCATTCGGCCTGAGTGAAATGCCAGTCTCATCGGCACTGAGGTGGTTCTCTAATAATGGCCAGAGAGATGACCACTTCAACAAGCATTTGTCAGATTAACCGGTTTGATCAGAAGAAGAAGAACAGACATTTTCTGGGACATGAAGTAGGCAGCTTTGTGGCGTGAGTGGGGGGGGGGCTGTGAGAAGGATGAGTGAGGTGGTGAATGGTGGGAGAAGGGTGAGTGGGAGAGTTGAGGGAGAAAGGTGAGGGGGAGTTTTTGAGAAAGGTGAGAGGGAAGCTTGGAGGAGAAGAGTGTGATGGTTGCTTTGAGGGGGAGGGGTGAGAGGGGTGAGTTGGCACTGAAGTTGGAAAAAACAGAATGGTTGATGGAAAGTGAACATTCATTGCAAAATGGAGTTTTTAAAATTTTTTATGTCAGAAATGCGATTAAAGACATTTCTTGATGGATGCAATGAAGGCGAATTAAGAGAATGGAGAGAAGAAATGCTGTCCTGACATATCGTTGAATTTGTGGTGAAACAATAGGTTATTTGACCATCCGAACTATGGCAGATAATGCCTTCAGGATAATCATTTGGACCTCTGGGACCAACCATTTTGAGGCCCAGCTCGCTATAGTATTTCACAAATTTACGTGCTTTCTTCTGGCTGAGACATCCTCTGTTATTGATTTCAATTAGGGTGAGGTTCTTGATTTCAATTAGGGTGAGGTTCTTGATTTCAATTAGGGTGAGGTTCTTGATTTCAATTCAACAACATACTTCAACCCTTATCTTCTCCACATAATCAAGCGAAGTGAACCTAAACGATGCGGTGTCTCCACTTCGCAGCTCTGCGATGCAAACTCATTCCCTGAGTTCCACAATAAGGACCACAACTAAAGCATACACACTGTTTAATGATATGGCTGCAATTATCACTGATTATTTTGTTAATGAAGATGAATTGAGTCAAGCCTCCCTGATTAACATTTATTTTAAAAAATGCACAAAAAAAAAATACAATTTGAAAATAGTAATTCAAATGAACAACAATAAAAGTTGCACTTTATTGTTTTATCGATTCACAACCCATATCCTTTATTTAACCACAATCACGAAACACCACACTGGATGAAAGATTACTGTGGTGGTGGCGCGTACACACACACACACACCACACACACACACACACACACACCACAACACAACACACAACACACCACTCTTGGGGAAAGCAAAATGGCTGGCTGTAATAACAATATGCCAAACAGTGCAATCAGTGACAGGAAAATGACGACATGAACACAGAACCTCGTAGGCTAAGGCCTAAGTCTGTGAGACCACACCGAGCAGCCAGAATGTATGCTGAAAAGTATAACGACTGCACCTTCTCCAGTGAGGAAGGGGATCCCTGCCTCACAATAGGACAGAGATCGACACCAAAGCTAAAAGGTGTCACCTGTTCTACAACCAAGAACTACGAAGTTCTAGATGAATCGGCGAAGATTAAATGAACATAGCTGGAAGTTAGAGGATAAGGAAATCATTGTCCACTGCAAAGCATATTCTGCGCATAAAGCATGGGGACTAACGGTGAAGGAGAAAGATTCATGAACCATTTGATAATTTGGTTCATGAATAATGATCCATTCCCTAAAAAGAAGGTGGAGATTTTGAGTTCCAGGAGAACTTCATCCCACCTTCTGAAACCCACAAATGGAGATAACAAACAGAGGAAGGTTCGTCATTGTGCATCACCAACCATGTGAAAATCAAATAAACTGTCTTTTTATCATTGGATTTGTTTACTTTTCACATTGACTTCATTGAAGACTTTCATGATGTAGAGGCAGGAGTACAAAAGATAATATATATATATATATATATATATAATATATATATATATATATATATATATATATAAAAACTTATTGGAACAAGATACTCACAATAAATTTCCATTTTATCATTTTACAATTTTAGCAAATAACCTGTCTTTACCGACAGGATTAGCCTGGTTTGGCTTAGTGGTTAGTGCGGCTGGCTTGCGATCTTAGGGTCCTGCATTCAAGCTCTGTTCCATTGAATTAACAACAGGTGGGGTTGACAGCCTGTCATCCGTCTGAGGTCGGCAATATGCTGCCAGGTAGCTATCATTTTGTTGATAGCTACACAGCAGAAACAAGACATAACTATGCAAGAATATGAAGACTGACAGGACAATTCTTCCACAATTACAAATGGTTTAATCCCCAGAATTGGCATATTTTAGTATGACTGTAATACTCCCCTCCCACCAGGAGCAGTGCAATTCCAAACATTTACACGGGGACAATCGTGGTCTTCCCCCACCATGAATACCTGGGAATATGAGATTCTTTGAAACTGCATAAAATTGCCATACACACCTTGAGTACAACCACCAGTTTTCAACTCACTCTATCAAACAGTTCAGGAGTGTGTAGAAGTCAAACAAAGCATATATACTATATATATATATATATAATATATATATATATAATATATATATATATATATATATATATATTACACACATACAGGGTGTCCCAAAAGTCACCTCGGGATTTAGAAATTAAATAACATTTCTTTTTATAATAATTTATGATTATTTATATACCAAAAGAAAATTTACAAAATGGAGATAAATTGCTTTGTTTATGAAAAATGATGCAGCTTAGATGTCCTCCATTTTCGGCTTCGCAGAGACGGCTCTTTCGACAGCATTTTCCATAACAGCGGACAACAACTCTGGCTGCAGCACTCAAATTTCTGCACAGATGTTGTCCTTGAGCTGCTGAATGTTATGGGGCTTATTGATGTATACACGCTCCTTTAGGTAACCCCAAATAAAATAATTGGGAAGCGTCAATCAGGAGAACGTGATGGCCAAGAAATTTCTGAATTTCGCGAAATTATTCGGTGTCCATGCTCTTTGGATGAGAATCATTGATCGATGAAATTTAAATAAAATTCCACGATTTTGGTTCTTTGTTCAGTTGTTAATTTTTCCATGAGTAATTTCCAAATGTTATTCTAAATTCTGAAAAGAAAAGAAAACAAATTATTAAAAACAGAAATGTTATTTAATTTCTAAATTCCGAGGTGACTTTTGGGACACCCTGGGTGTGTATGTATATATACATATATATATACATATATATACATATACATATATATATACATATACATATATATATATACACACACATATACTGGCTGGAGTAGCCGGCGTTGCCCCGGGAAAAAAATAGGAATAAGAAAGGGGTAAACTGTGGTGCTTAATATACATTACATTTATATATCACATTTAATTTGGACACATTTCACATTTCTTTGTTGTTGTCAGCGTTCGTCATCAGTGCTCCAGTGCCTCGGGATAGACCACATTGCGTGTCTGACTGTTGGGTGCCAGGATGCTGAGCTTCACTGTGCTGCCGGTCCGAGAGGCAGCCATCGATTGCCTTGTACGTCTGACCTTGAGCCTTGTTGATCGTCATCACAAAGCATGGCTTGCAGGGAAACTGGAGTCGGAGGGAATGAGCGGGATCCTCGCCAGAAGGATGACCTCTCCTTTGTATGGTCCACAGGAGATGGTGGCCTCAATGACATTGGCATGCAGGCGGGTTATGATGCAGCGTGTACCATTGGTGGTCTTGGTGGCTCCATGTTTCGCAGGATCATGATGGCACACCGAGTTTCAGCGTGAAGAGTGTGGTGGCATTCCTGATAGCTCGAGAAAATAGAGCAGCTCAACAGGGTAAGTGACTGCCTCCTCGTCACAGATGGCACTGTCCACAGACTTGTAGATCCTCTCATCACTGGGGAACTCTCGCATGAGCCAGTTGTTGAGCTGGTTGACATTGGTGTTCAGTGGAGAGAAAATTGCATGCTCAGCCAGCCACTCAGACCTGACTCCATTTTTGGTCAAGCAAATGTAGTCTTCAGCCTTGAGCTGCTCCAGTATGGAGACGATCTTGCCCAGTCCAGGAGGAATTGCGATCGTGTCTGGTTCAGCCACAAATGGGATCTGTCCAGTGCCCATTTCCAGGAGCAGCTCGGAGAAGTTGGTGGCCCCTTCATCGCCAGACAGTGAGCTCGCATGTTGGTGGTCAGGTGCTTGACAGTCACATGGCACCACAGGTGGGACGTCTTCAGGCTGACGTTGACATTGTTGGATCTGGTGCCTCTCTCGACCACTGAAGGATCTGCCGGAAGTCTCCGCAGAGCAGTGTGGGGATGCCTCCCATGGGTTGCTGGACTCCTGTGATGTCCTGCAGTGTGTGGTCTACAACTTCATAGGCTGACTTGTGAGTCATCGGGGCCCCATCCACAATGATGGCAGCAGCATCCTTGACGCTTGGCCAATGCTGTTCCACGCTTGATGCTGCATGTTGGCTGCTCTTTGAGGTGCATGTCGAGTGGGATCTTGAAGGTGCTGTGCAGCGTTCGTCCTCTCTGGAGCAGTGTTGCGGCAATTCCACTGGACGCAGTAGCAAGAGCAATCTTGCCTCCTGAACGAATCTTTTTCAGTATCGTGTTGATGACGAAGCTCTTGCCTGTGCCTCCCGGTGCATCGAGGAAGATGATGTTGCTGCTCCTGTTGCCATTGATGATGCTACCTTGCTGCACCAGTTCAAGGACTGCATTGTAGACCTGAAGCTGGTCATCTGTCAGGTGCTGTTGGAGGTCATCAGCCTGGACAGCCAACTGCTCTTGGTTGTCCACTTCCCTGAAGTGCTCTCTCTCGAGCCTATCTTTTGTGCCCCTCTCTGGTAGGTCATATCAGGTAGGTAGGTCATATCAGATATAGGTAGGTCATACAACTGAGATGACGGCCACCCATCATGATCACCTTGTCCTCGAGGGAGCAAAGTGCAAGGTTGTAGACCTCCTCGTTGTATCAGCTTCACGATTGCCAACTTATGACAGTGCTGGAACAGGTAGTCTTAAGAGAGGAGGTACGGAACTGATCCCAGAATGTACATGGATTGCTACGGAAACAGGTGGTGAGGATGACTGCCATGGAACTCCTGAGGTTTGGTGCAGACTGGCTGATGCCTGCCTCCAAAATAGCAAGGTGGAGGTGCTGGTCATTTTCCAGGAGTCCCCTTGTGAGACAAGCTTCACAGAAGGACAATTCCTGGCCATCCACAGTTTTCAGAGCAGTGAAGGAGGAGGGGCCACAGACTTCAGTCAGGAGAACTCAAATGTAGCAACAGTCACCCTGCCTCTGACTGATGCTGTAGATGCGGCCAATTGCCAGAGCCTTCCAGATTGCATGTGGACCTTCGACCACCTCTCCTCGCTTGCTCGGGCCTACTTCTTGCGTGACTTGGCCACATTGTAGTACTCGGCACCTCGTGGTATTTGAGCGTCTTTGGAAAATCGTCATGACTGCAGAGGTCGAAGAAGGCAGTCAGCATAGTGGCTGGTGGTGGTCGCTGTGCCCTCTGATGGCATTGTTCACATTGAAGTAGACCCACTGGCCATTCTCGAGGTGGACGGCTAGGCCAATGACTGGACAGAAATGCTCGGAAATTGGGTGCTCCAGGATCCTCCAGACTGCCTCGCTCTGCCGACGTAGCGTGCATTCTGGAACTGAGCTACCTGATCACTTGACGGTTTCCGGCCTCCTCATTGGCTCGCTGCAGTTCAAACACTGCCTGATCGGTCCCTTGGTGACATACTTTGTGGTGACATACTTGATGCTGTTGATGCTGGAGCAGATCTCAATGTTGATGTGGCAATTGAATTGGCGGAGGAGGAACGGGTTGTAGGGTACCACCCACTGGTTGGTGATTACCTATACCACCTGTTTTCCCTGCTGGCTCATCTTTATCTCACCGGTGTGACCACCATCATCTGGCTTGAGAGGCGATACTTGGGGTAGCTGTCATTTCCTTGCTCAATGCTCTGCAGGAATGGCTTTGTGAAATCCTTTGAGCACTTGCGGTCCTTTATGCAAGGGCTGTTCTGGTTTTGGTTTCCGCATGGACCGTGGATCATGTGTGCCATGACCATCTTGTGCAGCTCTGGATCTTGCTCCTTGTCAGGAATCTCAGCACTGATGACCAGGTCAATGTCTTCGGGCTTGCCCTTGTCCTCTGGAGCGACCCACAGGAGGATGTGGGCATGAGGAAGACCACGTTTCTGGTACTCAATGGTGTGCCGGAAGGCTCTCATCTTCCCAAAATCTCCCCTCTTTAGTAGCTCTATTAGCTTCTTGTTCTTTTTGGTGAAGACACAAGCAATGATATCTGGGCGATCGTGAGGATCTTGTCCTGGCAGGAGGTTTTCCTGGACCTCAGTCCATTTGGGATTCGTGTCATCGTGATGAAGAAGTCAGGCCTTCCCATGCGACGCACATAGGCCATGGCATCACTCTGTTTCTCATGCATCCACCTCGGCCCACCGGTGTATGTTGCTCGAAGGACCACCCTTTGTCCAACATTGCGAGGGTCACCATCGCTGGCCATGAGGCAGTCACGGAGGGTGTCGTCGTTATCAGCAAGCAAGTTCTTTTGCTCCCAGCGGATAAAGCCCAGTTGCTCTGTCTCGATCTTGCAGTAGACATCGACCAAAAACTGCTGAAAGAGTCGTCGCATCTGCAGTATGTGGTTGCCCTCTCTCACCATGATGTGGTAGCTGTGGTGCTGCAGCTGTGTGAGTTTTTGTCCATCCTGTCCAGTAGCAGTCCTGGCCACCAGATGGATGCTGTAGCCATCTATTCCATATGGAAACACTATAGGATACTGGAGTGCATCATAAGATGCATGCAGCTCACTTTTTAAGTTCCCCATCGCGAAGTCTGAGGACAATGTCTCTGGGTTCTGTTGGCTCATTGTCCATTAGGATGGTTACTTCTGGTGCAGACTGGACATTGTAGTGGCGTGTGTGCTCTCCTTGCGGTTGCTTGTTCTCTCTGATGATGATCTGGCGCTCTTCAGAGTTGCCTCCTTCTGCAAGTACATCTCTTGCAGTCTTGAGCTAATGGACCAGATGGTTATTCTCATGAAACCACTTTGTGAGCATCTCAAGGATGTGTAGTTTGAGGCCGCTGTGGTTCCTGGCAGCCAGCCCCTTGCATGTGAGTCCAGGAAGTAGACCTGAAGGAACTTTGGCTGCCCTTTTCAGGTGGGAGCAAGCTGCCAATGTTGGAACACTTGACCTTGGATCCGGAAGCTCTGGTTCCAGCCCTGGACTTCAGCTTCCTTGTGCACAAAGCTCGTCATCACAAAGCTGCCATTAAACGTTCGAATGTTGTCAAGGAAGTGCTTGCTGAGGGACCTTCGCCTGAGAGAAGTTCCTTCAGCAAGAGGAGGAAGGGCAGGAGAGGGCTCAAGGACGACCTTGCCATCGCTGAAGCACACACCCTTGGTCTCTCCCTTGAACTTGTAAACAGAGCAGTGGGTGCAGACTTGGTCCATTCGGCCGATGTCTGCATTAGTTGTTCGTTCAACCGGGTCATACGTGAATGCCACCCTGTTGGCATTGTTGTGCTCTTGTGCCCTGGCCAGTGCTCGTGCTTCTGCAGTGCGGTGACGCATTGCCTCAAGTCTTGCATCACACTCTTCCTCAGTCTCATTTGCTCGCCGCTGTGTTTGCCGATGAGCCTGGCTGATCGCTCCTCTTCAGTCTCTTTTTGTCGCTGTTGCTGTTGCCACTGTGCCTGTTCATTTAGCCTGGCATCTTGCTCCTCTTCAGTCTCTTGTTGTCTCTTAGAGTGTTTTTGCTTAGCTGCAGCTGCCTTGGGACCAATGGAGCTCTTCCTTTTTCAGTGCATCTAAAATCAGAAAGTCAAATTTTGATCAGAGACTTTCTAAACGTTCACTGGTCTGTCCATCCACTGGTCTGTCTTTGTCTTATTTTGATCAGGTTGTGAATAAAAAAAGTCACAATGCGCAAAATCAATCAATTGCAGCAGAAAAATTGAAACAGCCAAAAATAATCGACGTTTTTTTTTTGGGGGGGGGGGGGTTAGACATCTAAGGCATGCTGTAGTACCTCTGAGACGTGCTGATTCTGAATATGCCTTTAGTTTTGCTCTGGGATGCGTAGTTCTCAAGTTATAAGAGGACAAACATACACTATGACTATATACTGTATATATATACAAATATATTTATTTATTATACATAATCTTTGAGGGATCACTTTTTATTTCTTATTATAACCACCAAAAAAAATGTAACCATTCTTAACAACATAATGTAGCTTATTTGGTTTGTTTATTTTTCTTCTTCCAAGACAATAAAAAAAAAATTTTTTGCCATTTTATTTCAGCCATTACAATAATAATAATAATTTTTTTTTTAAAGATATATTCCTTTGTGAGCCATTTTTCATGAGACTGTGACCATGGCTTGCATTCCATGTTCTGATATTGATATTGCCTATTTGTGTTTTAATTGTTCATTTGATTAAACCTTTTATTCTTTGTGTCTTTATCCTTCTCATAATACATGCAAAAGTTGATCAATCTTTGTTAAAATTATAATCACCATTTAATTTTCTCACATTCGTGAGATGAGGTGCATTCTTGTTGGTTAATATTTCTTTTAAATTGAATTTCCTCTATTAATAATATGCTTACTCATTGCACCTTTTATCCTGTTGCTTCCTTTAACATTCCCAATAGAGGCAACATCCATCAGCTACGATGGGAGCATGTTCATGAAAGTGGTGATGCCCACGGTGATGCATACGGAGGCAGAGGACGTATCACTACGCTTCCGCTCTCATCGAGCCTTTGGCCTACTTCTTGGAACCACATCCCGTGATTCAGCAGACACATTGCGCCTTGAGCTCGATGCTGCCCGCGTGAAACTCACCGTTAATCTGGGTAGAGTAGCCGGGCAAGATGTGAAATCGTTTTGTCATCCTATCACTCCTTGCCATTACTTCCCCTACCATTGTTCTGCTTTTATTTCTGCCTAACTTACTTTCACAACTTAGTGCATTGCCCCTTCTTTGCTTCTAATCCCCTTTGTTTGTACTTCACTTCTTGGTATTTCTCTGTACTTCTTTTCTAATGTATGTATATATATATATATATATATATTCTCTATATATGTATATATATGCATAATATATATATATATATATATATATATATATATATATATATATATATACATACATACACACACACACACACGCACACACACACACGCACACACACACACACCTTTTGTGTACACTTTATAGAAGCAAACTGCAAATGGCATATGAAAGCATAATTAAGAATGTTTTTACACAACGCAGTTCAAATTTCTAAGCCTCAACATAACCGCCATCTTTTGTAATACATCGATAAATCTATC
>CM068960.1:104112752-104153144 GCA_035128595.1 Eptatretus atami
TACTTGAACTCTGTGAAGCATTTACTTGGGCTGCAATATGAGGTGCAGTTAATTTGAAATTTCTGAGGCTGGTAACTCTAATAAACTTATCCTCTGCAGTCGAGGTAACTCTGGGTCTTCTTTTCCTGTGGCGATCCTCATGAGAGCCAGTTTCATCAAAGCGCTTGATGGTTTTTGCGACTGCACTTGAAGACACTTTCAAAGTTCTTGAAATTTTCCGAATTGACTGACCTTCATGTCTTAACGTAATGATGGACTATCATTTCTCTTTGCTTAGTTGAGTTGTTCTTGACATAATATGGACTATTGCAGTACAAACAAAATAATGGTCTTTCACCAAATAGAGCTATTTATTGTATACCAACCCGACTTTGTCACAACACCAGTGATTGGCTCAAACACATTAAGAAGGAAAGAAATTCCACAATTAACTTTCAACAAGGCACACCTGTTAATGGAAAAGCATTCCAGGTGTTTACCTCATGAATCTGGTTGAGAGAATGCCAAGAGTGTGCAAAGCTGTTATCAACGCAAAGGGTGGCTACTTTGAAGAATCTAAAATATAGAATATATATTTATTTGTTTAACACTTTTTTTGGTTACTACATAATTCCGTACATGTTATTTCATCGTTTTGGTGTTTTCACGATTATTCTACAATGTAGAAAATAGTAAAAATAAAGAAAAACCCTTGAATGAGTAGGTGTGTTCAAACTTTTGACTGGTACTGTATTTATATATATATATATATATATTAATATATATTATATATATATATATATATATATATAATATATATACACATGTATGTACATATATATTATTATATATATATGTATATATAAAATATGTTATATATAAATATATGTATATATATATATAAATATATGTATATATATACAATATATATATATATAATATATATATATATATATATATATATATATATATACACAGTAACTATAGATATATAAATATATATATATATATATATATATATATATATATATATACACAGTATATATAATTATTATAATTATATATTGTTATGGGGCTGGTGATCACTGTGTTGAAGAAGTTGGGTTCGCTGTTCACAGTCTCCAGCATGTCCTGTGCGATCTCCAAACGGAGTTGCTTCTGCTCGATCGTTAGCAGCTTTGGCACGAACTTCGCTGAGATTATATATACTATATATATATATATATATATATATATATATATATATGTGTGTGTATATATAATAATATATGTATGTAATATAAGTTTTAATATATATATATATATATATATATAGTATTTATATTATATATATATATATATATATATATATATATATATATATATATATATATATAATGAACGGATCCAATGCTGACGCCCGCCTCGTATGCAAGTTCTCTGATCGTGATTTGACGATCCTGCATCAGCAGGGTCCTCACTTGGTCAATGACGATCTCATTTCGGGATGTTGAGGCCTACCAGAACGTGCTTCACTTTCCATTGATGTGCGACCATTTTTGAAGCGGTTGTACCACTCTTTTATCTGTGTGGTGCCCATTGCTTCGTTCCCGAAGGCCTGTTGAATCTTGCGGATCTTTCCACTTGGAATCGCCAAGCTTTACACAAAATTTGATTCAGTAGCGTTGTTCAAGTTTTTCCGTCATTTTGTCAAAAACGAAAATCCGACGGCGCTCACTTACACTTCCTCACTCATCGGCGGTCTGTCGGTGACTGACAGCTTCTGCAGGGGGAAAATATTCACGCATACGGATTAGGATCGCCTACATACGTGCACCAAACCACGCCTCCCTAGCTTCATTTGTTTACGCACGAAAAATTAAGGTTTGATACTTTTTGATCACACCTCTATATTAATATATATATATATATATATATTAATATATATATACATATATATATATGTACATATATATTATGTATGTACAAATATATATATATATATGTACATATATATATATGTATGTATGTATTTTCTGTATCATCCTGGCCACTCATATTGTTGTGGTGCCGGGTCGGTGTGACGACGACCACAAATGGAGCAGTTGGGCCGTCTCCCACCGAACACCGGAATTGAAGGTCATTTCCTTCGGATAACTCCGAAGGTCACGGGTCCCTTCGTGGACCGTGGACGCCAATATTTTGATGGCGTGGGTGGGTTAATTGTCTAATTCCAATTTACCTAAGTACCATTCCGTCTAACTACTGGGGAAGCCACACCCTTGGCCGACTTTTCCGAACCGAGTCGCTGTTACCGACTCGGATCCGGCGTAACCGAGCGGGGATTACCAAAGCCTGCCAGACCAAATGAACAATTTACGACACAATCGGCCTCCCAATTCTCAAGCTGAACCATACTGGGTCAATGATAGAAACGACAGGCAACGAGCTGGTACATTTAACAGGGGTTTATTTACAATAATCGGGAGGGAGACACAGAGCAGAATTAACTACGAATATAATCAAATGTACAATGATGCAAGGCACTTATACCGTTTCTACTTAAAGACTGGGCCCACAGACACACACACACACACACACACACACACACACACACACACACACACACACATCCAAAGAAATGGACCCCACCGGGTCTTTATTCGGTCCTCCAGCCGAGGGGGATAGTTCAGCTGGGGGACAGAGGTCCGGGTGTACCTGGCCGCATCGTGTGGCTTGCCGACCTGCCGCTGTGGAGCCTGGGATTCATGGCGGGGAAGTCGGACGCTCCGACCACCAGCCCGCGCTCTCCAACACAAACCATCACGGTGGGACTTGAACCTGCACGGTCAGCTTCGTACCAAGCGCCGAGGAGAAGACCAGGGATGAGACCGACGACACGAAAAGAAGCGCCCAGCAGGCCAGAACACGGGGGGGGGGGGGGGGGTGTCCGACCAACTACTTCTCCTCGCGCACCTCTTGACTCTCTGTTTTGGCACTTCTCTCCTCTTTTCCTCGGCGTTCTAGCTTCCCATTGGCTGGGGCGCGCGTGCGATGCTCGCCCTTCGCTCATTGGGCAGAGGAAACACTCCATGCCCTTTTTTGGAGCGGGGCTCCGATCTGAGGTGATGGAAGCCACGCCCACATCTGTGCTCGGCACCCATGCGCGTGAGAAGGCCAATGGTGGCAGGAGCGAAGGAGGTATGTTGTTGTTGTTGTTGGGTTTTAATTCTCACTAAAAAATAACTCGCAGGCACATACACTTAATCACCCATTAAACATAGGGTCGGGACCCCAACTATAAACACATACTTATCGAAATAACTGAACTGCAGGGACTCTGGCTGTTGTGTGCAAATGGCTGCCAGATTCGTAACAAAATCATCCTGGCCATTCCCATAGAGAGTGGGTGCTTCTCATATACATAATATATATATATATATATATATATATATATATATATATAGTATATATTGTTGTGGATTCTCACCCGCCGGCGTGCGGGCGACCACCTTTAGCTAATTTGCGGCCGCACGTGCCCACCGGACGAGCAATCCAGTCGCAGCTTTTCGTATCAACGCGAAACCCAGCTACGGGTGTTGTTAACCACACCATAAATCAGCCAACTCTTCTGTCCACGCGCGACAGGGTTGATCGCCGAATTGTCGATTTACCTAATTATTCGCGCAGACAGAAATGCCGGGGATTTACACCTCAATGGAGCCTGCACGAAAACGAGCCGCTTAAGCAGCTCGTTCCGTTTGCGATTTCCGAGCGGTTTTATATCGCCAAGCCCCGTCGGACCCGATTATCTTATCGGTGTTAAAAACCAGCTAATATTCCGAACGCAATTACGGCAGTTCAATGGAGGAAGGGACGCAACGAGCAGGTGAATATTCAACAAAGGGGGCATTTATTTGTACACGTATGCAATGAATGGGGGTAGGGGACAAGACACGACAAAAAGACCTACAGCCATGTCTATTTATTATCTACATGAACTTAGTCAGTTCACTACTTAGTAGACAGGCGCCACAGACTTTCATGCAAAAACTCCAAGAAAGAAAGAAAGAAAAGCACCGGGCTCGTAAGCCTTTATGATTGCTCGGAGCCGGGATGACCGCAGGGGCTCCGAAGAGACCGAGCAGGCTACCTGCCACCCTCTTGGTGACTCGCTGGGCGACCCTCGATGTCTCTGCCCGCACTCCACTGGACTCCACCAGCTCCCCAACTCAACTCTCGACTCCAACGACCCTCCGACAACGCCTCCAACGGCGATCCGGCTGGCGACTTCTCTCTGGCTCCAACTCACCAACTCCGACCAATCTCTAACTCTGGCGCTCTCCACACGATTTCCTCACCAACTCGCCAACTGCCTAACTCGCCAAGGAGACCAAGGAGAGAGACTTTCTCGGATCGAAACGCGCCTTTTTATCGCCCCGTGGTTCGCCCTCCTTCCGCAGCGCGGGGAAAATTCCAGGAGAGTTCGGCTTGGCTCTTTTTCGTGTGATAACCGACATTCTATTTTTTTATGCCGTTCTGAGGGCCCCGCCCCAACCGTCACTTCTGTTTACCCGTTCTGAGGGATATCGGGTGGAAGTTGTTGAGATGCTGTTGTGGTGGTGGAGGTGCGCTGGTTGTAGTGTGGTTGGTGCTGTGGTGGGGATGGCGTGGTTGTTGAGATCCTGTTTGTTTGAAATAAAAGATAGAACAGAATAACGGCTAACTCAAAGATGCACAGCCCGGCACACAAATAATTCCCTTTCTACATCGGTGGGAAATCTAACCTGGACACACACTTATCGACATAACTGACCTCTGGGGAACCTGAATGGTGTTCTGTGAATTTCCACAACCGAAACATTATATATATATATATATATATATATATATGTATATATATATATATATATATATATATATATATATAATATATATATATATATATATATATACAGTCAACCCCCGCCTTCATCGCGGTTCACCTATCGCCCCCCGGTTCATCGCGGGTTTTCCCTTGGAACGTAACTAATTTTTTCTGCGGATTCCCCGGTACATCGCGGTAATAATGTATAAAATATAAATTATTAAGCAATAAATTATAACGCGTGGTGCTCGACCAGTCACACAACGCACGAGACAAAGTTTCGCTTGTGAACTTAGAATATTTTCTTCGTTTTTTCTCCAAGCCCACGATGGCGCCCAAACGCCCTGCACCTTCGAAGGTTTCTGGCAAGGAACCGAAGCGCCAGAGGAAGGTCCTGGGACGCTCAGGAGAAGGTTAAGGTAAAGGTGCTCGATATATGCTTCGGGAAGGAAAAAGATTTGCGCCGTTGGACGAGCACTGCTCATACCCAGCACCTCAAAACCGACCAGCCAAACTAGTCGATCTCCGGCACCTCAAAACCAATCACTGCCAAACCGACCAGACCAGACTAGTCGATCTCCGGCACCTCAAACCCAATCACTGCCAAACCGACCAGACCAGACTAGTCGATCTCCGGCACCTCAAACCCAATCACTGCCAAACCGACCAGACCAGACCAGTCGATCTCCGGCACCTCAAACCCAATCACTGCCAAACCGATCAGACCAGTCGAATCGATTTTTTGGGGAGGCGTCCATTCATCGCGGATTTTCACTTAGCGCGGGGAGGTTTGGAACGTAACCCCGCGAGAAACGCGGGGATTACTGTATATGTATGTATGTATGTATGTAGTATGGATATATATATATATGGATATATGTATATATATATACATATATAATATATATAATATATAATATAATATATATATATTAGAAGCACCACTCCCTATGGGAGTGGCCAGGATGATTTTGTTATTATCCTTATTGAAACCTGTGATTAAAAATGCCTCTCGCTGAGGAATTCACAACACCTCATTGCACTGGAAATCACAGGCACAGGAATACTGTACTGTAATACCAAGTTCCACCTGGAGCAGTGTTACACGATACACATTTACATGGACAATTTTTGTTCCCCTCCTCCCTCCCCAAGACCATCGGCAAATATAACAAAAATCCCTCTACATTAATTGGGGTCATGATAATCCTGTGTAGGAAGTCGGATGTAATCAGACCAGAACTGGCGAAGGAGTAGCATGCACACACACACACACACCACACACACACACACACACAACACACACACACACACACACACACACACACACACACCGGTCCATGAATTCTTGTAAGGATGCACATAAGCAAGAAGTAGGCATGTTTTTGTTTCATGGGTGTACCCTGGGTTATTCATTATTTTGGGGAGCGATTGTAGTAGCAGTGGTCTGTGACCTCTACAATGCCTCAGTAACGGATGAGAAAATTTGTGTAATAAATTAAGATTTTGTACGTAATTTCAGGGGGTTTTTGCCCAAGTTTTCAAGCCTGAATAAGCTAAAAAAATATGGAGCGTTTTTCCTTCATGTGTATAATCTAAATGAAGGGATGAGTAATTTGCCCGATTTTTGTTCTTATTGCAGTTGTAGTTGTTGTTTTGAAGATCATGTGTGTTGAGGTTATGTGTGTGTGACTGTATACAACAGAAACTATATTTTGTTGACAAATTGCTCCCCTCACTGGTTAAACCTCCCAAGTAAAGTCTCACGTGTTGGACTGGAAACATATTAATGTTTTTCTGTGTCGTTTGAGTTTTAGCCCATGTTTTCAAGGCTGAATGTTGTGAAAATACAGAAGGGTGCCCATCGTTTTGACCTGCTTTTCTGCTCGTTATGTGACCACTGGTGACATCTTGGTCCACCTTTCCTGTCAGGGGCATCGCGGCATAGTACCACAACTTCCTTTTTATGAATGCATATCCTGTGCCTCTGTTTTTGTTTTTTCTTCACCCTCGATGTGATTCTTATATATAACTAGCTGGGGTTCCTGGCATTGCTCAGGTGAAAAAGAACATTCACAAATTTGAAATGTGGGCAAATATAATTGAAAAGCAATTATATCCAAATCAGAATTCATCACAAATGCTAAATCATTGTAACTTTAGTCATTGTCATGACCTCAGTGTATTATTTCAGTGCTTTGGGATCTACATTTGCAGTTTTGCCACTTCCCTACACCCACGAAGGAATTGGGTCAGGATCATTTAATATTACCTTTCACATAGCTACAAAGGCTTAGGCATTATAGAGCGATTTAAAAATACAAAATAAAAAAATTCCAAAACAATCCAACTGTTTTTTTTCAAAAAAAACAACAATCCAACTGTTTTTTTTTCAAAAAAAGCTTGCTGCTTGAAGTACCCCTGACACTACTGATGCACCTCTGAAACTTTGATGAAGAACCATTTTGACATCTCTGAGAAAAATGACAACACACACACACACACACACACACACACACACACACACACACACACACACACACGTCTCTCTGAAAGTTATAGATTAACAATTCTGTTTTAATTTACATTTTTTTAATGTATGCAATCATGAATTATGTTGAATATGCTTCATTTTACTTTTGCATTTTCCTTCTAACAATTGGAAATTATAACCCCCCTCTCCCGTGCCCTCCCCCCACCAATCCTTCCCCACTCCCCCATTTCCTTCAATCATTTATTGATACAATAGGTTTCACACATTTGCTGATTTATATCTTGCTTCCCTTTGTTGTATTCTCCCAGTTCATATTTCCATAAACTATAAAACACTGAAAACATTTCGTTCTTCCCCTCTATTGGAAGTACTGGTGTGTTTGTATTTGTTCCTTTTAATCATGCTCTGTGGTTTATGTTTTGCAAACTTTTTTTTCATGACATAGGTATACCTTTCAATTTCACTTTCTTTTTCATTTTGCATAGCACACATCATACTATCAACTATACCTCCCCCTTTCCCTGAACACTATATCCCTTCAAAGGCTAAAGCCTGCGACCCTGCAGTAAACAGCCACGGGGCGACAGTGAAAGAGGTTGGCATAGGGGTAATCTACAGAGAGAAAAGGTGAACCTCAACACAGTGAGGCCTTCTTTTGCAGCAAAACGAACAGCTTGGAATCATAATTTTGTGGAGAAAATCGTCACTAAGCTATCTTTCATGTGGTTTCAGAATGTGTTTCTGTTTGGCCAAAACTGGTCACATGGAAAACAAAATATACTCCATTGTTCTTTCTTTTTTAATCAGAAAATTGCATAATTTATATTTACTGCATGTGGTACGTATTAATTATCTGATAAAATGCTTGATGTGTGAAAAATCCCTCAAGCATTTTTATCGGGAAAGCTCCCATTTTATTTACTATAAGCTAAATATGTGTGAATTAAATGCATTTATTTTGTTTTGTGCAACAACTCATGCTTGGAAAATATCGAAGAGTATTACGTTTTAACTAGTTTCAGCCAACTTCAAAATAAAATTAGTTTTACTTGTCCACATCGGTCCCTATTTTATCATCCATGCTGAAAAAGGAATAAAATTTTACATGGTAAAAATTAAAAAAAAATTCCCAACCCTAATTAGCCCATCTTGAAAGATAGCACTATTTACTTATTCCTGGTATTTAATATTGAAACACATGCAGTCTCTTGCATGATTGGGTGACTTGGTGATTTAAATACATCTCGTACAGCTTTACCTCACCATCATGAGTTTCCTTTCCTTGGAAGTTTAGGGCTAGGTTATCATTTATCTAATCCTCCGTCCAGTTCGGACATTCAGTTCGAAAAAGAAACATGGTAACCATTCAAAGACAAAAGTGGAGCTTTTGGCTGAGATGATGGATTGAATGGAAATAAATCAAATTACAAAAAGAAAAACTTTTAATGAATTGATTTGTGGATGCAACATAAAGCAGTAAATGTAATTTAGTGAATTTTCATCAATATCTGAAATGGCATCCATATCTTACCAATGTGAGGCATGCCAGCCGCTTTGGGAAGCAAGGAGAGACTGACTTTTTTGGCGTTAACCCTTTGTTGGAACATATTTGGCTTCAACAAAGGGTTAACACCCAAAATATCAGCTTCTCCTTGCTTTCCATTGCAGTGAGCATGCCTCACTTAACGTTCTGTTGATTCCGTCTATTATTTTATCATGCAATGCACTGAGAATCAATTATTCTCATTACATTATAAACTGCAATATTCTCACTGCATTAGGAATTAATTCTTATTCACAATGCATTTCTTATTATTTTCCTTTTTTGGAAAGAACAAACCCAACAGACATTTTGTGGTGATGCGGAACATTTTAACCACAGCTGAACAAATACGCTTTTGAATCAGTCTCATATATTGATTTTATGAAAGTAAACCAAAAGCATATGAAATGACCATTAAAGTGCCAGTATCTCTCTAACTCTTTCCTTGTAACTGCACAGACAGAAGAAGCAAGTTTGCTTTCTCAACATTGAATAAAATAATAATGTGTTATGAGGCTTCAAAAACATTAAAAGTGTAATTGCTTATTTAATTTCTTCCTGTCTTTTTCTTCATGAGGCTCCATCTACAGTGGCCTACAAGAATATTCACTCTGACCAATAATGCTACATTTAGATGAATTATGAATTATGTAGAAACAATTTTCCCAAATGAAACTTTTTATTCATTACTGAAGAGATCAACTAAACACTGTTATAATTGAAGGAGGTTACATGTCAGGAATACCTGCAAAAACATGTACAAATCAAAACTCACTGGTTGCAGAAGTATTCAGCCCCCTCAAATCAGTACTTGGTGGAAGAACCTTTTGCATCAATGACTGCTATGAGTATTTTTGGGTAGTTCTTTACCTGCTTTGCACAGTGAGATGGTGAAATATTTGCCCATTCGTTGGGTTCAAGTCAGGACTTTGACTGGACCACTCAAGAACATTTATTTTCTTCTTATTCAGCCACTTCATTGTGGGTTTAGCTTTGTGCTTCGGATCATTGTCCTGCTGAAATGTGAATCTCCTCCCCAGTTTCAGATTCATGGCTGATTTGAGCAGGTTTTCATCAAGGATTCTCCTGTATTTTCACCGTACATTATCCCTTTTATTCTGACAAGCTTGTCAGTCCCTGCTGATGAAAAGCAACCCCATAACACGATGCTGCCACCATCATGCTTGACAGTGGGGATGGTGTTGATGGGCTGATGTGTAGTGTTAGGCTCGCACCAGATTTAATGCTTTTAATTTATACCAAAAAGTTCAATTTTGGCTCAGATGACGACAAAACTTCTCTCCACATGCCTGCAGTATCTCCACATTAAGATGCTTTTTCACAAACTCCATACAAGCTTTTTGATGCGTCTTTTTCAGAAATGGCTTCTTTCTTGCCACCTGCCCATAGAGACCAGCTTTGTGAAGGAAACAGGCTATTGTTGATTGGTGAACAATGACCCCCATCTCAGACATAGAGCCTTGCACATATTTCAGTCATTGTAGGATCAGAGACATCCCGAACCAGTTTCCTGCTTGTCCAGCTGCTGAGTTTGGATGGGTGGCGTGACCTAGGTAGAGTCTGGGTGGTATGATGTGTCTTCCACTTCTTCGTGATGGATTTCACCGTGCTCAAAGGGATAATGAGTGACTTTGAAATATTTTTATAACCCTCTCCTGAAAGGTGCTTCTCCACCACTAAAAACTTTTATTTCTTTAAATTAAATTATATATTTGAACATTGTGGAACACAAATCACCTTGTTTGAACTTCAAAAACCTCCAGTTATGCAGTTTCTGGGCAATTTTTTATGCCATCTCAACCAGTCAAATTTGCCACATGCTCAGAGGGTGGAGTAACAGTGAGATTCAGATAAGATGACAGCACCTGGCGATGCAACGACAGAGCTGATGTTGTCCCAAAGATCTGCATGTTTGGTGCATCTTTTTCTCAAAGATGAATCCAAAATTGTCAGTTTCTCTGAGAAGAGTTGGGAGGAGGTTCAGCTCTGGACTGTTCCATTTGATCCATCAAATGAATATGGTTGGCATTGTGCCTGTTATTCAAAGTTCCTGAATAAAGCTAATATTTATCCTGCTCTGAAATGCAAAGCAAGAGTTGAAAAGACGCTTCCCATCCTTTTTCTCGAGATTGCATTTGGTAAGGTGTTTTATGAACTCTCGATACTGCATTTTATTTCCTGCATTTTATTTCTCACAGATTACACCACAACTCCCCCTTCCTTTTAGTGCAGTAGGTAAATAACCCCTAATTTTAACACACCTACCAATGACTATCTCAGACAAAAATAAACAACTTTTGCAAAGTTTAAAGTTTGGTGAGGTATCTCCAATATCTAATTATTTCATAAATTATATATGATCTCTTTTACATTTTATGAACATATTTTACCTGTGAAATTGTTCTCAGGACATTGCATATCCAGAGAAGGTAATGAACCATGGCAAATAAATAAATAAAGCTATCAAAAGTAATCTCATTTTATTTGGATCATTTATCCAGGTTTGTTTTGGAACAGGTTTGTTTATAATAATACTAATGTTGTACTTTCCAATTTTGAACTATATGCTTTGTTCAAGCCACCTGATTTTTTTTTTTAATTGAGGAACACTGATCACCTCTATAGCTTGGTTTCCATATGGGAATTGATAGGAAGTTGCCCTGTGGCTGTTTGCACCCACGTTTCTGTTGCGGTTGACAGCACATGTCAAACGCGCCTTTGTGCAGCAAGTCAAGGCTTTTATCTGTGTCGTAAGAAAGCTCAAGGATATCCCACAGCTAAACCATGACTTTATATCGTAATTTGTGGAAGTGTGTTTCTTTGTTTTTATTTGTTTTTTGTTTTTTTTATTCATTGTTTGTATAAAATTGTCTGTTCTGCATGGACTTCTATCATCCTGCACTTCATAAGCAATGTCGTATCATTCCACATGGATTCAAATTAAAGGTTCTCGTGAGATTTCTAGAAAATTTAGGGTTTGATTACTCAAGTTCCTGGTTTGTCAACTGGCAACATTAATACCTTAGGTGAATTTTGTGCATTCCATTTCAGTTTAATGCAAATTTTTCAACAAATGAAAAGTTTAAAATGTATTTATTGTATTTATTATAGGTTCTTCTTTTTTTGAGTGTAACCATCTGAAAATCATCTCAAATCCTATATTGTAAGTAATACTGGCACAACCATATTTCGACTTCTATCCCATGTACTTTTGCAAGAAATTTAAACAGATCAAAATGTTAGAATTAGCTTTGAAGCAGTGTGATAGCAGCGGCCTCTTTGTCCTAATACTTTGGAAACCTATACAAGCTCAGTGAAAGTGTACTATTAAAGTAGTTATTAGCAGAACAGAGAAAAGCAGTTTGGACCGATAAGCAAATTGAAAAGCACAACAGTAATCCTCAGTTTTATATAAACGAACTTTGTAATTGGATTTGGTATGTTTGAAACAGTGGTGAAAAAAGCCAATATTTCTATCTCTTACCTTGCCATTGCACAGTCAAAAATGACAAGTTATGCTCTCTCAACTTTAAATAAAGGAATAATGGGTTATGTGGCATTTAGAACACTGGTGAAGAACCCATCCTTATTAACAGGTTAATTCACCAAGAATTGGCATATATTTGTGTCACTTGCAATGCCTGCTCCCACAAAGAGCAGGACTATAACATAGTATTTACATCGACATAATTGGAGGTGCTCCTCCCACCCTGAACCCCCAGGACTGTTTTTAACCACCTAAAAAGCTTCCCTTGTACACCCTGATTACAAGCACCAGTTTTCCACTCATTTTGTCCTGCAGTTTAGGAGTTTATATAGATATAAAACATAGACAGACACTTTTTAAATTATCATACGATATAAGGGCACTAACTTATTTCATGTCCTCCTGTATTGTGCTTTATTAAGATCCATCTACATAATAATTAAGATAACATGTTTTATAATTTCCTTTTAACTTTTCTGAAAATAGTTCCTTTGCTTATTTTTATTGCTTTAGTTTCACCTTCTTAGTATAAAGATCATCAGCAGATAGGCTGCAAAGTCACCTGCTGACTCATGTGAATTCTGGATCTTCAAATTGAAATGATGGTATTTTTAACATAGCATCATTATTTGATCCTCTTAATGCCAAAAAATGTTTTAAAACACTGCTCACATTAATGAATGTGACATGAATTATCAGATGAACCTTATTTCATATTTGTTAATACAGTAAACCCATAAATATCACGGGTTTTAATATTGCCATTTTTATCAATCATGGGCAACCTCTTTGTGGACCAATTTAGTTATCACCTGGCTTAATTTCAATCAATCCTGTGGTTTTTTTTGCATTTCTTAAGCTGAGTTGCAAATCATCATTTGCATCCATGGATGGTTGTCTCACACAATGGTTATCTCGCACCACAATCCTTTTGTTGTTTTTTGCACACCGTTAATAATAATGCCAAAAATGTAAAGTAATCGATAAAAGTAAATCTAATGCAAAAAGGGAGAGAAAGTGATGATCTTGTGTGAAAAACAATCACCTTCCTGGTGATTGAGTCGTAGAGGTTTCACTGGTTTTAGGAGTTTCAGAACGATTTATAAAATAAATACATCGACAGATTACAAAGAAAAACTGTTTAAGAGATTAATAGGGGCGAATGGTGGAGGTTTTAGACACATTACAGAAGGGAGGGGCCACACTTGATCTGCTTCATCGCAACAGGAAACCGTCGTAAAGCTGATTTATATGTATTTTGCATGTTAATTTAAATTGTGATGTGTTTATTTTTGCCTGTTCCCCACCTACATCAATATTTTCTCAAAACTGTGGAACCTAACTCCCTTCTTTCCATAGGCTTTGGTTTTAACTATTGTGGTTTTGAATATCATGGCATTTTCCAGGAACGTAACCCCCGCGATATTTAAGGGTTTACTGTACTAAGTTGTACAATGCATGCCAGAGAGGTCAAAAATACAATAATAATAATAATAATAATAATAATAATAAATTAAGATTGTTAGGAATGTTACAAGTTTGAATATTTGTAATTATGACTGTCATAAAGTAATTATTTTGTTTAAAATGTTATTGCAATAATGCTGAATTTCTCATGAAGCATTTAGTGATTGAAAATTCAATGATAAAATACTCATTCTCATGGATAAGTTCCAAAGTCAATTATGTTTGAAGATTATTATACTTGTTTTTAGAAACCCACATACATTCTTTGTTTTTGATTGTGAATAAATTATATTGATATATTTTATTTGCAATCTAAATTTAAGTACTGTATGTATGTATGTATGTTTCTTTGTTTGTATTTATGTATGTATGCATGTATATGCAATTAATTTTATCAATTAAAAGTTGACGGAAAATGTGAGGGCCCTTTTGGTCTGGCAAATGGCAATAATGTTCCAAACATGATCCACACCTCAATTTCCACAGTGCAAAACATACTCTTAAATCAACTTTTATTTGATATAATCGATTGTTTATCTTGTCTGCTGTTTATCAACCATGACACCATTTATTGTTGATACAGAATAGTACACTGTATGTATGTCTGAATGTATACATGCATGGATGTATATGTATATGCATGTCTATGGTAAAACCATTCTGTTGAATATGCTAGAGCTGAGGATACCCTTCGAGTGAGCTAGTTTGATCAAGGACGCTAAAAGCACCTAATTTGTGACCTGTCACGCACCATCAAAAATGCCTGTACCACCATTGTTTTGTAGCATTTTTCATGGTTCATGAAGTCAAGGCCAAAGAAAATCTGGTGCCATTGCTTGTAAAACCTGGTCAAAAGCCATGACTGCTGCAACATATGGCTTCAGTTTGTTGGTGGCCATTTTAAAAAAAACAGCTCTTATGTAAGTCTATAAATTTCATGTAATTATACACAAAAAGTAACTAATCATGGTATTTGACCATTCAGAATGAAAATATATCTTGATAATGGCATTTTACTGGGCATTTCCCAGATGAGTCATTGCGAACAATATTAGCAGATATCAAGAGCTTAATTAAAATGGCCATAATTTGCGTGTGTCTGTCCCCAGAAGGGTGGTCTGGATATTTATCGGATGTCTGCAGCAACCTTGAAGGATGTAACTTCATCTTTCATATTCTTTCCCTCTCTCCCATCTAGACTGTATCAGGATAAAGTGTAACTCCAGTAAGTTGATTCACCTTTTTTTTCATGATTATGCTTTTTGAATGTGACACTTGGAAGGGTTGAATGCTAATGGAAAAAGAAAATGTTTCAGTATGTTTTTTTTTAATTTTTTTTTAGAATTTTTACGGATTATTTATTGTGCAATATTTTCAACGTTGCTGCTTGATGGGAAGCACTTTTTAATGCTCTGTTAATATTAATACTATACAAAGGTTAGTAGGTTCAAAAATTATCGTCGAGGACCACAATAGTTGTAAAATTAATATTTTACTTTGTGTATGTTACAGTTTTACTATGCTGTTTATATCATTTGTTTTCATTTTTTATGGCAAAAAAAAAACAACAGAATCAATGCAGTAAGAAACATAAATGCTGAATTTTGTACAAAAACTCCAGAAAGCTTTTTTGCACACGACTTAAAAGTATGTATACTCAGAATATGAAATCTACTTTTCTATTAAATCAAATTAAGTGTGGTATTGCACGCACGCACGCACACACACCAACAACACACACACACACACACACACACACACACACACACTTTTTTGCTTTATGGGAAAAGTGGACTTCCTATTTTACTTTGAGGTATGCACAATCGTCTCTGATTCAAATCTTGGCCAGACTATAAACTGTCATCCTGCCTGGTGTTGCAGAGGCTGAGTGAAACGTCAATGTGTGTGCTGGTGCTGGATGACCACAAAGAAGAGACGAGTTATCGCTGGCACCACAAACAATTTACAAATTCCTACTACTTTCAGTCAAACTTCAGGCCATGCCAGCAAGTTCTTGCAAGATTTTGGTGAAAACGTTCCCTGGCCAACCCCGCAAGAAGGTGGGAATAATTGGGGCTGTAAAAAACAATTAATGAAGCATATTCGTCCAGAAGTCAGTTACAACTTTTGCACACACCTCGTCAAAAAGCACGATGGGATCTTTTAGTTTAACATCCACCATATAAAGCTATCAAATGGGTCCACAACTTAACATCCATCCAAGGGATTGCACACTTCGTGATGCGTCATTTTGCCTGCAATGTTTTAGTTGAGCTGAGAATAAAACCCAGAGTAGAAAGCTCAAATATAAGTGTGTTACCCCCACATCGTTCTTTCGGGACACACTATGGTATTAAATGTTTATCAACTACTAGCCCTCAGAAGCAATGCCACATTCAATAGAGAAATCTGACTGCTCTTCATTTAAAGAAGCCTCAGTTGGAGGAATGAGCCACCACATTTACATGTTTCACCCTTACTGAAATCTCTCAGTGCAGGCAAAGTTACACGCCCAACTGACCTGAGGTTAGTTCTCTTACTTGCATCCAACCAGCAATGGCTGACTGTCCCTCATTGTGTTGTGCGTCTGCCCTCTCTTGGTTCGAATGAGCAATTGCAGCTTCAAATTGTGCTTAAGGTTATTGAACAAAGCATCCCACCACTCTCAACTATGAAGCATCAGATAGGGCACAACTCTTTTCCTTTCATGAAGAGCAGTATAGAGCAACATTTTTGTCGTTTAACTTACCAAACCTCTCAACATACGTTTTTCTTTTTTGCTTTTGCAAAACGTTTGTTTTTGATGTGATTTGACGTTTGTTTTTGCTTTTGCAAAATATATATATTTTTTAAGCATTCCTCCATTTGGCATCGAGCACCAGCACGTGACCGGAAATGAGCAGTCATATCAAAATAAAAACCGAACACGTGCCGAGGCCCGGGGTCGATTGTGCCTGATGAAGACAGCTGCGAAGCTGGTGAAACGTTGCCCTCAGACCGGGTCTGCTCTCGCTTTTTTGCTCAAATTAGCGGAGTCGATTGAGTTTTTACTTTTGGTTGGAAGTACCTTCTTCTTCTTTAAAAATGTACAATCCCCACCACCCCAATCTTATACAATATATGTATATATATATATATATATATATATATATATATATATATATATAGTTGTGTGTTACTCCATGAAGATTGATATTAATTCTTCTTTAATGCAGATATTCATGTTGATTTTAAAGATTACTGAAAGGGGCAATAAAGTGACTGACTATATTGCATCAAGGAAAGTGAAATGAAAATGCAAAATCATCAATCAGCATCTTTTCAAACGCAGCGTGGGAAGTGGCCACGATAAACGGGAGACAGACGAATGCACGGGCAGACACCACACATTTGTGTACACTAGTACCCCGACATTCGCGGAGGATACGTTCTGTGAAAACCCCGTGAATGTTGAAACCGCGAATATGGGGGCGTTGTTTCAATGGAAAATGGGGGGATAGTTTCTGGGGATTTCCCGACCCGCAAAAAATCCACGAATGTGAGGGTAAAATCCACGAGTGTCAAGGTAAAAACCGCGAGTGTGGGGGGAAAATCCGTGAGCGTTTTGTCATTGTTACAATGGAAACAAGGGGGGTAACATTACCGGTTCGCAGCGGTTCCTGGTTCAAGAAAAAGGCTACAAATGGCGACACCACCAAAGTCGGGGAATTAGTACAATGGGGGCAAGGGGTATAATGTAATCGGTTTGCGGCAGTTCCTGGTTCAAAGGGGAAAATTCTTAGAGTTGAAAATGTTTTCGACCACGAAAGCACGATTTCAGCATCATAAAAGATGCTTACAAATAAAAAAAAACCCGACAACACCAGGTACTATTTCCAATTTATTGAAGAATGCATTTTATAGTCTCTTAACCATACCGTACCGTACTGCAAAACGAAAAAAACAACAACAGCCTGTACCGTTTCAATTTTTTTATTCAATAAACACAGCACACGTAACTTTCCAAAATGATGATGATGAAGATGAAGATGCGCCGTTCAGGTCCATGTGGTGGCCAGGAGCGCTGTCAAGCAGAAGGAGTACCTTGAATGAATGGTTCTTTCCTTCCAGGTTCCTCTCAACCTGAGGAACGAAACAGGTATGGATACAGTCCATAAAAAGTTCAGATGTTACCCACGCCTTCCTGTTCTCCCTCCAGTACACGGGAAATGCCTACTTATTTTTGTTCTTCAGCGCACGCAGGTTCAGGGAAAGGTAGAGCATCATAGGCTTTACCATGAAGTCCCCTTCAGCGTTTGCACAGAGAAGGGATACCCAGTCCTTTGCGGCCTTGAAGCCAGCTGCTTTGCTCTCGCGCTGTGAGATGAACGTTCTCGTCGGCATGTTTTTCCAAAACAAGCTAGTCTCGTCAGCGTTAAAGACCTGCTCCAGCAGGTACCCCTTCTCCTCGATGAGGCTCGCGAGTTCTGCAGGGAATGCCTTGGCCGCATCGTAGTCCGCAGAAGCACGCTCCCCTACGAGCTTGACGTGTGCATTGTGGGTAACTGCGAGAGGGGTGAGTAGTCTGTGCATTGTTTGTGGGGGATTTTTATGGGGGATTTTTATGGGTGATGCTGTCTTCTCGGCAGCTGATGATAGATGTGGCGAGCGATGTCATTATATTATGTAATTAGTCCATATATAACTAAGTTATAATTATACTAATCGATATGCTGATAGTTTCCATTCTTTAACTCACAGGACATGACGTCTTTGAGATTCCCATCTACATTGAGATTCTGCTCAGTGTTTTCAAAATGTAACAGCTCAGATTGTGCTGTTTGCAGCAAGATGTCAATTTACACTAAGATGTGCTGAATGTTTCCATTGTGTAATGTCCGTTTGTGGCGACCTGGTAATTACTGGATACATCAATATAATACATACATAGCAAGTTGGAGGTGACAAAAAACAGGTTGGTGGGAATCAGAACTGGGTTATTTATTTATAAGACATGATCGGAAGTGATACTACGTGTGGAATCCTGGAGGATGGTGACGTGCCTTTTAGTGAGATAGAGCTCATGATGTCACACAGCCAATTGACTCGAGAGATACACTGCGTATCGGCTGCAGGTCGCTCCAGGGGTGTGTGTGTGTTCCATTACCAATCAGCTTGGAGAGCACTTGCCAAGTTGCTTAAGCAATCAAGCAAGCACCCCAACGAAACGCTGGATGATTGGTAACTGAACAGACCCAAGGTGTGTTCCATTCCATTTCAATAATCTTGCTATCGCTTACCAAGCCAGCCGTTCCTTATAAACAGTGTCGAATGGTGGAATGCTTGCTTGAGTGCTTAAGCCACTTGGCGAGCATTCGAAAAGAAACTTGGTAACTGAACATATCCCAAGCCTAACAGTCTGTGTGTCAATCCTTGCGAATGGAATGCAAGTGAAACATTTCATTTTTAAAATGCATCGAACTTTCCATCCAATATGGGTTTTGACGAGGTTAAAACGTGTCGGCGAGTTTTCCCAACCAAAACAAGTGAAATCCGGGTCACTTCCCATGTATGATAGATGCTGTTTGTTTTCATTCTGCAAGTAACTCACAAGGATGGCGTCACAGGGAATGACGTTTTACACTGCTAAGACATCCCGTGAAACTATGTTTATCCCGCGAAGCTACATTGCAGTATGTACAGTTCCATATGTTTAAAGTGCAAATGGTGAGATATCCCAAGAAACTATGCTTATCCCGCGAAGCTACAACACACGTACATAAAGCAGGTCATGTTCGCAGCTCGTGGAAGATATGGTTTTTGCGTATATACAGTATAATACTGTACATACATCCAGCTGCTTTGTGTGTGGCTCATGGAAGATATGTTTTGGAACTGTGTTCTGTTTGCGGTTCGTGAAATTTTTTTTAAATTGCCACAAAAATGGCGAATGCGTGGAGAAATTTCCCGTAAATGTTTGAGCATGTCGCAAGTTTTCAACCGAGATTATGCGGAACCCGCGAATGTTGGAACCGTGAATGTCGAGGTCAGGGTGTATGTATATATTTATATATATATATATATGTATATGTATATGCTGTATATGTATATGCTGTATATGTATGCACCCACATGGACACAAAAACTCTCTACCCTACTGTAATTGCCCTATGTCCTCGGAGGTGTTCGGCCGAGACTCCACCTCGAAGGCTGAAGTTATCCATGAGGGCATTTCGTCACCCCTGTAAGGTCATTGTCGGTTGACGTGGATGATCCGGCGAAGGGCCCCGTGGGCCACATTTTGATCTTGATTACCACATCACAGATTTGTGACAGGTTGACCCCAAGGCCCTGCCGAGGTGAGGTGAGCTTTGGGCATTTGCCCTTCCTTCTCTGGGGATTGAAAAACCAAATCTTCATCCCCAGAGAGTACAAATTCACCTGACTCTGGTGATCATATCTGCCTTTCATCTTTACGCCCGCCAGGTAGAGTTGGCGGTGCACCAAGGCACGGACCCATTCCATGCCTTCCTCCAAGTGACGTGCATAACCCTCCTTCGGTGGTCTATCAGGGAGCTCTGGCACTGGACCGCATAACACATCGACGGGAGTCAATAACTCCTGCCCGTACATTAGCAGCGCTGGGCTCCATGTGGTGGCTCCATGCTGACTGGTCCGGTCGGCCATCAAGAAATACGAGAGATGCTCATCCCAGTCATCCTAATGTGTGGTGGTGAACAAGCCCAATTGTTGGATCAAGATCTTGTTGAACCTTTCCAGCACCCCATCAAATTGTTGCCTTGAGGGCGTTGTCCTGGTTTTCCGAATTGACAAGAGACTGCACACTTCTTTCAGGAATTGGCTTTCAAAATTTCATCCCTGGTCTGTGTGTAGAATCTCATGCCAACATACAAATCCTTCCACGAAGGCCTGTGCCAGACCCCTGCTTCTTGGTTGAGGAGTGCATAGGCCTCCGTACATTTGGGAAAATAGTCCATGACCATGAGGATATATTTGTTTCCTTGGTAGGTGCAGGGTAGCAGTCCTAGAATGTCCATCGCCACCTGCTCAAGAGGGGCCCCCACCTGGTGTAATTGAAGGGCAACCATCATCCTCCATGCCGGTCCCTTTTTAGCTGGACAGGCATCGCATGATCGACACCAGTCCTGTATATTGAGCCCTATATTAACGCAATAGAATCGCCGGCAGACTCGAGATGATGTCTTTGTCCTGCCCAAATGTCTGCCAGGGTGGGTACCTTGCACCTGTTGTAAAATTGTGGTTTTATATTTGTCTGGGACTTTTACCAGCCAGGAAGGTTTTTCAGAGGGAATTTCCACCCACTTGCAATATATGATGTTTTCTTACAATTCCAAGATCTTCCATTGAACCCAGTACACATTTGTTCGCACTCGAGGGGGTTGACTTCCTCCCCACTGGGTTTTTTATCTGCCCGGACCCACTCGTACACCAGTCCCAGTGCGGGATCTTCCTGCTGGGCCGTGCTCCATGCCAAAGGTCCAAACTCCTCATCCGCGGTTCGTAGTAAAACTGGCCCTATCACCTGGGCTGTACGGATTATGATCTTATGGATGGGGTTTGCTAATTTGTCCTTGTCCTCATGCAGAATTTACAGTTTTCGCCAAACAAGGGCATCGAGGGAGTACATCAGCATTCCCATGAGCCTTCCCAGCTCTATGGGCACATTGAAATCATACTGCTGCAATTTCTCCAAACATTTTGCAATCCGGCCCTCGGGCTCCTTGAACCATGAGTCATTGCAAGGAGGAATGGTCTGTTCTCACCAAAAATTTCCGCTCATACAAGTACGGGTGGAAATGAGTCATAGCAGTCAGCATGGCCAATAATGCTTTGTGAGTTACGCAATAATTTTGCTCGGGCCTACTCATGGCCCGACTGCAATATGCGATCACTCTTTCCATGCCCCGCTGCGTCTGAGACAAGACTGCACCCAATCCTTCCTGGCTTGCATGCATGTCCAGGTTAAAGATCCCATCCCCCATGGGGTAAGCTAAAACAGGTGCGGATGTCAAACACCCTTTTAATTTGAGGAAGGCATTGTTGCACCCTCTTGTCCAATTAAACATCGTCCCTTCTCCGTAAACTGGTGAAGGGGCCTGGCTATCTCCGCAAATTTTGCCACAAAATGCCGGTAATAGGAACAGAGTCCCAAAACCCCCCGCACATCTTTGATGTTGCAAGGTACAGGCCACTCCTCTACTGCCGTGATTTTACCTGGGTCGGTTTTCACCCCCTCACAACCTATCACGTGACCAAGATAGGCCACCTCTTTTGCAAACAAAGTGCATTTTTCCAGACTCAATTTCAAACCCTCCTGTCTGAGGCACCCAAACACCTGGTCCAAATTGGTTATTGCTTGGTCAAATGTTTTAGCATGCACCAGGACATAATCTCGGTACACCACGCATAACTGTCATGGCATGCCGCTAAGTACATGCTCCATCAATCTCTCAAAGGTGGTGGGGGCATTACACAAACCAAACAGCATCACAGTGAACTGATACAGTCCCTGACCTGTGGAAGATGCTGTTTTCTCCTTCCCTGCCTTATCCATCTCAACCTGCCAATACCCACTCTTGAGGTCCAAAGTTAAGAACCAATTTGAGCCTGCAACGGCATTGAGGGTATCGTCAATTCTCGGCAGTGGAGAGCAGTGTTTGAGTGTCACATTGTTAAGCTGGTGATAGTCTACGCAGAAACACATGGTCCCATCCTTCTTTAACCAACACAATGGGTGACATCCAAGGACTTCCCGAGGACTCAATGACACCTGCTTCAAGCATCTTTTCCACCACCTCAACAGCTTCCTCCATCCAGGGGAGCCATCGGGCAGGCTGACAAACAGGCTGGGCCTCCGCTCTGGATCTGATCTTTCACCAGGCCCGTGTGTCCGATGTCCTCGGAAGACAAAGAGAAGATGTTGAAATGAAAATGAATTAATTTGTGTAAGACCTGCTTGGCCTCCTTTAAATCTACGCTACTATGATTTTCCATCTCACAAATGGGATTGGGCCAATTCCTGCTAGTTTCTGAAATTCACTCTGGGGTCGGTCAGGCTGGATGCTTTTGACTCACCTTCGCAATGTTTACAACTGGGGTGCAGCTGGCCACCTTCTTGCCTCATGCTATAGTGTCTGGTTCTGCACTGAGGTTAAATATTCTTACCGCCACAATGGGGCTCTTGGTGCTCACGAGGGCATGGCCCACAACTAAGTCAGGGATGGTCTGTCCCGCGAGTGGCTCAACCAGACCATAGGCCTCTCTCCCAGGTCAGGTGAGCCCGCCATTGCACTGGAACAATTGCCTCGGTGCCCGGTGGAATGGTCACGGGATCAGGAGCCTCTAGCTCCACTCTCTCGTCTGTGCTCACGCCCCCAAATGGCAGCTCTTCAAACCCGACCTGAAAACGTCCCAGCCCAGGTCGATTGCCCACCTATTGGCCATCAACAAATCCAACCCGATCAGACAAGGGTCGCACAGCTCAGCCACCCATACCTCTATTCACTGTTTAAACTGCTTCAACTTGAACATTGCCGAACATGGCCGTATATGCTCGGCACTTTTTGGTTTCCCGGGGCCTGGCAAGGTGGGTATGTGTAGCTGGTTAGTCCGGGGCGCATTGGTAGGAGTTGGCGGGCCGGTGGATCGGGGTCTAGCCCTACGGGGATATCTACAGTCCCACGTTATATGACCCAATCGGTTGCAGTTAAAACACCTCACTGGGTAAGGTGTATGCCTCCTAAATTCTAAATTCCTCTTCCTGTAGTTCTGAGTTGGAGTATTCCCTGGTGACCTTCCCGATGCCATCACTGGAGCCGCCTGCCATGGCCCTGCTCTTCTTAATTGCCTTTCTACCACCTCCCAAACCATTTTCTCCAGGTTCGCCACACTCAGGGCGATCCCCTCCCTGGACCTGCTTTTGTTTGCATGGCCCACCTGTCTCACAATCACCGGATGATGCTCACCCCTACATGCCAGTGGCCTCACTGCCTCCCAACGGAATGCAGTGTCGGCCGCCTCGCTCATGCTGGCCAGGCACCAAACAGACAGGTGTGCCCTGAGGTCATGGTCTCAGAGGGCCTGGATAAAATGGTCCAGGGCCAGGCTTTCCTGGGCAGACGCCCACATGCCCACTTGTGCGATCCCCACCGTGTGGCAAATATCGTGTGCCAATTCCCCAATAGTCTCATGGGGCTTTCATTTTCGTACCGTGAGCTGAGCTTCAACAAGCTCCTCGCTTTGTTGTTCTACTCCAAATCAGTGTTTTAGAGCTGCAATGAGGTTCGGTACTGACACTGCACCATTGGGTATTGTGGTTAGAACCTCTGCCGCCACACCGCACAATGCTGTCACCAGATGCACCCTACTTTCGTCCTGGTTCCACCTGTTGCCTTGAACCACGCACTCAAACTGCGCCAAAAACACCCTGAACTCACTCTTGCCATCATACGGGGCCAATGGCACCACTCGATTTCCTGGGGTAGGAATGCCACATGCCAGTCCTTGTGGGGCCAATGCGTGGGCGAACTCTCCATATCCCTGCAGTGCTGTGTACATTGGGGGCTCACCCCTGCTGTCAGTCAAGCTAACGGTTACCCCCGTCTGTGTTGGTGCATATCCCGTGCTCTTGCATTTGCTCATGCACTCAATCACATTCATTCCTTGCATGCACTCAATCACACTCACTCTCTGCACACTCAACACACAATCCATGCCTCTCATCACTCCAAGAAACGCCGGGTCCTTCATTCCCCCAAAGATTGGGACATACCCATTCGCACCATGTACCCATGTCGGCGAACACCGTCTTACCTCAACCGGACTCACCTCCTCCTGGTTTACTTCAAGGTCTCATATACTCTCAACCTGTACCTACAATGTGTTATCTTGCTTGACCTTTAAGCCTTGTTTCAACACATTCCATCAATTCTGCCTTCATTTCCTTTATCCCCTCCACCGTCTCTACTTGTTCGTCCTTCACTGTATCTATCTCGTCTCTTATCTTTATGATCTCCTGCTTTGCTCCCTTAAGTTCCTGTTCTAAAATTACTTTTGTGTCTTCTATACTCTATTTCATTCTCCGTTCCCTCATCACTATACTCGTATGTTCCTTTATCTGTCATTCTTTTGTTTCTATCGTTTATCCCATCTCCTCTATTTTCTAGGTCACCTTGTCGTGTCTCACCTTACATTCCTTCTTGATTGCTATCAGTCCCCCTTTGGTTTGTTTTGGGGTCTTTTTCAATTCTTTTATCGCCTACGTATTACCCCCTATTGGATTCGCTAGATATCCGTTATTGTCGGGTTTTCTGTGTGTGTGTGTGTGTGTGTGGTGTGTTGTGTGTGTGTGTGTGTTGTGTGTGTGTGTGTGTGTGTGTGTGTGTGTAACGCGAGGCTCCACAGCACAAACCAGCAAACCGATTTCGATGAAACTTACGAACAGGTGCCATATGAGCAGGGAGAGTGCGCGTTTGAGTTTCGTTGCTAAGCAACCACCCGTTGCTATGCAGCGGCCGAAAAAACCGCGTTTTAAGAACCCAAACGGTAACTGACGTAGCGCGGCTTCTATGATAGGTAGAGCGACCGGACCAACTCCTGCCTATTCCTTGCATCCCCATCTAGTTATCGCGACAGCATTAACGTTCCTCTATCTCTCATAGTATAGTGGGCGTTTGTTCATTCAGTTCAATCGAACGTTTCATGCAGCGCTTGCAGCCAAGCGGAGTAATGCGCGACAGTAATTAGTGTTTTTTTATTTAATATTTTTGGATTGTTCCTCGTACCAACAGCACGATTGTTTTTTTTTTTCTGATGATTTGTAAACTTTGCTGAGAATGGCGAAAAAAACCTTACATTTTAGAGAAAGAACGACCAAGGAGGTGGAAATCCCTCCATTTCCTGTTCTGAGGTAAATGCCGGCTTGGACCGGCATCGCGGCAGTGGTTTTCCCGCCGTTTTTATCGAGTGAACAAGAAGAAGGTGGTGAGTTTCATGTTGCCCTCGCCTAAAGGAGGTTCATTGGGATTCGCTAGATATCCGTTATTGTTGTGGTTTTCTGTGTCTGTGTCTGTGTCTGTGTCTGTGTCTGTGTCTGTGTGTCTGCAACGCGAGGCTCCACAGCACAAACCAGCAAACGATTTCGATGAAACTTGGAGAACAGGTGCCATATGGGCTGGGAGTGTGCGCGTTTGAGTTTCTTTGCTAAGGCCTAAGTCACATTTGCTCTACGGCGAGGATACGGCGGCCGTACGCCCTTGAATTGACAGAAACATGCGGCGGCCGCAGAGTTTCTGAGGTGGCCTCAGGGTGGCCCTACGCCGTATGGCTATATTTTACAGGCCGTAAGGTCGCCGTGGAATTATAACGCGGAGTTATAACTTTTTTCATTTCTACGTTCGCCGTGGCAATTCGACAAGCCGAAAAAAAAAACTGGTAAAAAATAAATAAAAAATTAACCCATTCGTTACCGTCCGTCTGGCCGCACGATCGCCTTAGGGCCCCTTTGCGGTCCCCCTGCGGTCCCCCTGCGGTCGCCTTGCGGGCACCTTGCGTCTGCTCTGAAAATTCTATGGCCGCCGCAGGAATGCCCTAAGGTCACCGTGCGACATCAAATCAAAGACCGTACGGCAACCCAACGTTCGGTCTCCACAATTTATAAATACGCCGTGCAGCTCCCCGAAAAATAAAAACATATGTGACTGCTACATCTAATACTCAGAGTATTAGAGTGTGACCGTGGAAATACTGCGGCCGCCGTATAATTGCTAGTGGCCGTAGATTTTGGAGACCCCACGGCATGCACTAACTATTTCATGTCCTCCTGTATTGTGCTTTATTAAGATCCATCTACATAATAATTAAGATAACATGTTTTATAATTTCTTTTAACTTTTCTGAAAATAGTTCCTTTGCTTATTTTATTGCTTTAGTTTCACCTTCTTAGTATAAGATCATCAGCAGATAGGCTGCAAAGTCACCTGCTGACTTCATGTGAATTCTGGATCTAAATTGAAATGATGGTATTTTTAACATAGCATCATTATTTGATCCTCTTAATGCCAAAAATGTTTTTAAAACACTGCTCACATAATGAATGTGACATGAATTATCAGATGAACCTTATTTCATATTGTTAATACAGTAAACCCATTAAATATCACGCGGTTTAATATTGCCATTTTTATCAATCATGGGCAACCTCTTTTGGACCAATTTAGTTATCACCTGCTTAATTTCAATCAATCCTGTGTTTTTTTTGCATTTCTTAAGCTGAGTTGCAAATCATCATTTGCATCCATGGATGGTTGTCTCACACAATGTTATCTCGCACCACAATCCTTTTTGTTTTTGCACACCGTTAATAATATGCCAAAAATGTAAAGTAATCGATAAAAGTAAATCTAATGCAAAAGGGAGAAAGTGATGATCTTGTGTGAAAAACAATCACCTTCCTGGTGATTGAGTCGTAGAGGTTTCACTGTTTTAGGAGTTCAGAACGATTTATAAAATAAATACATCGACAGATTACAAAGAAAAACTGTTTAAGAGATTAATAGGGGCGAATGGTGGAGGTTTTAGACACATTACAGAAGGAGGGCCACACTTGATCTGCTTCATCGCAACAGGAAACACGTTCGTAAAGCTGATTTATATGTATTTTGCATGTTAATTTAAATTGTGATGTGTTTATTTTTGCCTGTTCCCCACCTACATCAATATTTCTCAAAACTGTGGAACCTAACTCCCTTCTTTCCATAGGCTTTGGTTTTAACTATTGTGGTTTTGAATATCATGGCATTTTCCAGGAACGTAACCCCCGCGATATTTAAGGGTTACTGTACTAAGTTGTACAATGCATGCCAGAGAGGTCAAAAATACAATAATAATAATAATAAAATAATAATAATAAATTAAGATTGTTAGGAATGTTACAAGTTTGAATATTTTAATTATGCTGTCATAAAGGTAATTATTTTGTTAAAATGTTATTGCAATAATGCTGAATTTCTCATGAAGCATTTAGTGATTGAAAATTCAATGATAAAAATACTCATTCTCATGGATAAGTTCCAAAGTCAATTATGTTTGAGATTATTATACTTGTTTTTAGAAACCCACATACATTCTTTGTTTTTGATTGTGAATAAATTATATGAAATTTTATTTGCACATCTAAATTTAAAGTACTGTATGTATGTATGTATGTTTCTTTGTTTGTATTTATGTATGTATGCATGTATATGCAATAATTTATCAATTAACAAGTTGACGCGAAAATGTGAGGGCCCTTTTGGTCTGGCAAATGGCAATATTTCCAAACATGATCCACACCTCAATTTCCACAGTGCAAAACATACTCTTAAAATCAAACTTTTATTTGATATAATCGATTGTTTATCTTGTCTGCTTGTTATCAACCATGACACCATTTATTGTTGATACAGAATAGTACACTGTATGTATGTCTGAATGTATACATGCATGGATGTATATGTATATGCATGTCTATGGTAAAACCATTCTGTGATATGCTAGAGCTGAGGATACCCTTCGAGTGAGCTAGTTTGATCAAGGACGCTAAAAGCACCTAATTTGTTGACCTGTCACGCACCATCCAAAAATGCCTGTACCACCATTGTTTTGTAGCATTTTCATGGTTCATGAGTCAAGGCCAAAGAAAAATCTGGTGCCATGCTTGTAAAACCTGGTCAAAAGCCATGACTGCTGCAACCTTGGCTTCAGTTTGTGGTGGCCATTTTAAAAAACAGCTCTTATGTAAGTCTATAAATTTCATGTAATTTATACACAAAAAGTAACTAATCATGGTATTTGACCATTCAGAATGAAAATATATCTTGATAATGGCATTTACTGGGCATTTCCCAGATGAGTCATTGCGAACAATATTAGCAGATATCAAAGCTTAATTAATATGGCCATAATTTGCGTGTGTCTGTTCCCCAGAAGGGTGGTCTGGATATTATCGGATGTCTGCAGCAACCTTGAAGGATGTAACTTCATCTTTCATATTCTTTCCCTCTCTCCCATCTAGACTGTATCAGGATAAAGTGTAACTCCAGTAAGTTGATTCACCTTTTTTTTCATGATATGCTTTTTGAATGTGACACTTGGAAGGGTTGAATGCTAATGGAAAAAAAAATGTTTCATAATTTTTTTTTAATTTTTTTTAGAATTTTTACGGTTATTTATTGTGCCAATATTTTCAACGTTGCTGCTTGATGGGAAGCACTTTTTAATGCTCTGTTAATATTAATACTATACAAAGGTTAGTAGGTTCAAAAATTATCGTCGAGGACCACAATATTGTAAAATTAATATTTTACTTTGTGTATGTTACAGTTTTACTATGCTGTTTATTCATTTGTTTTCATTTTTTATGGCACAAAAAAAAACAACAGAATCAATGCAGTAAGAAACATAAATGCTGAATTTTGTACAAAAACTCCAGAAAGCTTTTTTGCACACGACTTAAAAGTATGGTATACTCAGAATATGAAATCTACTTTTCTATTAAATCAAATTAAGTGTGTTATTGCACGCACGCACGCACACACACACACACACACACACACACACACACACACACACACACACACACACTTTTTTGCTTTATGGGAAAAGTGGACTTCCTATTTTACTTTGAGGTATGCACAATTCGTCTCTGATCAAATCTTGGCCAGACTATAAACTGTCATCCTGCCTGGTGTTGCAGAGGCTGAGTGAACGTCAATGTGTGTGCTGGTGCTGGAATGACCACAAAGAAGAGACGAGTTATCGCTGGCACCACAAAACAATTTACAAATTCCTACTACTTTCAGTCAAACTTCAGGCCATGCCGCAAGTTCTTGCAAGATTTTGGTGAAAAACGTTCCCTGGCCAACCCCGCAAGAATGGGGAATAATTGGGGCTGCTAAAAAACAATTAATGAAGCATATTCGTCCAGAAGTCAGGTTACAACTTTTGCACACACCTCGTCAAAAAGCACGATGGGATCTTTTAGTTTAAACATCCACCATATAAAGCTATCAAATGGGTCCACAACTTAACATTCCATCCAAGGATTGCACACTTCGTGATGCGTCATTTTGCCTGCAATGTTTTAGTTAGCTGAGAATAAAACCCAGAGTAGAAAGCTCAAATATAAGTGTGTACCCCCACATCGTTCTTTCGGGACACACTATGGTATTAAATGTTTATCAAACTACTAGCCCTCAGAAGCAATGGCCACATTCAATAGAGAAATTCTGACTGCTCTTCATTTAAAGAAGCCTCAGTTGGAGGAATGAGCCACCACATTTACATGTTTCACCCTTACTGAAATCTCTCAGTGCAGGGCAAAGTTACACGCCCAACTGACCTGAGGTTATGTCTCTTACTTGCATCCAACCAGCAATGGCTGACTGTCCCTCATTGTGTTGTGCGTCTGCCCTCTCTTGTTCGAAATGAGCAATTGCAGCTTCAAATTGTGCTTAAGGTATTGAACAAAGCATCCCACCACTCTCACTATGAAGCATTCAGATAGGCACAACTCTTCCTTTCATGAAGAGCAGTAATAGAGCAACATTTTGTCGTTTAACTACCAAACCTCTCAACATACGTTTTCTTTTTTGCTTTTGCAAAACGTTTGTTTTTATGTGATTTGACGTTTGTTTTGCTTTTGCAAAAATATATATTTTTTAGCATTCCTCCATTTGGCATCGAGCACCAGCACGTGACCGGAATGAGCAGTCATATCAAAATAAAACCGAACACGTGCCGAGGCCCGGGTCGATTGTGCCTGATGAAGACAGCTGCGAAGCTGGTGAAACGTTGCCCTGAGACCGGGTCTGCTCTCGCTTTTGCTCAAATTAGCGGAGTCGATTGAGTTTTTACTTTTGGTTGGAAGTACCTTCTTCTTTCTTTAAAAATGTACAATCCCCACCACCCCAATCTTATACAATATATGTATATATATATATATATATATATATATATATATAATATATATATATATATATATATTATATATATAGTTGTGTGTTACTCCATGAAGATTGATATTAATTCTTCTTTAATGCAGATATTCATGTTGATTTTAAGATTACTGAAAGGGGCAATAAAGTGACTGACTATATTGCATCAAGGAAAGTGAAATGAAAATGCAAAATCATCAATCAGCATCTTTTCAAACGCAGCGTGGGAAGTGGCCACGATAAACGGGAGACAGACGAATGCACGGGCAGACACCACACATTTGTGTACACTAGTACCCCGACATTCGCGGAGGATACGTTCTGTGAAAACCCCGTGAATGTTGAAACCGCGAATATGGGGCGTTGTTTCAATGGAAAATGGGGGGATAGTTTCTGGGGATTTCCCGACCCGCAAAAAATCCACGAATGTGAGGTAAAATCCACGAGTGTCAAGGGTAAAACCGCGAGTGTGGGGGGAAAATCCGCGTGAGCGTTTTGTCATTGTTACAATGGAAACAAGGGGGGTAACATTACCGGTTCGCAGCGGTTCCTGGTTCAAGAAAAAGGCTACAAATGGCGACACCACCAAAGTCGGGGAATTAGTACAATGGGCGGCAAGGGGTATAATGTAATCGTTTGCGGCAGTTCCTGGTTCAAAGGGGAAAATTCTTAGAGTTGAAAATGTTTTCGACCACGAAAGCACGATTTCAGCATCATAAAAGATGCTTACAAATAAAAAAAAACCCGACAACACCAGGTACTTTCCAATTTATTGAAGAATGCATTTTATAGTCTCTTAACCATACCGTACCGTACTGCAAAACGAAAAAAACAACAACAGCCTGTACCGTTTCAATTTTTTTATTCAATAAACACAGCACACGTAACTTTCCAAAATGATGATGATGAAGATGAAGATGCGCCGTTCAGGTCCATGTGGTGGCCAGGAGCGCTGTCAAGCAGAAGGAGTACCTTGAATGAATGGTTCTTTCCTTCCAGGTTCCTCTCAACCTGAGGAACGAAAACAGGTATGGATACAGTCCATAAAAAAGTTCAGATGTTACCCACGCCTTCCTGTTCTCCCTCCAGTACACGGGAAATGCCTACTTATTTTTGTTCTTCAGCGCACGCAGGTTCAGGGAAAGGTAGAGCATCATAGGCTTTACCATGAAGTTCCCCTTCAGCGTTTGCACAGAGAAGGATACCCAGTCCTTTGCGGCCTTGAAGCCAGCTGCTTTGCTCTCGCGCTGTGAGGATGAACGTTCTCGTCGGCATGTTTTCCAAAACAGCTAGTCTCGTCAGCGTTAAAGACCTGCTCCAGCAGGTACCCCTTCTCCTCGATGAGGCTCGCGAGTTCTGCAGGGAATGCCTTGGCCGCATCGTAGTCCGCAGAAGCACGCTCCCCTACGAGCTTGACGTGTGCATTGTGGGTAACTGCGAGAGGGTGAGTAGTCTGGCATTGTTTGTGGGGGATTTTTATGGGGATTTTTATGGGTGATGCTGTCTTCTCGGCAGCTGATGATAGATGTGGCGAGCGATGTCATTATATTATGTAATTAGTCCATATATATAACTAAGTTATAATATACTAATCGATATGCTGATAGTTTCCATTCTTTAACTCACAGGACATGACGTCTTTGAGATTCCCATCTACATTGAGAGATCTGCTCAGTGTTTTCAAAATGTAACAGCTCAGATTGTGCTGTTTGCAGCAAGATGTCAATTTACACTAAGATGTGCTGAATGTTTCCATTGTGTAATGTCCGTTTGTGGCGCCTGGTAATTACTGGATACATCAATATAATACATACATAGCAAGTTGGAGGTGACAAAAAAACAGGTTGGTGGGAATCAGAACTGGGTTATTTATTTATAAGACATGATCGGAAGTGATACTACGTGTGGAATCCTGGAGGATGGTGACGTGCCTTTTAGTGAGATAGAGCTCATGATGTCACACAGCCAATTGACTCGAGAGATACACTGCGTATCGGCTGCAGGTCGCTCCAGGGTGTGTGTGTGTTCCATTACCAATCAGCTTGGAGAGCACTTGCCAAGTTGCTTAAGCAATCAAGCAAGCACCCCAACGAAACGCTGGATGATTGTAACTGAACAGACCCAAGGTGTGTTCCATTCCATTTCAATAATCTTGCTATCGCTTACCAAGCCAGCCGTTCCTTATAAACAGTGTCGAATGGTGGAATGCTTGCTTGAGTGCTTAAGCCACTTGGCGAGCATTCGAAAAGAAACTTGGTAACTGAACATTCCCAAGCCTAACAGTCTGTGTGTCAATCCTTGCGAATGGAATGCAAGTGAAACATTTCATTTTTAAAATGCATCGAACTTTCCATCCAATATGGGTTTTTGACGAGGTTTAAAACGTTGTCGGCGAGTTTTCCCAACCAAAACAAGTGAAATCCGGGTCACTTCCCATGTATGATAGATGCTGTTTGTTTTCATTCTGCAAGTAACTCACAAGGATGGCGTCACAGGATGACGTTTTACACTGCTAAAGACATCCCGTGAAACTATGTTTTATCCCGCGAAGCTACATTGCAGTATGTACAGTTCCATATGTTTTAAAGTGCAAATGGTGAATATCCCAAGAAAACTATGCTTATCCCGCGAAGCTACAACACACGTACATAAAGCAGTCATGTTCGCAGCTCGTGGAGATATGGTTTTTGCCGTATATACAGTATAATACTGTACATACATCCAGCTGCTTTGTGTGTGGCTCATGGAAGATATGTTTGGAACTGTGTTCTGTTTGCGGTTCGTGAAATTTTTTTTAAATTGCCAACAAAAATGGCGAATGCGTGGAGAAATTTCCCGTAAATGTTTGAGCATGTCGCAAGTTTTCAACCGAGATTATGCGGAACCGCGAATGTTGGAACCGTGAATGTCAGGGTCAGGGTGTATGTATATATTTATATATATATATATATGTATATGTATATGCTGTATATGTATATGCTGTATATGTATGCACCCACATGGACACAAAAACTCTCTACCCTACTGTAATTGCCCTATGTCCTCGGAGGTGTCGGCCGAGACTCCACCTCGAAGGCTGAAGTTATCCATGAGGGCATTTCGTCACCCCTGTAAGGTCATTGTCGGTTGACGTGGATGATCCGGCGAAGGGCCCCGTGGCCACATTTTGATCTTGATTACCACATCACAATTTGTGACAGGTTGACCCCAAGGCCTGCCGAGGTGAGTGAGCTTTGGCATTTGCCCTTCCTTCTCTGGGGATTGAAAAACCAAATCTTCATCCCCAGAGAGTACAAATTCACCGACTCTGGTGATCATATCTGCCTTTCATCTTTACGCCGCCAGGTAGAGTTGGCGGTGCACCAAGGCACGGACCCATTCCATGCCTTCCTCAAGTGACGTGCATAACCCTCCTTCGGTGGTCTATCAGGAGCTCTGCACTGGACCGCATAACACATCGACGGAGTCAATAACTCCTGCCCGTACATTAGCAGCGCTGGGCTCCATGTGGTGGCTCCATGCTGACTGTCCGGTCGGCCATCAAAAATACGAGAGATGCTCATCCCAGTCATCCTAATGTGTGGTGGTGAACAAGCCCAATTGTTGGATCAAGATCTTGTTGAACCTTTCCAGCACCCCATCAAATTGTTGCCTTGAGGGCGTTGTCCTGGTTTTCCGAATTGACAAGAGACTGCACACTTCTTTCAGGAATTGGCTTTCAAAATTTCACCTGGTCTGTGTGTAGAATCTCATGCCAACATACAAATCCTTCACGAAGGCCTGTGCCAGACCCCTGCTTCTTGGTTGAGGAGTGCATAGGCCTCCTACATTTGGGAAAATAGTCCATGACCATGAGGATATATTTTTTCCTTGGTAGTGCAGGGTAGCAGTCCTAGAATGTCCATCGCCACCTGCTCAGAGGGGCCCCCACCTGGTGTAATTGAAGGGCAACCATCATCCTCCATGCCGTCCCTTTTTAGCTGGACAGGCATCGCACTGATCGACACCAGTCCTGTATATTGAGCCCTTTATTAACGCAATAGAATCGCCGCAGACTCGAGATGATGTCTTTGTCCTGCCCAAATGTCTGCCAGGGTGGTACCTTGCACCTGTTGTAAAATTGTGGTTTTATATTTGTCTGGGACTTTACCAGCCAGGAAGGTTTTTCAGAGGAATTTCCACCCACTTGCAATATATGATGTTTTCTTACAATTCAAGATCTTCCATTGAACCCAGTACACATTTGTTCGCACTCGAGGGGTTGACTTCCTCCCCACTGGTTTTTTATCTGCCCGGACCCACTCGTACACCAGTCCCAGTGCGGATCTTCCTGCTGGGCCGTGCTCCATGCCAAAGGTCCAAACTCCTCATCCGCGGTTCGTAGTAAAACTGGCCCTATCACCTGGGCTGTACGGATTATTGATCTTATGGATGGGGTTTGCTAATTTGTCCTTGTCCTCATGCAGAATTTACAGTTTTCGCCAAACAAGGGCATCGAGGAGTGACATCAGCATTCCCATGAGCCTTCCCAGCTCTATGGCACATTGAAATCATACTGCTGCAATTTCTCCAAACATTTTGCAATCCGGCCCTCGGGCTCCTTGAACCATGAGTCATTGCAAGGAGGAATGGTCTGTTCTCACCAAAAATTTCCGCTCATACAAGTACGGTGGAAATGAGTCATAGCAGTCAGCATGGCCAATAATGCTTGTGAGTTACGCAATAATTTTGCTCGGGCCTACTCATGGCCCGACTGCAATATGCGATCACTCTTTCCATGCCCCGCTGCGTCTGAGACAAGACTGCACCCAATCCTTCCTGGCTTGCATGCATGTCCAGGGTTAAAGATCCCATCCCCCATGGGGTAAGCTAAAACAGGTGCGGATGTCAAACACCCTTTTAATTTGAGGAAGCATTGTTGCACCCTCTTGTCCAATTAAACATCGTCCCTTCTCCGTAAACTGGTGAAGGGCCTGGCTATCTCGCAAATTTTGCCACAAAATGCCGGTAATAGGAACAGAGTCCCAAAACCCCCCGCACATCTTTGATTTGCAAGGTACAGGCCACTCCTCTACTGCCGTGATTTTACCTGGGTCGGTTTTCACCCCCTCACAACCTATCACGTGACCAAGATAGGCCACCTCTTTTGCAAACAAAGTGCATTTTCCAGACTCAATTTCCAAACCCTCCTGTCTGAGGCACCCAAACACCTGTCCAAATTGGTTATTGCTGTCACATTGTTTTAGCATGCACCAGGACATAATCTCGGTACACCACGCATAACTGTCATGGCATGCCGCTAAGTACATGCTCCATCAATCTCTCAAAGTGGTTGGGCATTACACAAACCAAACAGCATCACAGTGAACTGATACAGTCCCTGACCTGTGGAAGATGCTGTTTTCTCCTTCCCTGCCTTATCCATCTCAACCTGCCAATACCCACTCTTGAGGTCCAAAGTTAAGAAACCAATTTGAGCCTGCAACGGCATTGAGGTATCGTCAATTCTCGGCAGTGGAGAGCAGTTTGAGTGTCACATTGTTAAGCTGGTGATAGTCTACGCAGAAACACATGGTCCCATCCTTCTTTAACCAACACAATGGGTGACATCCAAGACTTCCCGAGGACTCAATGACACCTGCTTCAAGCATCTTTTCCACCACCTCAACAGCTTCCTCCATCCAGGAGGAGCCATCGGGCAGGCTGACAAACAGTGGGCCTCCGCTCTGGATCTGATCTTTCACCAGGCCCGTGTGTCCGATGTCCTCGGAAGACAAAGAGAAGATGTTGAAATGAAATGAATTAATTTGTGTAAGACCTGCTTGGCCTCCTTTAAATCTACGCTACTATGATTTTCCATCTCACAAATGGATTGGGCAATTCCTGCTAGTTTCTGAAATTCACTTCTGGGTCGGTCAGGCTGGATGCTTTTGACTCACCTTCGCAATGTTTACAACTGGGGTGCAGCTGGCCACCTTCTTGCCTCATGCTATAGTGTCTGGTTCTGCACTGAGGTTAAATTTCTTACCGCCACAATGGGGCTCTTGGTGCTCACGAGGGCATGCCCACAACTAAGTCAGGATGGTCTGTCCCGCGAGTGGCTCAACCAACCATAGGCCTCTCTCCCAGTCAGTGAGCCCGCACATTGCACTGGAACAATTGCCTCGGTGCCCGGTGGAATGGTCACGGGATCAGGAGCCTCTAGCTCCACTCTCTCGTCTGTGCTCACGCCCCCAAATGGCAGCTCTTCAAACCCGACCTGAAAACGTCCCAGCCCAGGTCGATTGCCCACCTATTGGCCATCAACAAATCCAACCCGATCAGACAAGGGTCGCCACAGCTCAGCCACCCATACCTCTATTCACTGTTTAAACTGCTTCAACTTGAACATTGCCGAACATGCCGTATATGCTCGGCACTTTTTGGTTTCCCGGGGCCTGGCAAGTGTGGGTATGTGTGCTGGTTAGTCCGGGCGCATTGGTAGGAGTTGCCGGCCGGTGGATCGGGGTCTAGCCCTACGGGGATATCTACAGTCCCACGTTATATGACCCAATCGGTTGCAGTTAAAACACCTCACTGGGTAAGGTGTATGCCTCCTAAATTCTAAATTCCTCTTCCTGTATTCTGAGTTGGAGTATCCCTGGTGACCTTCCCGATGCCATCACTGGAGCCGCCTGCCATGCCCTGCTCTTCTTAATTGCCTTTCTACCACCTCCCAAACCATTTTCTCCAGGTCGCCACACTCAGGGCGATCCCCTCCCTGGACCTGCTTTTGTTTGCATGGCCCACCTGTCTCACAATCACCGGATGATGCTCACCCCTACATGCCAGTGGCCTCACTGCCTCCCAACGGAATGCAGTGTCGGCCGCCTCGCTCATGCTGGCCAGGCACCAAACAGACAGTGTGCCCTGAGTCATGGTCTCAGAGGGCCTGGATAAAATGGTCCAGGGCCGCTTTCCTGGGCAGACGCCCACATGCCCACTTGTGCGATCCCCACCGTGTGGCAAATATCGTGTGGCCAATTCCCAATAGTCTCATGGGGCTTTCATTTTTCGTACCGTGAGCTGAGCTTCAACAAGCTCCTCGCTTTGTTGTTCTACTCCAAATCAGTGTTTTAGAGCTGCAATGAGGTTCGTACTGACACTGCCACCATTGGGTATGTGGTTAGAACCTCTGCCGCCACACCGCACAATGCTGTCACCAGATGCACCCTACTTTCGTCCTGGTTCCACCTGTTGCCTTGAACCACGCACTCAAACTGCGCCAAAAACCCCTGAACTCACTCTTGCCATCATACGGGCAATGGCACCACTCGATTTCCTGGTGGTAGGAATGCCACATGCCAGTCCTTGTGGGGCCAATGGTGGCGAACTCTCCATATCCCTGCAGTGCTGTGTACATTGGGGGCTCACCCCTGCTGTCAGTCAAGCTAACGGTGTACCCCCGTTCTGTGTTGTGCATATCCCGTGCTCTTGCATTTGCTCATGCACTCAATCACATTCATTCCTTGCATGCACTCAATCACCACCTCACTCCTCCTGTCACATCTTCAACACACAATCCACTGCCTCTCTCTCACTCTCAAGTCAAACGCCGGGTCCTTCATTCCCCATATAGATTGGGAACATACCATTCGCACCATGTACCATGTCGGCGCAACACTCGTACTTACCGTTCAACCGGACTCGACCTCCTCCTGTGTTACTTCAAGGTCTCATATACTCTCAACCTGTACCTACAAGTGTTATCTTGCGTTACCTTTTAAGCCTTGTTTCAACACATTCCACAACTGCCTCATCTCCTTATCCCCTCCACCGTCTTACGTTGTTCGTCCTTCACTGTATCTACCGTCTCTTATCTTTTGATCTCCTGCTTTGTCCCTTAAGTTCCTGTTCTAAAATTACTTTTATGTGTCTTCTTATCTCTATTCATTCTCCGTTCCGCTCATCACTATTACTCGTATGTTCCTTTACTATCATTCTTTTGTTTCTATCGTTTTCCCATTCTGCTAAAATTTCTAGGCACCTTGTCGTGTCTCACCTTTACATTCCTTCTTGATTGCTATCAGTCCCCCTTGGTTTGTTTTGGGTCTTTTCAATTCTTTATCGCCTACGTATTACCCCTATTGGGATTCGCTAGATATCCGTTATTTTGTTTGAGTGTGTGTTGGTTTGTGTTGTGTGTGTGTGTGTGTGTGTTTGTGTGTTTGTGTGTCTTTGTGTTTTTTGAACGCGAGGCTCCACAGCACAAACCAGCAAACCGATTTCGATGAAACTTGGAGAACAGGTGCCATATGGCTGGGAGTGTGCGCGTTTGAGTTTCTTTGCTAAGGCCTAAGTCACATTTGCTCTACGGCGAGGATACGGCGGCCGTACGCCTCTGAATTGACAGAAACATGCGCGGCCGCAGAGTTTCTGAGGTGGCCTCAGGGTGGCCTACGCCGTATGGCTATATTTTACAGGCCGTAAGTCGCCGTGGAATTATAACGCGGAGTTATAACTTTTTTCATTTCTACGTTCGCCGTGGCAATTCGACAAGCCGAAAAAAAAAACTGGTAAAAAATAAAATAAAAAATTAAACCCATTCGTTACCGTCCGTCTGGCCGCACGATCGCCTTAGGGCCCTTTGCGGTCCCCCTGCGGTCCCCTGCGGTCGCCTTGCGGGCACCTTGCGTCTGCCTTGAAAATTCTATGGCCGCCGCAGGAATGCCCTAAGTCACCGTGCACATCAAATCAAAGACCGTACGGCAAACCCACGTTTTCGGTCTCCACAATTTATAAATACGCGTGCAGCTCCCCGAAAAATAAAAACATATGTGACTGCTACATCTAATACTCAGAGTATTAGAGTGTGACCGTGGAATACTGCGCGCCGCCGTATAATGCTAGTGGCCGTAGATTTTGGAGACCCCACGGCCGCCGTGGCAAATGTGACCTCGGCCTAAGCAACCACCCGTTGTTATGCAGCGCCGAAGAACCGCATTTTAAGAACCCAAACGGTAACTGACGTAGCGCGGCTTCTATGATGGGTAGAGCGACCGGACCAACTCCTGCCTATCCTTGCATCCCATCTAGTTATCGCGACAGCATAACGTTCCTCTATCTCTCATAGTTTCTGAATGGCAGCCCTCCGAATGCAGAAAGGTGGTGAACCAGGGAATATGTTAAGTGACCTTGACCTCGGAAACCGTCGACGGCGGAACGTTCAAATTTGGTGTATGTGATAGAGTTTAATAACTACTACAAAATTGAACCGCAGCATTTTTTCAGATTCGAACACAAGGGTGTCGGGCTGAAATACGCCAAAATTCGAAAAAATACTTTTCTCGACCTACGTTCACTATTTTCAATATCTGTCCTACAGTTTTGAATGTGGAGAAACGAGACTTCGGAATTAAACACTTCGAGATATTAGAAAATTTTACTCGAGCCGATTTTTGATTTAGGTTTATTTTTCAAATGGTATCCTGTGAGGAGTGCCAATCTGGCAAAATACGCAATAGGAAAATCTTCCAGGGAGGAACAATTGTATGTGAACCAATACGTCTTGACAATGAATTC
>CM068960.1:104158606-104183957 GCA_035128595.1 Eptatretus atami
TGCTCCAAACAGTGTCCTTGTTGATGGAAAGTTCCTCAGCAATCATCCGCACCGTGAGTCGACCAGCTGCGTGCACCATCTGCTTCACACGCTCGATGTTCTCCGCCATTCTGCTCGTTGAAGGTCTTCCAGACCATGAATCGTCTTCAACCTCCTCCCGTCCCTCTTTGAACCTCTTGTGCCATTCAAATGCACTTGTACGTGACATCGTTTCTTCCCCGTAGACATTGCTGCAAGGCATTTGCGAAAGGACTCGGAAGGTGTTTTTGCCATAGCTTTGGTAAGAAACTTCAGATTGGCATCTCTGCTCGACGACTCCATCGCGCGACGACTCAGTTTACTAACAACGTGTAAAGCCAGCAACCTCCTGGAAAAAATCACACACTGAGCGGCAGTCAAACCATCACCATCATACGAGGTGTGTTCAAAAAAGTATCCCAACCTTAATTTTTCGTGCGTAAACAAATGAAGCTAGGGAGTGCGTGGTTTGGTGCACGTTATGCAGGCCGATCCTAATCCGTATATCGTGCCCCGTGAATATTTTTTGCCTGCTGCAGAAGCTGTCAGTCGCCGACAGACGCGCCGATGAGTGGAGGAAAGTGCAAGTGGAGCGCCGTCGATATTTCGTTTTTGACAAAATGACGAATCACTGTGGTCTCATACGCCAGTGATCACTGTGTTGAGGTGGAATCGCTGTTCACAAGTCTCCAGCATGTCCTGTGCGATCTCCAAACGGAGTTGCTTCTGCTCGATCGTTAGCAGCTTTTTGGGTACGAGCTTCGCTGAGATTTTTTTTTTTGTTTTTTTCTTTTTTTTTTTTTTTTTCTTTTTTTCCTTATCTTTTGTTTTTTTTTTTTTCTCTTTTTTTTTCTTCTTTTTCCTTTTCTTTCTTTCTTTTTTTTTTTTTTTTTTCTCCTTAAGCCCAAATCCCTTCAGTCAGCAATGGAATGAACGGATCCAATGCTGACGCCCCGCCATCGTCTGCAGTTTCTCTGATCGTGATTAGACTGATCCTGCATCCAGCAGGGTCTCACTTGGGTCATGTCGATTCTCATTTCGGGATGTTAGGGCCTACCAGAACGTGCTTCACTTTCCACTGAATGTGCGACCATCTTTGAAGCGGTTTGTACGCACTCTTTTATCTGTGTGGTGTCCCATTGCTTTCGTTCCGAAGGCCTGTTGAATCTATGCGGATTCGTTTCCACTTGGGAATCGCCAAAGCTTTACACAAAATTGAATGCAAGTAGCGTTGTTCAAGTTTTTTCTCGTCATTTTGTCAAAAAAACGAAAATGCCGACCAGGCGCTCACTTACACTTCCTCACTCATCGGCGGTCCTGTCCGGCGACTGACAGCTTCAGCAGGCAGGAAAAATATTTCACGCATAACGGATTAGGATCCGCCTACATACGTCACCTAAAACGCACGCCTCCCTAGCTTCATTTGTTTCGCATAGAAAAAATTAAGGTTGGATAACTTTTTGACACACCTCGTTATATATTGGATGGAATGTTCTAAAGCTGTGACACAACTTCATTCAACTTGTGGTAAGTGGAGCACACAGGCAATGGTCAGGTCCCGTTACTTTTTTAGATGGACCTCGTATGTATGTTTTGTATGTATGTAAAAAATTTTCGAGGCGATTTCCATTAAGCGGAGAAATATTTGACGTCATAACTTTTTTTTCTAGGTGAAGTTTTCAAAAAAATTGCCAGATCGCTATCTTGTCCTGCCCAGTGTATTTTAAACATATATAACGCCAAGTTTCAGGGTTTCGATGAAAACTGTAGGCTGTGAAACAAACAAGGCTCGAATGAGCTAAGATCCTCGTCCTCTAATGATGACGTCATAAAAACGAATATGACGTCGTTGTGATGTATCAGGTTTGCGATAAATTATCTGTGGCTAATTGCTCGGCTTGATTCCCGCAAAGAAAATTCAAAACAGGCTAGCCTAGTTTCGGAGATAATGGGTATTGGCGATTTCCATTAGCGGCGATATTATGACGTCAACTTTTTTTCTAGGAATGAATTTCCAACATCGGAGATGGTTACTGCCTCCGTGTGGGCCTTTCTGGCTATATACATGGCAAGTTTCAACCGAAAGATCCGATAAAACTGCTTGGGTTGTGAAAGCAAAAAATGTCCAAAAAATAGGGAATGACGTCATAAAAATTGATATGACGTCATAGTGATGTATCCAATATGTGCGGTAATTCATACTCTGCTAATGCTGATGGATTCCCGCAAACAGAATTCAAAAGCTTGCATAGTTTCGGAGATCATTTTTTAGGCGATTTCCAATTAGCGGAAGATATTTTGACGTCAATAACTTTTTTCTAGAGGAACTTTCAAAATAGGAGATGGTTACTGTCTGCACAACAGGGTATTTTACATATATATGGCCCAAGTTTCCAGGAAGTTTCGATGTAAACTGTAGTCTGTGAAAGCAAACTAGTTTCGGAGATGAATGGTATAGGCGATTTCCATTAGGCAGCGATATTACGACGATAACCTTTTTTTCTAGGAGAATTTCCAAAATCGGAGATGGCTACTGCTGCGCTGGGGCTTTCTGCATATACATGGCAAGTTTCACGAAGATCGCGATGAAAATGCTGGGTGTGAAACAAAAAATGTCAAAATAGGAATGACGTAATAAAAATTGATATGACGTCATAAGTGATGTATCATATGTGTGCGTTAATTAATCTCTGGTAATGCCCTGTTTCGATTCCCCAAAGCAGAAAATTCAAAAAGCGTTGCCTCGTTTCGGAGATAATTTAGGCGATTTCCATTAGCGGAGATATTTTGATGTCATTAACTTTTTTTCATCGGAGCAATTTTCAAAATTCGGAGATGGTTTAAGCTTCTGCGCAGGGTATTTTTTACATATAATATACTATATATATATATATATATATATATATATATATATATATATATATATATATATATATACATATATATATATATGCCAAGTTTCATTTGGAAAAAGTTTCGATGAAACTGTAGGCTGTGAAACAAAAAAGTTGCGACAAGAACAACAACGTGAGTAAGACTTAGATGATCCCTCACACAGGATCTAAAAACATAATGTATATTCTGTTGTGTAATAATTTTATCGTTTGTATTCCCTGTATCAAGTTAGCAGTACTCCAGTGTGTCTTCACTGCAATGACAATTTTGTTGATAGATGTTTTGAAACAGTTTCAAAAGAGGCCGGAGCTCCTTAACTCGTGTCCACCAAAGTGGAAAAGTCCAAGGTAGCCTATTTCCATGAAACTCTCTTATCAGAGTCCCACCAACCAACACCTGCATCATGCAGTTCACCTTAGGTTACTTTTTCACATACCTGCAGTGTTCTCTTGGCCTCTGTATGGATTACAACAAACATTGATCAGCTGTTGACAAGGACTTTGATGCCTCAGGGATTTGGTTGTCGCAGAGAAAGGATCCATGTTTGTGGTTCGTGACATTTTTCATCCACAATCACTGGGACATGGAAGTTCTGGAGCTGCTTTTCATGCTTGTCCGCCAAACGTATCCAGCGCTGGTATGTCACTCTCTTTTGTGTGCCTGATGCCAGAACTGCTGATGTGGGAAAGGTAATTACCAAAAATGGATCTGGCTTTTCTTGGTGAACAGTTCTTCACTTACCTGATTGATACATCTGCAGATACTTTATTCATCATATATGAGAACATGGGATTTAGGTAGCAATATTTATGCCTCAGGTGAAACACTAAGTGCCACTAACTCTGTGTGATCCTTCTCACTGTTGCTTCCACATCCCTTGCGGTCTGCAATTCTCTGATATCAAAGTACAACGAGAAGGGGGCACTCGTGTGAAGCGCATACCTCCGCCACGTAATGCCTGTATCCACAAGAACATAATCGGACCAATAATTTTTGAATATTATGCTATACATACAGTACTATGTCGTTCTTGTTCCCTATCTCTCAATTGGTGAAGAATCACTTAAAAAATTTGATCGGATCCGGATCTTTACCAAAATTGAATCAGTTCTTCTTGTCACACACCCAACGTTTCTACCAATGTTTCATCGCAAAATCCGTCCCACCAATATTTTTTGAGATAGCCTGCACACAGACAGACGGACAGAGAGGGTGAAACATAACCTCCTTCAGCCTTCGGTGGCAGAGGTAATTTAAAGTCCATGCTTCCTTCAAGAAAGGATTTCCCATTCTAATATATTCCATGACTGACATAACCTGATTCAGCTCTCATTTGTTCATAGTGTTGGGTTTGGAACTCCCTGTTTCTGGTAAGTTGAACCAATTATTGTTGATAGCTGCATAACTTCATTTTTTATTCTGGTATATCTAGTCCTTGAACGCATCCAATGCCCAGCATTTCGGATGAATTCTCACCTGTGTTTCAATTTTGAAATTTTATGGATTGTGTTTTTAGTCAATCTCTACCGAGATGACCTATAAAGCCGGACCAAATGTCCTCGTCCGTACGTCCCGTCCGTAGCGTCCGTCAACAATTTTTTCTTTCCCGATCTTGATGAAACTTAGTAAATGTGGGTAGAGGTCGATGAGTGTTTGCACAAACGATATAACTCTTGTCCGGGTTCAAAGAGGTTAGGGACGAGGTCAATGAGGTCAACGTAAGTTATAAAAATCGCCATTTTTTTCAAAACCTATCGCTCGTCTGCGCATTCTACAAGATATTCGCAACTGTTATTATGATTATGATAGTAAAAATATATTATCTTGTATCCTAAACGGACAGATTTTTGAATTTGCGCTTCGCCGTTTTGATCGTGCACGTGATCTGGAAGATGGCCCAAAAAACGCCGATTGCGATTCAGCAAAGAAGGAAGGAGAAATGAAATATAAATAATATGGAATAGGAAAGCCTAGAAGCGAACGTAGAATTCTTTATTAACATTCGCTCCTGACTTTACATAAAACTTGTTCACAACGGTATACTTGCCCCTAAAAAAAAAACTTATTATAACCGTGGGGTTACGTGTAAGCGCCGGCACCAGCTGATGATTTTGATGCATTTTCCGGTTACTTCGGCCTGGATTCGGGATCAGCGATCAATATGTAAATCACGATTAAAAAAATATTTTTTGATGATGCGGGAGATATCTTTATTAAAAAATTAACTTTGGGGGAAAAATAATTGAATAAATAAATAAATAAACGATCACTTCTGGTGCAAGATAAAAGAAATTAAAGTTCCGGAGAGTTTCAAAATGCACTCCGGTAATGTTAAATACAAAATAAACACTTTACTGTATGGAAAAAATCACTTTCGGAAGTAAATAAAAATTACACTTTGGGAAAAAAAAATTAATTGATAAATAAATAAACACTTACCGGTTCAATGATCTGCCAGGCATGCATCCATTTCCCCATGACAAAAAAAACCGGAAACAAAAAAAAACCAGCAACAAAACAAAAAAGGGAAGTAAAATGTCATAGCCAATGACACGGATTCACATATTGCCAGGGTATTGTGTTTGTTTTTGTTGTTTTGCTATTCTCTTCATGTGCACGCGTTAAGTTAATATTCACAACATAAGAAATAAAAACCCAATCGTGTTTATACAACCTGCACAGTGTTTTAACAACACCGGGAAGCAAAAGTCATAGCTACGACAACGGATTCGAAAATATGCCCAGGGTTATTTGTGTTGTTGTTGTTGTTGTTGTTATTTCCTATTCTCTCACGTGCACGCGTTAAGTAAATTAAGCTCACTTCGTTCGGCTATAAAACACATTTTAGCACTTTTATATTATACATTTTCGCCGAAAGGTGCAAAAGTTTCAAAACGCCGAAAATGTAAACCGTACGGCATTTAATTTTCAAAATATAATTTTGTGCGCCAATGCCGAGTCATCTTATAACACAACTGTGCAGTAGACTGCCAGTAGTCCGGTCCATGGCGTCTGGAGCAGTGGCCAGCGTGGTTCAGATTGACTGTGGTTTCTGGGCGAAAGGTGATTGTTAAGAAGTATGTCGGCGGTAATAAATTCGAGGTGACTGTAATTAGTGATTTAATCACGTAACATCTTGACGCATAAAACGAATATTCTGGCCGAGACGATTGCGCATCAATTCAAGATGCATGCAGCAGGGATGATTGCGCAGGCTCCTCTCGATGCGTGCCGATATCTAACATAATCACCGGCGGACTAGGGCTGCAGGCTGTGGGGCGAAGGCCACGGATCCCGGATGAGGGGATAAGTGATAAATTATGCTAACATGCTTCGGGGCTTTCTGATAATATGATCAATGAGTTACATTCCATATATTAATGAATTAATAATTTAATGAATCTGGCATAACAAAATGTTTTTTCATAACCTGACATGTTACTTTGTGCAGTGGTCCAACGAAACTTCTGTGGAATTAATAATTAATGGAATTTTTGCCGAGCTCTAGACGATTTTTCAAACTCAATATCTCTATAAATAATTGAACAATTTTCATTCTGAAGTTGCATTATATCAGTTGAAGAATAAATCTACAGGATTATCATAAATCTCCGACGAGCTAAGGCCTTTTTTTCGTTTTTTTTCTAACAACCGGAAGTGAATGTCCCAGAAGAGTGGACGGAACGCGGAAAACACGTATTGCACTTATCTGGTGATTCTGATGTGTTTAAATGCCGGCTACTAAAATTGAACAATACATATTTATTAATTATGTCATTTTAGTAGTATTATCCTAGTGTATCTCTGTGAACTATTTCAATCTAAACGGTTAAGTTTGGACTGTTTCGGCGTTACCCTGAACTGAAACATTGAGAAACTTGTGGTATTAATAGAGATTACCGTCAACCCCACATGGGGGTAAATTTTTGTATTTGATGTCGACAGACATTGAAACTGATTTTTCCTGGGCTTTGTTCTTCAAAAATTTCCTTTTTGAATACAGGTTTTCCGCATGCCAGCATATCTCTGAAGAAACAATGCTAGCTGCTTCTGCTAAATGTATGGCCTCAATCATTGTCGTCTTTTTCACATGTTCTTTTAACAGTAACCTCCAATATTCCTAATGAATATTTAAATAAATATCATGGGACCTTGATTTAGGGGGCATGCGTGGTAGGTAAGTTTGGCTAGAATTGTTTTTTTTGTAAATCTGTTGTTGTGTGCCAAGCTTCTGTTGTGTGTAATCAGCTATGATAATGACATCAAGATGTTCTTACGCATAGTCAACATTTTATATACATCTTGGGGAAAGATCTGCTAACTTGTAGACTGGGGCTACATCATCACTTGTTTTGCTTTATTTTCCCTCCATATATGAAAATAGTTCTGCTAAGATTAACAATTGTAATGTGTTAACCTGTTGTGTTTCATCTCACAGAAGGGTTGCTTTATTGCAATCCGCAGTATATTCGCTATGTGCAGTAATCCACGCCACCGTAGAGTGAAGCCCAGTCACACGTCCCTCTGTTGGGGTTCGCACCTCGAATCCCTGGATTACTATGTGTAATTAGGAGAGACACAATCACAGTATGAATGGCTTGTCACGGCAAGGATAATATACGCTTCAACACAACTCAAGAAGTCAAGAACAAGGTCTAAAATTTCCTCTTTAATATCAAACGCAAAGCAAATCAATCAAACAGCCAATCACCTGTGCCCAAGCTGAGCAGAATGCCTATCACGAGTAATAACAAACTGCTATGTCTATCCTTCAGTCACCCCGGGTTTTATACTCATTTTTTAGAGAAAGTCACACTGTTGAAGACATCTTGGCGGTAAGTGGCAACAAAACCAACTAATTCCTGAGCAAAGCACATCTCATGATTAGTGGCTCAACCTTGGTTTTTTTGAGGGCAAGGGACATCTCGTGGTTAACCGAAAAGGATGTGGGTCCAGAGAAGCACCATATTGGGAGTCTTTCTTCGGTTTAGGCATCAACAGGGTCCCTAAATTGTGGAAACTTTACAACCCAGTCCACAGCATTTCAAAACCAGTATCCTTCAACTTTATTCTCCAAGCACCAGGGGATACTTTCACAGCACAGTTCGTGCCATGGAAGATGAGGAAATATTCTCTGCGCTGTAATTTTACTTGGCTGAAATGTCTCCAGATACAATTCATTTGGTTTATATTTTGAATCATTAAGAAAAACATCAGAACAAATTTTAACTAAATGCAAAGCATAAAACACTTTTAATCAAAATAGGATATTTAAAGTAAGTTTTAAATGAAAGAAAACTGAAATCTCTATTTCAGCCCTCAACACCTCATCCGCCCATGCCCCTCCTGTGGTCTTTCCTTTACAAAATATAGAGTTGCCCAGCATCAAATGTCGTACAAATGTTACACCTTCCCCCCATCAATAGCACAAACTTGTACCTTGGTAACCAACGAGCACTAAGATGTACTCCTGATACATAGTACACATGTTCGACTGCACACCGATGTGCAGCAAGTCTATCATAACCCGATATTGCATCAATTCAATTCGATGCTGTGGTTTACGTATTGTGGGCAAGCATGGTACCTAGGCTCAGACAGGGGCGTCACAGGTATATTAACCAACTTGTTCTTCAAAACTGATTCTTGATCTGGCGACTTCCCTCCACAGCATTATTGTCGCCAGATTGTGAGGTATAACCGTAACCGGACCCGTTTACTGACAGTAAAACGGGTCCGGAATTTTTCACGCATGGGTGAAAGAACAAAGTCCTGTTCAAGCAGACTCGCAATTTTGTGCAAACTTATTACTCGACAAAAATCTTTAAGCTGATCCAGCATGATGCTTCCAGACATAGTCTTCAACCTGCAGATTATTTGTCATGGGGGTCTACCACCCTTTCAACGCATCTCTGCCATTTATATTGACAAGCTCTATAATCTGGCCAAACCTCGCCAAACAACAAAATCTTGAGGTTTGGTTATCAAACTGCGGGGTGTTGCCATGGTGATGTGTTACGCTAGACTCGGTATCATCAGCACTAACCTAGTTTTGTAGTTCGCCTTACTGAACATCAGTTGCCCTGGCAATCCATTTGGTTGCTGAGTGAGGTGTCATGCGGGAAGCCATACAAAACACCCGAGGCCGTTTTGACATCTCCACATCCCTGGTATCCTTACTTGTGTTTCTCGTATGATATTTGAAGGATCTAACTAACCCCTCCAAGCAACCATTAACTTAAGGGTGATATGGAGAAGCCCTTGATGTGCTTTATGTGCCATTTCACCATAAGAAATGTTCAAATGTAATCTAAACCCATTGAGTGGACGCATTGCCATTAACCACTTCTTTCAGGCCAAAGCAGCTGAGCAAATCAAACTCTCAATTTCAATGGCCTTATCTCATCGTTATGGTTTTTCATGTGAAATACTTAGGCCAATTTAATCGCTAAGCACAAATCACAGTCAACATAAAGTAACCACTTGAACTCAAGTTTCACAAACCTGAACTGAATCTGCACAACTGCTAGGGTGCGACTTGGCCAACACTCATGGATTAAACCACCTCCAGTGCTTCTAGCTCCTGACAAAGCAATAACACAACTCTCTTACAGTTTGGCTCAACATCAGCACAATAGTCGTCACCATAATAGATTCTTTGCCAAAAGACTTAATCTGGACTATACCTGAAAGTGATGTTCATGTAGACTTGTCCAGAAATGGCTTTTCTGTACCTCATTGGGAATAACGTACACATGACCCACAAGCAAACCAAATAATACACAGAAGTTTAACCGTTCCTACGGGCATGGATATGGGTGTCAGTTTAGGTGAAAACTCCTGTCTTCAGGTCAACCAATTCTGATGAAATAAATCGCTAGAGACAACGCAAGATCAATTGCGAGTAGCCTTAGCTATCAATTCTGTTGAGACTGGCAGGCTCTTCATTTTGATTATAATTTACGGCCGTTTGCCTGAGTTGTACAAAAACAAATGTTGCCTCACGATTACCTTTGTCACCCGTCCTACACCTCGGAAGAAAACGTGACAACCAATGAGCATTAACATTCTGCTGACACATGAATATGCACACAACAAATGTCACAACGATATGCAAATATTTATGGCCAAATTCTGCAAGGTGAAACAGCTCGTACTAATTCCTTTTTTGGGCCCAAAAATGAGTGTGAGAGCTTTGTGGTCAGTGGACCCAAGGTGAAGTGATGTGCAAAAAGATGGTTATGAAATTTTGCAAATCCAAATATGATCTCGAGACCCTCCTTCTCATCTCGAATAGTTTTTTTGGCATGTGGGCAGTTAGGCAAATGGTGTAAAGCAAATCAGGTACTCCCACACTTCCTTTGAGTGTGAAATTATAGCACCGAGCCCGAAATGGGGGTGCATCAACAGCCCAATGAAATAGGCAAAATTTGGGTGAAAGTGAACCAAAACACCCAAGCACCATTATTCCCTGCTGCCACCGAGGTGAAGGAGGTTAGGTTTTCACATTTTTCTGTCTGTTGTTTGTGTGTAGGCTGTCTCAAAAAGTTGTGACAGATCCAGATTAAAATTCTGTGGACAGGTTGGGGTGTTTGACAAGGACAAACTGAATTGGCATTTTGGTTGAAGTATCTGGATCGCGACTACTAGAATTTTTAAAAGTTATTCTTCCACACATTGAGAGAAATGACCAAAAAATGATGTCCGTTCTGTCTGTCGCGTCCATACGTCACCAGACCATACTCTGTGCAGTGTGGTTGGTGCTGCCCTAAAACAGTCCTCCTGGGTCTAGTGAGCACAAATCCTGGGATGGGTCACCACTGACAACAGAATACCAGCAAAGCTTGGATACTCATTTTTCTGAGCCTTGGAAGGATGACAGGCAGAGTCAACTCCCACCTGGTTATTGATTCAACAGCAAAAGCAGGATTTGAATCAGGATCGGAGGATCCAAGCCAACCACCTAAACCATTTAGCAACACGAAGGCTTTTAAAAGGATTATGTAGCAATGACATCTCAAAAAAGTTGTGTGTGGATTCGGATGAAACTTGGTTAGAAATGTTGGTGTGTGACAAGGAAGAATTGCTTCAATTTTGGTGAAAAGATCGCGAATCCGGAATCCGGATCCGGTTCTGATAAATTTTTTTAAGTGATTCTTAACCAATTGAGAGATCGGGCTAAAACCTAATATATAGCACAGTATCTGAAAAAGTTTGGACGGAAATTTGATGACTTGGTGGACATGTTGGGGTGTGCGACAATGAAGAATTAATTGCATTTTGGGTGAAGATGCGAATCCGGATATGGGATAACGATAAATTATTTAATTTTTAAAGTGATTCTTCACCATTGAGAAGGTAGGGCCAAAAACCTTTATACTGTGTTGCATGATATTTCAAAATGTATTGGGCCCGATATGTTCTCATGGATGCAGGGCCCCAAAATTGACGGGGTTTGGGGGCAGAGGTAAAATGGCGCCGCCTTTTCTATAACCGAGTGCCGCTTTCTAGTTTTCGCTTTAATTTCCCAACAATACAATCCAGCATTGCTTATCCACTTACAATTTGGTGATGTCTTCTTTGAGATGCTCAATGTGGTATGTTAATGTAGCCATATCTGGTATGAACTTGCAATAATATTCAACTATTCCCAAGAAAACATACTGGCAACTGCTTTTGCATTCTGTGGTGGAGAAGCTTTTCAGAATGGCTTCCACATTGGAATTTTCAGGGATAAATACCCTCCAGCCATCTAACACAGAACCCAAAATGCTAATTGGAGGGCTTGCATGAAAAAAAAAACATTTTGGGTTTCTGAACCTTCAAACCAGACTCATCCACCACTTGAAAGCACATAGCCTGGTGTTGGCTTTAGTGTGGTAGGGTGGTGGCTGGGTGCGCTAGGTACTGAGTTGAAGCTCCTGGACCACGAATTAACAACTAGGGGGTTGAACTCAGCCCGTCATTTCCTTCCAGGTCGGGAGATGAGCACCAGTTGACCTGGTAATAGGGCACGCATCAGCGGCATACGCCATGCCCCTAAACCAATGAATCCCACCAGCAGCCAAACAGGCAGTAGCCACGATGGGAACTTGAGCACAGCTTTCAAGTTTTAACTTCAAATGCTTATCAATCTTCCCAACCAGTGTTGTCATCATTTAACAATCCAACATCAAACTTTGTAAAAATCTACCAAATTGCTTGTAAAATGCAATGCCATGTCATAGGGAACCCTGTTTTTTTCGGGAAAGACTGGAGAGGCGTATTTTTATGTTATAATTTCTTGTGGTTTTTGCTCGCAATAAGACCTGTTCTACACTTGTGACAAAATCTATTTTGCTAAATGGCAAAGGGACCTGTTGCACGACTTGTAAAAATATAAGGCCTTGCCTCCTCTATCTAACAGTTACACTTACACATCCTTCCAACGCATCCTGAACCCTGGTTTGAAACAGCATGGTTTGCTCCAGAACGTTCTCCAGTTTCAACTGAATTACTGCCATTAGCTTTGACACTTCCCAGTTCAAATGAACTCTGACATAGCTCCTAATTCCTTGAAAACAAAGTAGGGTCTGTCACCCTTCACTCATACAGTGGCCTAGTAAGCTGTTTGTCTTTCATATTTGGCTTTCAGCCAATCAGCTCACTACATAACCTCAGCAAGCCTCATGCATTGATGGCACCTTTTCAATTTCACATCTGTAGGTTGCTAATGACAGTTGTGCTAACTTGTCTAAATTTCCAAATAACAGTGTTCCGATAACTTCTGACAAACTTTGCTCGCCATGTCCAGTTCCCAATGCGTTGATCCTCGCTTCAAAACTGCGCATCAGACCGAAATTTTTAAGTTTGCCAGTTTGGTTTTCACAGCATGAAGCATGAAAGATGCTTCATGTCCACTGTTTTCAAATTTACAGCTTTTCACTTCAGTTGCATCACCACATACCAGACATTTGGAGGTTTCTTCCACTTCGTTGTTTCCACTGCAACTGCAGATCTCACATGTTTCCTTTTCCTGTCACAGGTGCCAGATTATTTTATTTGCACGCAATGGCAATTATTCCAATATCTTTATTTTCCATGCGTCCACACATGGAGTACTACTGTACTCCATGATGCTACAAACATCGCCAAACTGATTTTTTTTTTTTTTACCACATTGGAAGCATTCATATCAGGCATCCCAACATTTGGCGTGATCTTTTACATAGTTGAATGTGGATGGCAGGTTTTCCATTGCTTCGCATGCTGGTATTCAATTTCCAATAGCCTTGTTGAGGTAACAAGCCCTTCTCCAAACAGCAGCTTCATAACCATGTTACTACTTTTGAAAGCCACATACCCAGCCATGTCCAAAAATGCTTTTTCAAGAGTAAAGTCCTTAAACTCACAATGTTCAGAGAGTTTCTTCCAACTCGGCTAAGAATGCATTCACACTTTCGCCTGTCCCTTTTTGAAAATTGGTTGTAAAACCAGTGGTGCTCTGCCGATCACCAGTGGGTTTTTGCGTAAGAGATGGTCCTTTAACCCACTCTGTCAGTTGATGCAAAATGGCTTTTGGGAGAGACCGTTGGCTATGGCGAGGCTTTTCACAGTAAATATCGTCTTCAAGCCACAAACTGCTAGCGGGATGGGATTGTTTTTTTTGCATCCTCTGTAATGTCATTGACCTAGATAGAACTCCAAGTCGTTCAGTATATTTTTTGTAAATCAACCGCATTCTTTTGAATTTGCTGAACTCTTTCAAAACAAGACAATGAACAGGCAGATGTAAGAAACGAAGGTACTCACGGGGTTCCTTTTCAGACTCCTGGGACAGTTTGCATTGGTTTGTCCAAAATGAGCATTGTGATAAAGTCCACAGTCCGTTAAGAAATCGTCTTTTATCGTCGCTGTTGTGTTCATCTCAATGCAGGGCTTTTTTTGATGTAAACAAAACTTTTATGCAATCGCAGTATGTCCACTCACCACGCCTTTACATTATCCATGCCACCAGGGAATGAAGTCACCCTTGCCAACCGGAAGTCACGCTGCCCGTGTTCTTGCAAGTATAGAAATGGCGTTCGTCTCAAACATCATAATATAGTAAGCAACCCAAAATACAGCACCAACAAAGTTCTCTGTGTTTTCCATGAGCTTCACTGACATTTGCTTTATGCAGCTTTATCAGACACAGACATTTCTACATGGTACATCTTGTGCTATCTGTCTTCTGAACTGAGTTTTGTCAAGTAATTTGGATAGCACCCTACCACGACCCCTTTGCTCAGCTTGATGCGTGGCACACGCAATCCTTTAAGATTATTGGAATGTCCCACGAAGAACCTGGGTCTTTATGTTCCCATCCACAGACACAGGTTAGTAATCTCTCTTTATTGTACCCCCTCCTTTCAAACACGCTGAGAACAAAGGGACTTTGCCGTTCACGCAAATGTGGGAAAAGAGGTGTTTCTGGATCAGACACAATCGCGTTTATCTCGCCCATCACCATTCCCCCATTATTTCACCTTGGTAATCAGGTAGTCGGCATGGACAACAATACTTGATGAACTTTTTGCCATGTTGACACCAATGTGACATGAGTGCTGTGCTTTCTGACTCACTGAGACGTGGCTTGAATGCCAACCATCCGGGATTATTGGCGAATCCACCAACTAGATGGTTTCTCGATGTATCGAATGGACAGATCCGAGGAAAATTAACTGCTAAGTAAAGGGAGGTGGGGATGTTTCTTTTTCAACACCTCTTGTGTAACGAACATTAATTTCTCAGTTCAGTTCACTGGACCTGGATAATGCTTGGTGATCAAGTTGCCACCCTTACTACCTTGCCTCAAGGAATTATCATTGCGGTTATCCGCTGGCTGCTGTCTCATACACCACATGCAATGCCACAACACAGCACTTCATTAACTTTCGGAATATTATTTTTCGGCTATGAAATCACCTACTCCTGATGGTCCGTTTCCGTCGTTTGCTGGAGATTTTCAACCCATTTGCTAACCTCAAGAAGGCGCTTCCCAGTATTTCCAAAAAGTCACATGTCTAACAAGAGGCAATAAGATCTTCAGACCACTGCTAAACAACAATTAAGGGCTCGCTTATCATTCGGTACCCAAAATGCCCTCACTATGGTAAATCCGATGCATTCTTGCAGTTTTCCCTGATACCGAAGAATATAAAAGGAACTTAAATGCCTGTCATAAGGACGCATGCAGTGCCTGTGCAGAAAAATCCATTGTTTTAGCTCGCATGGGTGTTTTTGAACTATTTAAGGACTGACTGGAACGTATTTAAGGAGTCTCTGCTGATCTGGGATTGAAATACCGACACTGTTACCCATTAACGTGAAGTTTTTGTATCGAAACCTGGTGTTCCAACTAAATTGGTCCGGAGCTATCCTCTAAACCAAAAAGCCATGGTTCAACAAGTGATATTTGTGACAAACTACGGGCTACGGGCTGACGCATTTCAAAGCAGTGATGAATCTATGTACAAAAAAGATTGCGCTACAACCTCGAGAGAGGCATCAAAACTTGCCAAGCGGCACGTGCAGAAAACAAGCTGGATGATCAATTCCAAATGAGAAGGAATTCATGCCAACTATGGCATGGGGCTCCAGGGCCATCACATCATATAGATGAAATCGAAGGAAAGTTTGACAGCTCTGATGCCAAGTTGCCCCAGAAAAACACTTTAAACGACTTCTACGCCCGTTTTTGACATGGTGCAATGCTGAACCACACCTCACTTTGTGAAATTGATTCTGAGGCTGGCCGCTCTGGAAGTCCCAGTCCAACAGTGAGTAAAACTTTTCGCTCGGTGCAGGTTCAAAAAGCCGCTGGCCCTGATGGAATTCTATCTTGGTGCCCCTTAGGTACTGTGCGCAGATTAGCTATCTGCAGTTTTCAATTCACTGACATTTTTAATTACTGTTCAGCTAAGCTGGGTAATCATTCCATTATGTTTTTTAAAAAAATCGGTCATCGTAACAATAACCGAAAAGGTCTCTGGCCACGTGCCGAAAACAGTGACTGGGAGTCCAACTAAAATATCAGTCCCATAATGAAATGTTTTGAATGTTTTGAATAATTGACTCACCATCAAGGCTGGCCATTCCTGAAACTCCAGACCTGTTTTAGTTTGCCTATCAGTCAACCGTTCTGTTGATGACGGCCGTCTTCACTACCCTCCACACCATTTTATGACATTTCTGGATAAGAGTAATACCCTATGCTAGGATGTGTTTTTTGATGATGACATTCTGCTTTTTAATACCATTATTCCCTTCTAAAATTATTTGTGAAAGCCTTTGGGATATCGAACTGTGTCATTTTAATTTTGTAAATTGGATTTTAGACTTTTTAGTGATAGGCCACAGGTGGTGAAAATTGGCAAGCTGCATTTGTCCTCATCACTTGTCTTGAAAACGGGGGCTCTCAGGCTAATGTGTTTAAGTTCCTCTGCTTTATTCACTTTTTTATTTATGATTGTGCTGGCTTGTCCTAGAAAACAACTTCCTGGTTAAATTTGCGGATGACAATGACCTTAATTGGCCTGATCATGAATGATTGAAATGGCGTACAGAGATGAGGTTTAAGGACCCTGGAACAGAGTGGTGTTCAGCGAACATTTCAATACTGAATGTCTGCAAAACTAAAAGAGAGTTATTGGGGATTTTTAATGCGAAGTCTTGTGTTACACGTGCCTAATATCACCATTGATGGTCTTAGAATGTTGAGACTGTAAAGTTCTTTCAATTTCTGGGCAATCACATTTACATGATATGTCCTGGACTCTGAAATATTGGAAGTATTGCTAAAAGGGCTTAGCAGTGCCTGTAATTCCTTCAATTTGGTTGAAAAAAATTGTATGCATGTTCAGCGACTTTAGTGAACTTTTTATCGCCGGTGTTATTGAAGTATTTTAATGGATCGATTAATGTTTGGTTCAGCAACATCACTGCATACATTTGGTGACCTCAACTTGTTGGAAAAAGAGTTATTCGTATTGTGCAGAACCGATCATTGGTGTTGACCTCCTGCCACTCCGAAAGTTAGTAAACACATCGAGATGTTTTTGCCAAAGCCTCAAATATGCAACGATTCTAGTCATCCTGCAATTTACATCTTTTCAACGCACTATGTTCTGGCCATTGGCACTGCAGTATTAAAAAACATCCACCAACCGTTTCGGAATAATTTTTATCCTCGGTGTGGTTTTTCCACTTTAAACCATGAATCTTGAATTTTTAGATTTTTTGTGTTTTGTCAAATTTATTTTTATTTGAGAGCACTCTTATTCAAAGAATTCTAATGGCACTCACCTGTGATATTTCATATGTGCCTACATATGGCTATAAAATTATGCTGTAAATATGTTGTAATAGCGAGCGCGTATTTATAGCCTCTGTTGGAGATTGCGTGGGAGCGCTTCGTCATGCTCCACACATTTTGATTTACATCTCGCACCCAATGGCACTTGCCTGTCTGCCTTTTTGGGGTTGCATTGGCGGGAACAACCGTCTCGTTGGCAGACTGCTTTTTGTTTTGTGCAGATTATTCAGTTTTCCATGTGAAATAATCTGCAGGCTGATGATCTGCCATTACAGCCAGAGGGTGCTTAATGACATTTAAATTGATGACCATGGTCATCATCGTGAGATATTTTTATGTGGTATGCCCAATCCTGATGATGGGAAAATAAGTTTTCGAAATCCGGAAATCGGTGGCTCTGTTTGATGTTTTAACCAGTGATGTCCTTAAATTGTCTGTCTTTGACATGAAGTGGCCGTGCTGAGCCCTCTGGGTTTGAGGCGTGCTTTGTTCCTGGAATGTGCGGGATTTCACATCCCATTTGGAGATCGGATAGAGCAGCTTGTCATCCTCGCAAACATGTTTTGGATTTTTAAATCTCAATCTGAATGGCATTTTCGCTTCGGTGTTTTGGGTTGCATTGGTTGGGAACATCATCTGAATGCAGACAGGCTTTTGTTTCTTTCCAGATTATGGCGTTTTTTTCCGTGTGACAACAATCTGCAGCTGAATTTCTCTCCAATACAGCCAGAGGTTGTTAATGACGTGTGTGTAATATATATATATATAATATATATATATATATATATATATATATATATATATATATTATATATATATATATAAGTATATATAATATATATATATATTGTTTTCGATCTGAAGAAGATGCATAAATCACCGCAAAGAAGGCCACACAAGGTACGAGCTTTTCTGTTTTGCCAAATTCATACCAGAGTTCCTCCACAGCTAATAAGACATTTCACAAATAGTAACACACAAGAATCCAATGTTACACACCCACTGCAACTGCCAGACAAGGTTCATCGCTTGCATTGCGAATCATCAGCGACAGCGCATACAGCATGTAAACGCAATGAGGCTCCAAGGCAATGTAGCAATGCAAATGTCAAAAGCAGGAGGTGTCATCTAATTTATATAATCCCTAGCTACCTGGGGTTAGTTGATTAGGTGAGAGCTGATTGGGCTTATTCCTCTCCATTCACAGGTGGGAGATGTGGGTGGGTCTTTCTTTACATATACATAATATATATATATATATATATATATATTATTTATTGACTCGGCTCCCATGCTCTTCCAGCTGAAGAAGCTGCATACGGAAGCAGACCCCTTCCCAGAATTCCTCTCACCTGTAAAGATGTTCACAAATAGTAAACAGATGAGAATCTCAATGTTACATCCCCTCAGCTGCTGAACCGGTGTTCTCGCTTGTTGGTGAATCAATAGCGGACAGCAGCAGAAGAAATGCACGCCAAGCCAGCTCCCAGCATGTACCGTATGTGTAAACGTCAATAAACAATCAAACATGTTAATGAAAATCGAGACACCCACAATCTCTCACGCTATGATTGGAGTTAATTGATTAGGTGAGAGCTAATTGGTTATTAAACTCCATTCAGTGGAGAGAGATGTGAGTGGGTCTTCGTTTTCATAGCTTATGTGTATATATAAATATATATATATATATATAATATATATACACACATATACATATTCGGTATTTATGACGTAACGCTGCTCACCTGTCGGCAAAAGGTGACGTGACTTTTATACACCCGCATTTTGAACAAAGAATGGTATTGAAGTCACATTCTGTAAAATTATGGTTCAATATAATAATGTTAGTTCGCACTTTACAAAGGAACTTGAATGCAGGAGGATGCCATTAGGCCGCATCAAAGCCATGGTTGGTTTGTCAATGCTCCATCTTTTTAATATAATCCATGAGTCAGGGAACCTAATTTTCACTTCGGCACGCATTTTGAGGGCAAACGCTTATGATTGTTTATCGTCTTATATCTGTAGATGGATGAAAACCCTGCTGGCATGTCAGAGTGGCAAGAGGCAGCATATATTAAAGACTGGGTCATTCAAATGGCGATCCAAAAATGCAAAATTTTTTTTGAAGTATAGTTCGCTGAGGCTTAAGTCAATGGTTTCTCAACCTGTGTTTTTGGTCATTTGGCCTAAAAATATTTGATTGAGATAGTGAAATATCTTTTGGATTGTGTTCCGCAGCTCAATGTTCGATGAGCCATTTCCAAGATGGCGACCAAAGGAACATGAAATTGTAGAGAAACAAAAATGGATCCCATTTTTCAAGCTTTATTTGCACATTTCTTTTCATGATTTGATTGGAAATACATGCACTGGCTGTGGCATCCACAGGAAGATGAATATCGAACTATGTTCCATGTAAGACTCACATACCCACGTTTAGAGTAATTTGGAGAATCAATTAGATAATTCACCCCTGTGTGACTCATTTATGAAGTTATGACCACACAAGTCAGTTCAATTTCACAGATGCGTATTCTGGTAATACCTTACTTAGAGTTCAATCATTTTCTGTCCTTTCGACTTGCGTCAGATGCGAAAGCATCGACTCCTGTCTATTTGACTTTCTGGAAAAGAAGTTTTTCATGTGGCAGAAATGGAAAACCACGGTTAATGAATACCAATCCATTCAGGACCATAGCTCTGTTCAAGAGCGTTGTTGCTGCCGAAGCAGTCCCTTGGCTTTTGAACATTTACAATAACAGAAACTCAAGGATGATATCTGGAGTGGGAGGACCTGTCATCTCCAGGAAATAACAAGGTGGTCATGCTCTTCACTCCATCGCATGCCCATCTGCAGAATTTGGTATGTTGGAATTTCTCTCCAGACTGTGGAAACGCACACTGCGATTGGTAATTTGTTCTCAAAGTATGCATGTTCGGACAATCCTCAATATGAGGGCAGTTGACCAGATTATCATAACCTCGTTTCACCAAGAACAACTGATGACGAAGCACGTTAACCTCAGTTGGTGTTATATTTGGCTGCATACAGTTGACCTGTGAAGTCTTGAAGGATGTCAACAAGTTTGTGGCAGTACGCAGGCAATCTCTCACTGAATGAATGTCTTGCTTGGTACTCTGTGTTCTTCGATAATAGTTTAAAGCCTTGAACGATGCCTTCAATCCCAAGTGTCATTGCAGGTCAGGCCTGATCAGATCAGTGACTTTGGATTACACATACCATGTAAAACCTGTACCGAACGGATTTCATCGTGGGTCATAGTGACGAACCATCTGCCCCACCAGGTTTCTTTTGAGGGTGGTATGGATTATGGACATCCAGCAGGAACTGGAAAACAAACCCTGTCAAAGGGTAGACGAGTTCCTTGTGAGCCACGGCAATCCATATCTGGTGCCAAATGCGTCTGTGGATGTCCTCCTCCCGTGTGTAACATTTCCGAGGCAGGTGTGGCAGGAATTTGCACACCGGCCACTTGTAAGCACTTCACTCCACAAAACACGCGAAACACATAAAGAAAACTGAAAAACGCACTCCATGGGGAGTAACCTCCTGTGCAGAATGCGCCATCGCAGGACAGCTCACTAGTGACGGATTGGGGACAAAAGCCTTCAGGACCGACAATCTTTGATGATGAGGAAAAACATGGGGTAAAGCATCCAGGTTGGATTGTGGGTGTGGCGTATCAGGGTGGTGGGCTGAGGTGTCGGCCACAGATGGTGGTCTCCTTGCGTTAATCTGAGAAAAGTACTTTCAGGTGGGTGCCTGGAATGGTCCTATCCCGAAGGAGTTCAGATGGATCAAGCCTGTCTTTGGCTATGAGACATGTGTAACGTTCCCATGGATCTGGAACTGTGAACGCAGAATAACACCAACGTTACTTGACTTTGGCATGGCTGGCACAAGGTTTCAGACACCCACAGCTTCATTCTTTCTTGGTATTCCAGTGATGGTGGTGTTTTTGGGCAAAGGAGATTGACCATGTGCTCGTTGAAGGTCACTGAAGGATGATTCAGAACTGCAGGTCTACGCGAAGTGACCAGTTCCTCAATACCGCCACAGGCTTGTTGAAAGCACCTCTGAAGTTGGAGCTTAAATCCAGGAGAAATGTTACATCCCAGCTGAGGCTTAGATGTTAAAAGGCCAGGGAAAAGAGGGTAGCTCAGGAGTTTGGCAAACAGGCTGAGTGGGGATTTGGGGGTCCCTTGGTGGCTGTGGGGAATCCTGGATGAGTTTGTGGAGGTACCTTCAAGACTACAATCCTTTGATGTTGGCAGCAATGTCAATGGAACCCATAGTAAGAGGAACTCTGTCCTGCCCAAGGGACATGGATACCATTGTACCATGAATCACAGGGCCAGGGTTTAATGGCACAGCTAAGCTGTTTGGCATGAGCTAAGGTGTAAAACTCTACATGCGCTAAGGGCAGACAAGGAAGGCTATTTGCGAAATCTGTGAAGGGTTAAGAGCATCATCTTGTGAATGAATGATTCTCGTCCTGCTAACAGAGGAATTGTGCATTGTGTTCCTCCAAGCCTGTCCCTGCGGTGTGTTGCTGTTGAGCAGAGGGTGGTGGGCGCTCTTGACAGGAGTCCGAAGTGAAGGACCACTGGGCCAGTTAGCTTTGATTGGATATACAGGCTGACACACCAGCTGTTGAGTTTGGATGTGAGGGGTACACTATCCGCATTGTGACTCTCCAATCAACTGCAAACTGCTTCATCTTGTGAAACGCAGCAGACTGGCAGTGAAGCTAGGTGAAAGGGGTAAAGCCCCATTGATTCTGTGGCATCAATGCATGGAACCTCGAGGCTGGTGGAAAGGCTGGTACTCGTGTCACTGCATGCAGATTCTGTGCTCTGTTTGGAGCACAGGCATCACTCCAACTGATGGAAAAGGGGCCTTGTTGTCCCTCTCCTGGAAAGGGAAGGGTGATCGCTAGAACTGCAAACAACTCCAAGGTTGATGCTGCTCTCAGTGCTGGGCAAGGTCTATGCCAAGGATAATTCTTCATCGGTTCACCTCATCTTGCTCGAACACTCTGCGCCCTGGAGGCAGTTGGGCTTTAACAACAAAGAAATCAACGGCATTTCCTTGCTCTCCGGGTCCTCACCGAAACGCAGATGAGAGTTTGGCAGGGGCTTCTCGCAGCCTATGTTGATCGCTCCGCAAGCATTTGATTCAGTGAATCGGGATGCACTCAGGGGGGAGGATTCACCATCTTCATGAGTTTGCCCACCAAATTTGTGCAATCTGATTTTCTGACTGTTTACTTGGTGTAGAGAGTGCTGTGAGTGTTTGTGGTTCCATCTCCGACTTGTTTCCAACTTGGAACTGGAAGTTTTTTAGGGTGGTTGTATTGGCACCACATCTCTTCAGCACTTGGATTCTGTGGAAGATGTGGAGAGATCAAGCTGTTGGTGGCATCACTTGGAAATATGCAGGATATGCTGACCTCAAATTTTCGCAGATGATGCAGTCATCCTTGGTGGAAACACCAGATGTCTTTTAGGGCCCTCAAGGCACTGAATTTTTGGAATCGGAGCGCCGCTGGACTATGGTTCCTGGATCAAACAAAAGATCCAGGCTTTCAAATGACATGTTGCGATGGCTGCATCATGAACTATGCTGTTTGTGTGAGGAACATTGACGTGCACGGAGAGATTCGCTTACCTTGGCAGTGATATTCATGTCTGCAGGTTGTGAATCTGGAGGTCAATAGACATCAGGGTTTGTACTGGGGAAGCATGGATTCACTAGATCATGGAGTGTGGCACTGTCGTAGCCTATTGCAGAAGTACGAAAAAGTCCGAGTATTTCAGGTCCTTGGTGCTTTCAGTCTTGCTCTCGCAGATATGTGACTTGGGACTCTGACAAAGGGAATCTGAGATGAAGACTTAACTCTTTCAGAACGCAGGTATGCTTCAGAGAATGCCTTGGCTTTTGCTGATCAGACTTTGGTGTCCAATGAAGCCGGTTGCTGAGAGAGAGACTCAAAATGATATTTGTTTCTGCATAGTTTTGGAAGGCATCAGCTGTGGCTGTATTGACATGTGGCTTCAATTCTGACGCTGATTCTGCTCACTAGATTCTCTCAGTGAGGGAGGCCTGGTTGAGTGGAGAAGGCCAATGGGATGACCGCGTGCCTCATGGTTCATCAGGTTGAATCGCATCGAAAGGAGATGGGTAATTAAAAAAAAAAGGGCCCCCAGGCCCCATCCCCCCCCCCTGGGCCCTGGAAGAATGGGCCGATGGAGGCCCCTGAGTACGCGACAAAAGTGGATAACAGGCAACGTGTTTGCTTCCAGCACATGCTCCCATACCTAACCTTTACATAACGCAAGTGAACTAACCTCTTGTGTGTCACATCTTGTGAATGCATGCAACCTGGGTAATTGCTTACATTAGATCCTGACGCACCTGCTGCAGCAACATTGTTTAATGGCAAATAATCTTTCTCGATTCTTGACTGAGAGAGGATGGAAGAGGTGAATATTCATATGTGCCAACTCATCAGGCTGTGGTGGCCAGCCCATGGTGTAATTTTTGTCCTGTGACTCCTGAAACATCTTTCTTATGGATAGAACAGCCTTCCGTAAGAAGCTGTGTATGATCACTGTTCCACCTTCTCCTTGTACGATTCGCAACGTCCGCTTGAATTTTACCATGTGCTGTATGGCCAATTCGCATCAGTGAAAGATTACCATTATACAAGGCAGAAGTTTCCGCATGTTAATTTGGGATAGTTCACACTGTCTTGAAATTCCCTTGGATTTTGATGAAATGCTTCTTTGTGGTGTGGTCCTTAACCGCATAACACCTGGTGTTTCATGTTGCCGCTGATAAGTTTGGTCGGTTATCCTGGTCATCAGATTACATTGTGGTGCCAGAAACAGATATTGCCCCTGAATAAGGTTATGCAAACAGAATCTCGTGAGCATCCTTTCAACATCTGTGTACTCTTGGTTCACAAGCATCCAGGTGAAACTCTGGTCTTACCATAGTCCTCTAGTGTAATTATGGTAACATGTTCTGTTGATTGGTTTGCCTCAGCAAGCAACCCAACTCACAAGATGTAATAGCCAATGTCTTGTTATCTTCATTCAGCGTGATATTTGTAAAACCTTCTGGTTCTGAACGAAGCTCACATGTCCTTCATGAGAGGCTCCATGGAGATTGAGCATTTACTGTACTTGCTGCTTTTATCATAAATATACAAACCTCATCGAACACCTGAGAACTACTTCCAAAGCGCTTGATTCTCTTGATGAATCTCCCTTTGTTCTGTCACGGTGAATTTGCTTTGATATCCTTGCTGTGGAATTTCGGGCTTGGCTATTTTGTGTTTGAATGTGTCCCGACAGTGCTTGTGAACAAAATATCAGGAACATTGTCCCTGGTGACAGATGCAGGATGAGTGTCAAAAGTCCAAATCCTTGCAAGGTTTGAGGAGTGTGGCCCATGAAACAACTGGTTCTCTCAGGGTGACAATATCTTTGTACGGGAAGTGTGGAAGAACATATTATGCACATGTGCATATCGGCTGATGGGATACGAGCTCTTTGTCGGGGAACATGCTTGCGGAATCCACAATTCATCATCTCGGAAATGGAGATAGTGGCCTCAACAGTTTATTCCATCATCAATTTGTCAATCGTAATAAAACAACTCCATATCATGCTCTCTGTTTTGATGTTCACTGTAGTATCTTGTAGGGGCCCAGTCAATCTTGCTCCATAGGTGTGCTGAACTCGGTAACTGACGTAATTGCAGTGACACTTCTGTGGGCTTTTAAAGGTTGTATGGGTTAGAAGCAACACTTTTGATAAGTCAGGTGTCTGGGGCTCGAGAGGGACCTGTGGCTGCAAGTATCGACTCAAGCTGCCTCAACATCCTATAGCGACCATACAAATAATGAGCAATGATAGAATATTGACTTATTTAAGATTGTTTAATTTGTTGGCTTTACATTTAGACTGAACAGTGTTCAAAAAATAATCAAAAAAACAATAACCCAATAACAATCAAGCATTCATGCTTTTCGCAGAACAATCTTTGGAAAGATAAATCACTAATGTAGC
>CM068960.1:104189853-104227115 GCA_035128595.1 Eptatretus atami
AGTCGACAAGAACAACAACGTGAGTAAGACTTAGAGATCCTCCACGAGGATCTAAAAACATATGTATATTCTGTTGGTGTATATTTTATCGTTTGTATTCCTGTATCAAGTAGCAGTACTCAAGTGTGTCTTCACTGCAATGACATTTTGTTGAATAGATGTTTTGAAACAGTTTCAAAAGAGCCGAGCTCCTTAACTCGTGTCCACCAAAGTGGAAAAGTCCAAGTAGCCTATTTCATGACACTCTTTCAGAGTCACCACCACACCTGCATCATGCAGTTCACCTTAGGTTACTTTTCACATACCTGCAGTGTTCTCTGTGGCCTCTGTCTGGATTACACAAACATTGATCAGCTGTTGACAGGACTTTGATGCCTCAGGGATTGTTGTCCAGAGAAGGATCCATGTTTGTGTTCGTGACATTTTTCATCCACAATCACTGGGACATGGAAGTTCTGGAGCTGCTTTTCATGCTTGTCCCCAAACGTATCCAGCCTGGTATGTCACTCTCTTTTGTGTGCCTGATCAGAACTGCTGATGTGGGAGGTAATTACCAAAATGGATCTGGCTTTCTTGGTGAACAGTTCTTCACTTACCTGATTGATACATCTGCAGATACTTATTCATCATATATGAGAACATGGGATTTAGGTACCAATATTTATGCCTCAGGTGAAACACTAAGTGCCACTAACTCTGTTGTGATCCTTCTCACTGTTGCTTCCACTCCTTCGTCTGCAATATCTCTGATATCAAGTACAACGAGAAGGGCACTCGGTGGAGCGCATACCTCCGCCACGTAATGCCTGATCCACAAGAACATATCGGGACCAATACATTTTTGAAATATTATGCTATACATACAGTACTATGTCGTTCTTGGCCCTATCTCTCAATGGTGAAGAATCACTTAAAAAATTATCGGATCCGGATCTTTACCAAAATTGAATCAGTTCTTCCTTGTCACACACCCAACGTTTCTACCATGTTTCATCCAAATCCGTCCACAAATTTTTGAGATAGCCTGCACACAGACAGACGGACAGAGAGGGGTGAAACATAACCTCCTTCACCTTCGGTGGCAGAGGTAATTAAGTCCATGCTTCCTTCCAAGAAAGGATTTCCCATTCTATATATTCCATGACTGAACATAACCTGATCAGCTCTCATTTGTTCATAGTGTTGGGTATTGGAACTCCTGTTTCTGGTAAGTTGAACCAATTATTGTGATACTGCAAACTTCTGTTTTATTCTGGTCATATCTAGTCCTGACACCATCCAATGCAGCATTTCGGATGAATTCTCAACCTGTGTTTCAATGAAATTTATGGATTGTGTTTTTAGGTCATCTCTACCGAGATGACCTAATAAAGCCGGACCAAATGTCCGTCCGTCCGTACGTCCGTCCGTTACGGTCCGTCAACAATTTTTCTTTCCGCATCTTGTATGAAACTTAGTATGTGGGTAGAGGTCGATGAGTGTTGCACAACGATATAACTCTTGTCCGGGTTCAAGGTTAGGGACGAGGTCATGAGGTCACGTAAGTTATAAAAATCGCCATTTTCAAAACCTATCTCGTCTGCCATTCTACAAGATATTCGCAACTGTTATTGATTATGATAGTAAAAATATATTATCTTGTATCTAACGGACAGATTTTTGAATTTCCTTCCCGTTTGATCGTCACGTGATCTGGAAGATGGCCAAAAACGCCGATGCGATTCGCAAAGAAGGAAGGAGAAATGAAATATAAATAATATGGAATAGGCAAAGCCTAGAAGCGAACGTAGAATTCTTCTTACATTCGCTTCTGACTTTACATAAAACTTGTTCACAACGGTATACTTGCCAACTATACCGTGGTACGTGTAAGCGCCGCACAGCTGATGATTTTGATGCAATTTCCGGTTACTTCGGCCTGGATTCGGGATCAGCGATCAAATAATGTAAATCACGATTAAAAAATATTTTTTGATGATGCGGGAGATATCTTTATTAAAATTAACTTTGGGGAAAAATAATTGAATAAATAAATAAATAAACGATCACTTCTGGTCAAGAATAAAAGAAATTAAAAGTTCCGGAGAGTTTCAAAATCACTCCCGGTAATGTTAAATACAAAATAAACACTTCTGTCATGAAAAAATCACTTTCGGAAGTATAAAATTAACTTTGGGAAAAAAATAATTGAATAAATAAATAAACACTTCCGGTCATGATCTCCCGGCATGCATCATTCCCCATGACAAAAACCGGAAACAAAAAAAAACCAGCAACAAAACAAAAAAGGAAGTAAAATGGTCATAGCCAATGACACGGATTCACAATTGCCAGGGTATTGTGTTGTTTTTGTTGTTTCCTATTCTCTCATGTGCACGCGTTAAGTAATATTCACAACATAGAAATAAAACCCAATCGTGTTTATACACCGCACAGTGTTTAACAACAACCGGAAGCAAAAAGTCATAGCTAACGACACGGATTCGAAATAGCCAGGGTTATTGTGTTGTTGTTGTTGTTGTTGTTATTTCCTATTCTCTCACGTGCACGCGTTAAGTATTAAGCTCACTTCGTTCGCTATAAAACACATTTTTAGCCTTTTATATTATACATTTTCCGCCGAAGGTGCAAAAGTTTCAAAACCCGAAATGTAAACGTCGGCATTTATTTTCAAAATATAATTTTGTGCGCCAAAATGCCGAGTCATCTTTAACAAACTGTGCAGTAGAACTGCGCAGTAGTCCGGTCATGGCGTCTGAGCAGTGGCCAGCGTGGTTCAGATTGACTGTGGTTTCTGGGGCGAAGGTGATTGTTAAGAAGTATGTCGGCGGTATAAATTCGAGTGACTGTATTAGTGATTTAATCACGTAACATCTTGACAACGAATATTCTGGCCGAACGATTGCATCAATTCAGTGCATCAGCAGGGATGATTCGCAGGCTCCTCTCGATCGTGCCGATATCTAACATAATCACCGGCGGACATAGGGCTGCAGGCTGTGGGGCGAGGCCACGGATCCCGGATGAGGGGATAAGTGATAAATTATGCTACATGCTTCGGGCTTTCTGATTAATATATCAATGAGTACATTCCATAATTAATGAATTAATAATTAATGAATCTGGCATACAAAATGTTTTTTCATACCTGACATGTTACTTTGTGCAGTGTCACGAAACTTCTGTGGAATTAATAATTAATGAATTTGCGAGCTCTAACGATTTTTCAAACCTCAATATCTCTATAAATACTTGACAATTTTCATTCTGAAAGTTGCATTATAATCAGTGAAGAATAATCTACAGGATTATCATAATCTCCGAGAGCTAAGCCTATTTTTTCGTTTTTTTTTCTACAACCGGAAGTGAAATGTCCCCAGAGAGTGGACGGACCGGAAAACCACGTATTGCACTTACTGGTGATTCTGATGTGTTAATCCGGCTACTAAATGAACAATACATATTTATTAATTATGTCATTAGTAGTATTATCCTAGTGTATCTCTGTGAACTATTTCAATCTAAACGGTTAGTTTGGACTGTTTCGCGGTTACCTGAACTGAACATTGAGAACTTGTGGTATTATAGAGATACCGTCACCCCACATGGGGGTAAATTTTTGTATTTGAATGTCGACAGACATTGGAACTGATTTTTCCTGGCTTTGTTCTTCAAAATTTCCTTTGAATACAGTTTTCCGCATGCCCAGCATATCTCTGAAAACAATGCTAGCTGCTTCTGCTAAATGTATGGCCTCATCATTGTCGTCTTTTTCACATGTTCTTTTAACAGTAACCTCCAATATCCTCAATGAATATTTAATAACATATCATGACCTTGTTTGTGGGCATGCGTGGTAGGAAGTTTGGCTAGAATTGTTTTTTTGTAATCTGTTGTTGTGTGCAAGCTCTGTTGTGTGTAATCAGCTATTGATATGACATACAAGCTGTTCTACGCATAGTCACATTTTATATACATCTTGGAAAGATCTGCTAACTTGTAGACTGGGGCTACATCATCACTGTTTGCTTTATTTTCCTCCATATATGAAAATAGTTCTGCTAAGATACACAATTGTAATGTGTTACCTGTTGTGTTCATCTCAACAGAGGGTTCTTTATTGCAATCCCAGTATATTCGCTATGTGCAGTATCCACGCCACCTCAGAGTGAAGCCCAGTCACACGTCCCTCTGTTGGGGTTCGCACCTCGATCCCTGGATTACTATGCTGTAATTAGGAGAGACACAATCATCAAGTATAATGGCTTGTCATGGCAAGGATAATATACCTTCACACAACTCAAGAAGTCAAGAACAGGTCTAAAATTCCTCTTTAATCATCAACCAAGCAATCAATCAAACAGCCAATCAACCTGTGCCCAAGCTGAGCAGAATGCTATCACGAGTATAACAAACTGCTATGTCTATCTTCAGTCACCCCGGGTTTTATACTCATTTTTAGAGAAGTCAACTTGTGCAAGGCACATCTTGCGGTAAGTGGCACAACCAACTTATTCCTGAGCAAAGCACATCTCATGATTAGTGGCTCAACTTGGTTTTTGAGCAAGGCACATCTCGTGGTTAAGCCGAAAAGGATGTGGGTCCAGAGAAGCACCATATATGGGAGTCTTTCTTCGGTTTAGGCAATCAACAGGGTCCCTATTGTGGAACTTTTACAACCCATCAACATTTCAAACCCAGTATCTTCACTTTATCTCCAAGCACCAGGGGATACTTTCGACAGCACAGTCGTGCCATGGAGATGAGGAAATATTCTCTGCGCTGTATTTTACTTGGCTCATGTCTCCAGATACAATTCATGGTTATATTTTGAATCATTAAGAAACATCAGAACAAATTTTAACTAAATGCAAGCAATAAACAACTTTTAATCAAAATAGGATATTTAAAAGTAAGTTTTAAATGAAAGAAAACTGAAATCTCTATTTCAGCCCTCACACCTCATCCCCCATGCCCCTCCCTGTGGTCTTCCTTTACAAATATAGACGTTGCCACATCAAATGTCGTACAAATGTTACACCTTCCCCCCATCAAATAGCACAAACTTGTACTTGGTAACCAACGGCGACACTAGATGTACTCCTGATACATAGTACACATGTTCGACTGCACACCATGTGCACAAGTCTATCATACCCGATATTGCATCAATTCAATTCGATGCTGTGGTTTACGTATTGTGCAAGCATGGTACCTAGGCTCAGACAGGGGCTTCACAGGTATATTAACCACTTGTTCTTCAAACTGATTCTTGATCTGGCGACTTTCCCTCCACAGCATTATTGTGGCCAGATTGTGAGGTATAACCGTAAACCGGACCCGTTTACTGACAGTAAACGGGTCCGGAATTTTCACCATGGGTGAGAACACGTCCTGTTCAAGCAGACTCGCAATTTTGTCAAAACTTATTACTCGACAAATCTTTAAGCTGATCCACATGATGCTTCCAGACATAGTCTTCAACCTGCAGATTATTTGTCATGGGGGTCTACCACCCTTTCAACGCATCTCTGCCATTTATATTGACAAGCTCTATAATCTGGCCAAAACCTCGCCAACAACAAAATCTTGAGGTTTGTTATCAACTGCGGGGTGTTGCCATTGTGATGTGTTACCTAGACTCGGTATCATCAGCACTAACCTAGTTTGTAGTTCCCTACTGAACATCAGTTGCCCTGGCATCCATTTGGTTGCTGAGTGAGGTGTCATGCGGGAAGCCAACAAACAACCCGAGGCCAGTTTGACATCTCCACATCCCTGGTATCCTTACTGTGTTTCCTCGTATGATATTTGAAGGATCTAACTAACCCCTCCAAGCACCCATTAACTTAAGGGTGATATGGAGAAGCCTTGATGTGCTTTATGCCTTTCACCCATAAGAAATGTTCAAATTAATCTAAACCCATTGAGGACCATTGCCATTAACCACTTCTTCAGGCAAAGCATGCTGAGCAAATACAAACTCTCAAATTTCAATGGCCTTATCCATCGTTATGGTTTTCATGTGAAATACTTCAGGCCAATTTATCCTAGCACAAATCACACGTCAACATAAAGTAACCACTTTGACTCAAGTTCACAAAACCTGAATGATCTCACTGCTAGGGTCGACTTGGCCACACTCATGGGATTACCACCTCCAGTCTTCTAGCTTCCACTGTACAACAATAACCACACTCTCTTACAGTTTGCTCAACATCAGCATCAATAGTCGTCACCATAAATAGATTCTTGCCAAAGACTTAATCTGGACTATACCTGAGTGATGTTCATGTAGACTGTCCAGAAATGCTTTTCTGTACTCATTGGGAATAACAGTACACATGACCCACAGCAAACAATATACACAGAAGTTAACCGTTCCCTACGGGCATGATATGGTGTCAGTTTAGGTGAACTCCTGTCTTCAGGTCAACCATTCTGCATGAAATAAATCGCTAGAGACAACGCAAGATCAATGCGAGTACCCTTAGCTATCAATTCTGTTGAGACTGGCAGGCTCTTCATTTGATTATAATTACGCCGTTTGCCTCAGTTGTACAAAACAAATGTTGCTCCGAATTACCTTTGTCACCTCCTACACCTCGGAGAAAACGTGACAACCAATGAGCATTAACATTCTGCTGACACATGATATGCCACAACAATGTCACAACGATATGCAAATATTTATGGCCAAATTCTGCAAAGGTGAAACAGCTCGTACTGGAATTCCTTTTTTGGGCCCAAAAATGAGTGTGAGAGCTTTGTGGTCAGTGACCAAGGTGAAGTGATGTGCAAAAAGATGGTTATGAAATTTTGCAACTCCAAATATGATCTCGAGACCCTCCTTCTCAATCTCAGAATAGTTTTTTTGGCATGTGGCAGTTAGCGCAATGTGTAAGCAATCAGGTACTCCACACTTTCTTTGAGGTGTGAAATTATAGCCCGAGCCCAAATGGGGGTGCATCAACAGCCAATGAAATAGGCAAATTTGGGTGAAAGTGAACCAAAACACCCAGCACCATTATTCCCTCTGCCACCGAAGGTGAAGGAGGTTAGGTTTTCACCATTTTCTGTCTGTTTGTTTGTGTGTAGGATGTCTCAAAAAGTTGTGGACAGATCCAGATTAAATTCTGTGGACAGGTTGGGTGTTGACAAGGACAAACTGATTGCATTTTGGTGAAGATCTGGATCCGACTACTAGAATTTTTAAAGTTATTCTTCACCATTGAGAGAAATGACCAAAAATGATGTCCGTCTGTCTGTCCGTCCATACGTCCACCCAGACCATACTCTGTGCAGTGTGTTGGTGCTGCCTAAACAGTCTCCTGGGCTAGTGAGCACAATCCTGGATGGGTCACCACTGACACAGAATACCAGCAAGCTGGTACTCATTTTGCTGACCTTGGAAGGATGACAGGCAGAGTCAACCCCACCTGGTATTGATTCAACAGCAAAGCAGGATTTGAATTCAGGATCGGAGGATCCCAAGCCCACCACCTAAACCATTAAGCCAACACCAGGCTTTAAAAGGATATGTAGCATGACATCTCAAAAAGTTGTGTGTGGATTCGGATGAAACTTGGTAGAAATGTTGGGTGTGTGACAAGGAAGAATTGCTTCAATTTTGGTGAAGATCCGAATCCGAATCCGGATCCGGTTCTGATAAATTTTTTAAGTGATTCTTCACCATTGAGAGATCGGGCTAAACTAATATATAGCACAGTATCTGAAAAAGTTTTGGACGGATTTGGATGAAACTTGGTGGACATGTTGGGGTGTGCGACAATGAAGAATTAATTCAATTTTGGTGAAGATCCGAATCCGGATATGGATACGATAATTATTTAATTTTTAAAGTGATTCTTCACCATTGAGAGGTAAGGCCAAAAACCTTCTAATACTGTGTTGCATGATATTTCAAAAATGTATTGGGCCCGATATGTTCTCATGGATCAGGCATTACGTGGCAGAGGTATGCGCTCTACCGAGTGCCCTTCTAGTTTTCCATTTAATTTCCCAACATACACTCCAGCATTGCTTATCCCACTTACATTTGGATGTCTTCTTTGAGATGCTCAATGGGTATGTTAATGTAGCCATATCTGGTATGAACTTGCAATAATAATTCACTATCCCAAGAAAACACTGCAACTGCTTTGCATTCTGTGGTGGAGAAGCTTTCAGAATGGCTTCCACATTGGATTTTCAGGGATAAATACCCTCAGCATCTAACACAAACCCAAAATGCTAATCTGAGGGCTGCATGAAAAAAAAACATTTGGGTTTCTGAACCTTCAAACCAAACTCATCCAACCACTTGAGCACATAGCCTGGTGTTGGCTTTGTGGTTAGGGTGGTGGCTTGGGGTCCTAGGGTCCTGAGTTCGAACCCTGTTGACCACTGAATTAACACCAGGGGTTGACTCAGCCTGTCATCCTTCCGAGGTCGGTGAAATGAGCACCAGTTTACTGGTAATAGGGGCACTGCATCAGCGGCATAGCCATGCCCCTAACCAATGATCCAACCAGCAGCCAAACAGGCAGTGCACGATGGGAACTTGAGCACAGCTTCAAGTTTATTCAAATGCTTATCATCTTCCCAACCAGTGTATGTCATCAATTTAACAATCAACATCAAAACTTTGTAAAAACTCTACCAATTGCTGTAAAATTGCAAGTGCCATGTCATAGGGCAACCCTGTTTTTCGGGAAAGACTGAGAGGCGTATTTATGTTATAATTTCTGGGTTTTTTGCTCCAATAAGACCTGTTCATACACTTGTGACAAATCTATTTTGCTAAATGGCAAAAGGGACCTGTTGCACGACTTGTAAAATATAAGGCCTGCCTCCTCTATCTACAGTTACACTTCCACACCTTCAACCATCCTGAACCCTGGTTTGAACACATGGTTTGCTCCAGAACGTTCTCCAGTTTCAACTAATACTGCCATAGCTTTGACACTTCCCCAGTTCAAATTGAACTCTGACAGCTCCTAATTCCTTGAAACAAAGTAGGGTCTGTCACCTTCACTACATACAGTGGCACTGTAGCTGTTTGTCTTTCATATTTGGCTTTCACCATCAGCTCACTACAAACCTCCACCTCATCATTGATGCACCTTTTCAATTTCACATCTGTAGGTTGCTATGACAGTTGTGCTAACTTGTCTAAATTTCCAAATACAGTGTCTCCGATACTTCTGACAAAGCTGCTCCCATGTCCAGTTCCATGCGTTGATCCATCGCTTCAAAACTCGCATCAACCGAAATTTAAGTTGCCAGTTTGGTTTTCACAGCATGAAGCATGAAAAGATGCCTCCATGTCCACTGTTTCAAATACAGCTTTCACTTCAGTTGCATCACCAACATACCAGACATTTGAGGTTATCTTCCACTTCGGTTGTTCCGACTGCACTGCAGATCTCACATTGTTCCTTTTCCTGTCCAGGTGCCAGATTATTTTATTTGCACCAATGGCATTCCAATATCTTATTTTCCCATGCCGTCCCGACACATGGAGTACTACTGTACTCCATGATGCTAACAAACATCAGCCAACTGATTTTTTTTTTTTTACCACATTGGAAGCATTCATTATCAGGCATCCCAACATTTGGCTGATCTTTTACATAGTTGAATGTGGATGGCAGGTTTTCATTGCTTCCATGCTGTATTCAATTTCCATAGCCTTGTTGAGTAACAAGCCCTTCTCCAACAGCAGCTTCATAACCATGTTACTACTTTTGAAGCCACATACCACCATGTCCAAAAATGCTTTTCAAGCAGTAAAGTCTTAAACTCACAATGTTCAGAGAGTTTCTTCAACTCGGCTAAGAATGCATTCACACTTTCCCTGTCTTTTTGAAAATGGTTGTAAAACCAGTGGTGCTCTGCGATCACCAATGGTTTTGCGTAAGAGATGGTCTTTAACCCACTCTGTCAGTTGATCAAATGGCTTTCGGGAGAGACCGTTGGGTTATGCGAGGCTTTTCAACAGTAAATACGTCTTCAAGCCACAAACTGCTAGCGGGATGGATTGTTTTTTTGAATCCTCTGTAATGTCATTGACCTAGATAGAACTCAAGTCGTTCAGTATATTTTTTGTAATCACCCATTCTTTGAATTTGCTAACTCTTTCAAACGAAGACAAATGACAGGCAGATGTAAGAACGAAGTACTCACGGGGTTCCTTTTCAGACTCCTGGGACAGTTGCATTGGTTTCCAAATGAGCATTGTGATAAAGTCCAACAGTCCGTTAAGAAATCGTCTTTTATCGTCGCTGTTGTGTTCATCTCAATGCAGGGCTTTTTTGATGTAACAAACTTTATTGCAATCGCAGTATGTCCACTCACCACTGCTTACATTATCCATGCCACCAGGGAATGAAGTCACCTTGCCAACCGGAAGTCACCTTGCCCGTGTTCTTGCAAGTATAGATGCCGTCGTCTCAAACATCATATATAGTACACCACAAATACAGCACCACAAAGTCTTCTCTGTGTTTTCATGAGCTTCACTGACATTTGCTTTATCAGCTTTATCAGACACAGACATTTCTACATGGTACATCTTGTGCTATCATGTCTTCTGAACTGAGTTTGTCAAGTAATTTGGATAGCACCCCTACCACACCCTTTGCTCAGCTTGATGCCGTGGCAACCAAATCCTTTAAGATTATTGGAATGTCCCACGACGAACCTGGGTCTATTATGTTCCCATCACAGACAGGTTAGTAATCTCTCTTTATTGTACCCCCTCCTTTCAAACACCTGAGAACAAAGGACTTTGCCGTTCACGCAAATGTGGGAAAAGAGGTGTTCTGGTCAGACTACATCGCCGTTTATCTCGCCCACCATTCCCCATTATTCACCTTGGTAATCAGTAGTCCATGGACAACAAACTTGATGAACTTTTTTGCCATGTTCGACACCAATGTGACATGAGTGCTGTGCTTTCTGACTCACTGAGACGTGGCTTGATGCCAACATCCGGGATATTGCGATCCAACTAGATGGTTTCTCGATGTATCGAATGGACAGATCGAAGGAAATTACTGCTAAGGTAAAGGGAGGTGGGGATGTTTCTTTTTCAACACCTCTTGGTGTACGAACATTATTTCTCAGTTCAGTTCACTGGACCTGGAATGCTTGGTGATCAAGTGCCACCCTTACTACCTGCCTCAGGAATTATCATTGGTTATCCTGGCTGCTGTCTACATACAACCACATGCCAATGCCACAACAGCACTTCATTAACTTTCGGATATTATTTTTCGCTATGAAAATCCCTACTCTGATGCCGTTTCCGTCGTTGCTGGAGATTTCAACCATTGCAACCTCAAGAAGGCGCTTCCCAAGTATTTCCAAAAAGTCACATGTCTAACAAGAGGCAATAAGACTTCAGACCACTGCTACACAACAATTAAGGGCGCTTATCATTCGGTACCATGCCCTCACTATGGTAAATCCGATCATTCTTCAGTTTTCCTGATACCAGAATATAAACAGGAACTTAATGCCTGTCATAAGGACCATGCAGTGCTGGTCAGAAAAATCCATTGTTTAGCTCCATGGGTGTTTTGAACGTATTTAAGGACTGGACTGGAACGTATTTAAGGAGTCATCTGCTGATCTGGATGAATACACGGACACTGTTACCCATTACGTGAAGTTTTGTATCGAAACCTGTGTTCCAACTAAATTGGTCCGGAGCTATCCTAACCAAAAGCCATGGTTCAACAGTGATATTTGTGACAAACTACGGGCTAGGGCTGACGCATTCAAAGCAGGTGATGAATCTATGTACAAAAGATTGCGCTACAACCTCGAGAGAGGCATCAAAACTGCCAAGCGGCAGTGCAGAAACAAGCTGGATGATCAATTCAATGAGAAGGATTCATGCCAACTATGGCAGGGGCTCCAGGCCATCACATCATATAAGATGAAATCGAAGGAAGTTGACAGCTCTGATGCCAAGTTGCCAGACACTTTAAACGACTTCTACGCCCGTTTTGACATGGTCAATGCTGAACCACACCTCACTTGTGAAATTGATTCTGAGGCTGCCGCTCTGGAAGTCTCCCAGTCCAACGTGAGTAAAACTTTCGCTCGGGTGCAGGTTCAAAAAGCCGCTGGCCCTGATGGAATTCTATCTTGTGCCCTTAGGTACTGTGCAGATTAGCTATCTGCAGTTTTCACTGACATTTTTAATCTGTCACTAAAGCTGGGTATCATTCCATTATGTTTTTAAAAATCGGTCATCGTAACCAATACCGAAAAGGTCTCTGGCCACGTGCCGAAACAGTGACTGGGCAGTCACACTAATATCAGTCATAATGAAATGTTTTGAATGTTTGATATTGACTCACATCAAGGCTGCCATTCCTGAAACTCCAGACCTGTTTTAGTTTGCCTATCAGTCAAACCGTTCTGTTGATGACGCCGTCTCACTAGCCCTCCACACCATTTTATGACATCTGGATAAGCGTAATACCTATGCTAGGATGTGTTTTGATGATGACAATTCTGCTTTTAATACCATTATTCCTTCTAAATTATTTGTGAAACTTTGAGATATCGAACTGTGTCATTTTATTTGTAATTGGATTTTAGACTTTTTAAGTGATAGGCCACAGGTGGTGAAAATTGGCAGCTGCATGTCCTCATCACTTGTCTTGAAAACGGGGGCTCCTCAAGGCTATGTTTTAAGTCCTCTGCTTTATTCACTTTTTTATTTATGATTGTGCTGCTGTCTAGAAAACAACTTCCTGGTTAAATTTGCGGATGACATGACCTTAATTGGCCTGATCATGAATGATGAAATGGCGTACAGAGATGAGGTTCAGGACCTGACAGAGTGGTGTTCAGCGAACAATTTCAAACTGAATGTCTGCAAAACTAAAGAAGTTATTGGGGATTTTACGAAGTCTTGTGTTACACGTGCCTCTATCACCATTGATGGTCTAGATGTTGAGACTGTAAGTTCTTTCAAATTTCTGGGCATCCACATTTCACATGATATGTCCTGGACTCTGAATATTGGAAGTATTGCTAAAAGGGCTTAGCAGTGCCTGTACTTCCTTCAATGGTTGAAAAAAATTGGTATGCATGTTCACACTTTAGTGAACTTTTATCGCCGTGTTATTGAAAGTATTTTAATGGGATCGATTAATGTTTGGTTCAGCAACATCACTGCACATTTGGTGACCTCAACTTGTTGGAAAGAGTTATTCGTATTGTGCAGACGATCATTGGTGTTGACCTACCTGCACTCGAAGTTATAAACACATCGAGATGTTTTGCCAAAGCCTCAAATATTGGCAACGATTCTAGTCATCCTGCATTTAACATCTTTTCAACCACTATGTTCTGGCCATTGGCACTGCAGTATTAAAACATCCACCAACCGTTTCAGGAATAATTTTTATCCTCGTGTGGTTCCACTTTTAAACCATGAATCTTGATTTTTAGATTTTTGTTTTTTGTCAAATTTTATTTTTATTTGAGAGCACTCTTATTCAAAGAATTCTAATGGCACTACTGTGATATTCATATGTGCTACATATGGCTATAAAATTATCTGTATATGTGTATATATTATATACCTCTGTTGGAGATTGCGTGGGAGCGCTTCGTCATGCTCCACACATTTTGATTTACATCTCCACCCAATGGCACTTGCCTTCTGCCTTTTGGGGTTGCATTGGCGGGAACAACCGTCTCGGTGGCAGACTGGCTTTTGTTCTTTGCAGATTATTCAGTTTTTCCATGTGAACATAATCTGCAGCTGATGATCTCCATTACAGCCAGAGGGTGCTAATGACATTTAAATGATGACCATGGTCATCATCGGTGAGATATTTATGTGGTATGCCATCCTGATGATGGAAAATAAGTTCGAAATCCGGATCGGTGGCTCTGTTTGATGTTTAACCAGTGATGTCCTTAAATGTCTGTCTTTTGACATGAGTGGCCGTGCTGAAGCCTCTGGGTTTGAGGCGCTGCTTTGTTCCTGGAATGTGCGGGATTCACATCCATTGGAGATCGGATAGGAGCGCTTTGTCATCCTCCACATGTTTTGATTTAAATCTCCATCTGATGGCATTTTCCTTCTGGTGTTTTGGGTTGCATTGGTGGGAACAATCATCTGAATGGCAGACAGGCTTTTGTTCTTTCCAGATTATGCGTTTTTTCCGTGTGACACAATCTGCAGCTGATGCTCTCCAATACAGCCAGAGGTTGTTAATGACGTGTGTGTATATATATATATATATATATATATATGTTATCGATCTGAAGAAGATGCATAAATCAACCCAAGAAGGCCAACACAAGATATGAGCTTTTCTGTTTCAAATCATACCCAGAGTTCCTCCACAGCTATAAAGACATTCACAAATAGTACACACACAAGAATCCCAATGTTACACACCCACTCAACTGCCAGACCGGTTTCATCGCTCATTGGCGAATCATCAGCGACAGCGCATACAGCAATGTAAACCAATGAGGCTCCCAAGCATGTACCACATGCAAATGTCAAAAGCAGGAGGTGTCAATCTATTTATATAATCCCAGCTACCTGGGTTAGTTGATTAGGTGAGAGCTGATTGGCTATTCTCTCCATTCACAGGTGGGAGATGTGGGTGGGTCTTTCTTTACATATACATAATATATATATATATATATATATATATATATTTATTGACTCCTCCCATGCTCTTCCAGCTGAAGAAGCTGCATAAGGAAGCAGACCCTTCCCAGAATTCCTCTACACCTGTAAAGATGTTCACAAATAGTAAACAGATGAGAATCTCAATGTTACATACCCCTCAGCTGCTGAACCGGTTTCATCGCTTGTTGGTGAATCATCAGCGACAGCGCAGACAGAAATGCACGCCAACCAGGCTCCCAAGCATGTACCATGTGTAAACGTCAAAAACAATCAACATGTTAATGAAAAACGAAGACCCACCCACATCTCTCACCTATGATTGGAGGTTTAATTGATTAGGTGAGAGCTAATTGGTTATTAACTCCATTCAGTGGAGAGAGATGTGAGTGGGTCTTCGTTTTTCATACTTATGTGTATATATAAATATATATATATATATATATATATATACACACATATACATATATCGTATTTATGACGTAACGCTGCTCACCTGGTCGGCAAAAAGGTGACGTGACTTTATCACCCCATTTTGACAAAGAATGGTATTGAAGTCAAATTCTGTAAATTATGGTTCATATAATAATGTTAGTTCCCTTTACAAGGAACTTTGATGCAGGAGGATGCCATTAGGCCCATCAAAGCCATGGTTGTTTGTCAATGCTCCATCTTTTTAATATAATCCATGAGTCAGGAACCTAATTTTCACTTTTCGGCACCATTTTGAGGGGCAAACGCTTATGATGTTTTATCGTCTTATATCTGTAGATGATGAAAACCCCTGCTGGCAATGTCAGAGTGGCAGAGGCAGCATCATGTTAAAGACTGGGTCAATTCAAAATGGCATCCAAAAATGCAAAATTTTTTTTGAAGTAGTAGTTCGCTGAGCTATAAGTCATGGTTTCCACCTGTGTTTTTGGTCATTTGGCAAAATATTTGATCTGAGATAGTGAAATATCTTTTGGATTGTGTTCCCAGCTCATGTTCGATGAGCCATTTCAAGATGGCGACCAAAGACTGAAAATTGTAGAGAAACAAAAATGGATCCCATTTTCAACTTTATTTGCACATTTCTTTCATGATTTATTGGAAATACAGCACTGGCTGTGGCATCCACAGGAAGATCATATCGAACTATGTTCATGTAAGACCACATACCCACGTTTAGAGTATTTGGAGAATCAATTAGATATTCACCCCTGTGTGACTCATTTATCAAGTTATGACCACACAAGTCAGTTCAATTCACAGATGCGTATTCTGGTAATACCTTACTTAGAGTTCAATCATATTTTCTGTCCTTTCGACTTGCGCAGCATCGAAAGCATCGACTCCTGTCTATTTGACTTTCTGGAAAAGAAGTTTTCATGTGCAGAATGGAAAACACGGTATGAATACCATCCATCAGGACCATACTCTGTTCAGAGCGTTGTTGCTGCCGAAGCAGTCTCCTTGGCTTTTGGAACATTTACATAACAGAAACTCAAGGATGATATCTGGAGTGGGAGGACCTGTCATCCAGGAAATAACAAGGTGGTCATGCTCTTCACTCCATCCATGCCCATCTGCAGAATTTGGTATGTTGGAATTTCTCTCCAGACTGTGGAACCACACTGCGCATTGGTAATTTGTTCTCAAAGTATGCATGTTCGGACAATCCTCATATGAGGGCAGTTGACCAGATTATACATAACCTCGTTTCACCAAGAACAACTGATGACGAAGCACGTTAACCTCATTGGTGTTATATTTGGCTGCATACAGTTGACCTGTGAAGTCTTGAAGGATGTCAAACAAGTTTGTGGGCAGTAACCAGGCATCTCTCAACTGAATGAATGTCTCTTGGTACTCTGTGTTCTTCGATAATAGTTAAAGCCTTGAACGATCCTTCAATCCCAAGTGTCATTGCCAGGTCAGGCCTGATCAGATCAGTGACTTGATACACATACCATGTAAACCTGTACGAACGGATTTCATCGTTGGGTCATCAGTGACGAAACCATCTCCCCCACCAGGTTTTCTTTTGAGGGTGTATGGATATGGACATCCAGCAGGACTGAAAACAAAACCTGTCAAAGGGTAGACGAGCTCCTTGTGAGCCAACGGCAATCCATATCTGGTGCCAACTGCGTCTGTGGATGTCCTCCTCCAGTGTGTAACATTTCCGAGGAGGTTGGTGGCAGGATTTGCACACCGGCCACTGTAAAACACTTCACTCCACAAAACACGCGAAAAACACAAAGAAAACTGAAAACGCACTCCATGGGAGTACCTCCTGTGCAGATGCCCATCGCAGGACAGCTCACTAGATGAACGGATTGGGACAAAGCCTTCAGGACCGACAATCTTTGATGATGAGGAAAAACATGGGGTAACCATCCCAGGTTGGATTGTGGTCGTGCGTATCAGGGTGGTGCTGAGGTGTCGGCCACCAGATGGTGGTCTCCTTGCGTTAATCTGAGAAAGTCCTTTCAGGTGGGTGCCTGGAATGTCCTATCCCGAAGAGCAGATGATCACCTGTCTTTGCTATGAGACATGTGTACGTTCCCATGGATCTGGAACTGTGAACCAGAATAACACCAACTTCCTTGACTTTGCATGGCTGGCACAAGGTTTCAGCACCCACAGCTTCATTCCTTTACTTGGTATTCCAGTGATGGTGGTGTGGCAAAGGAGATTGACCATGTGCTCGTTGAAGGTCACTGGAGGATGATTCAGAACTGCAGGGTCTACCGAAGTGACCAGTTCCTCAATACCGACCACAGGCTTGTTGAAGCACCTCTGAAGTTGGAGCTTAAATCCAGGAGAATGTTACCATCCCAGCTGAGGCTAGATGTTAACAAGCCCAGGGAAAAGAGGGTAGCTCAGGAGTTTGCAAACAGGCTGAGTGGGGATTTGGGGGGTCTGGGTGCTGTGGGGAATCCTGATGAGTTGTGGAGTACCTTCAAGACTACCATCTTTGATGTTGGCAGCAGATGTCTTGGAACCCATAGAAGAGGAACTCTGTCTCCCAAGGGACATGGAATACCATTTACCAGAATCACAGGGCCAGGGTTAATGGCACAGCTAAGCTGTTCAATGAGCTAAGGTGTAAAACTCTACATGCGCTAAGGGCAGACAAGGAGGCCTATTTGCGAAAAATCTGTGAAGGGTTAGAGCATCATCTGTGAATGAATGATTCTCGTCCTGCTAACAGAGGAATTTGTGCATTGTGTTCCTCCAAGCCTGTCCCTCGGTGTGTTGCTGTTTGAGCAGAGGGTGGTGGGCTCTTGACAGGAGTCCGAAGTGAAGGCCCACTGGGCCAGTTACTTTGATTGGCTATACCAGGCTGACCCACCAGCTGTTGAGTTGGATGTGAGGGGTACAACTATCCCCATTGCTGACTCTCCAATCAACTGCAAACTGCCTTCATTTGTGGAAACGCAGCAGACTGCAGTGAACCAGGTGAAAGGGGGTAAAGCCCCATTGATCTGTGGCATCAATGCTGAACCTCGAGGCTGGTGGAAAGGCTGTACTCGTGTCACTGCATGCAGTTCTGTGCTCTGTTTGGAGCACAGGCATCATCCCAACTGATTGGAAAAGGGGCCTTGTTGTCCCTCTCTGGAAAGGGAAGGGTGATCGCTAGAACTGCAACAACTACCAAGGTTGATGCTGCTCTCAGTGCTGGGCAAGGTCTATGCAAGGATAATTCTTCATACGGTTCACCTCCATCTGCTCGAGCACCTGCGCCTGGAGCAGTTGGGCTTTACAACAAAGAAATCAACCATTTCCTTGCTCTCCGGGTCCTCACCGAACGCAGATGAGAGTTTCGGCAGGGGCTTCTCGCAGCCTATGTTGATCTCCGCAAAGCATTTGATTCAGTGAATCGGGATGCACTCAGGGGGGGAGGATTCACCATCTTCATGAGTTGCCACCAAAATTGATCAATCTGATTTCTGAACTGTACTCTGGTGTAGAGAGTGCTGTGAGGTGTTGTGGTTCCATCTCCGACTTGTTTCCACTTGGAACTGGAGTTTTTTAGGGGTGTGTATTGGCACCCACACTCTTCAGCACTGGATTCTGTGGAAGATGTTGGAGAGATCAAGCTGTGGTGCATCACTTGGGAATATCAGGATATCTGACCTCAATTTCGCAGATGATGCAGTCATCCTTGTGGAAACACCAGATGTCCTTTTAGGGGCCCTCAAGGCACTGAATTTTGGAATCGGAGCCGCTGGGACTATGGGTTTCCTGGATCAAAACAAAGATCCAGGCTTTCAATGACATGTTCGATGCTGCCATCATGACTATCTGTTTGTGGTGAGGACATTGACGTCACGGAGAGATTCGCTTACCTTGGCAGTGATATTCATGTCTGCAGGTTGTGATCTGGAGGTCAATAGACATCAGGGTTGTACCTGGGGAGTCATGGATTCACTAGATCATGGAGTGTGGCACTGTCGGTACCTATGCAGAAGTACGAAAGTCCGAGTATTCAGGTCCTTGGTGCTTTCCAGTCTTGCTCTCCAGATATGTGACTTGGACTCTGACAAAGGATCTGAGATGAAGACTTAACTCTTTCAGAACCAGGTATCTTCAGAGAATCCTTGGCTTTTGCTGATCAGACTTTGTGTCCAATGAGCGGTTGCTGAGAGAGAGACTCAAATGATATTTGTTTCCTGCATAGTTTGAGCATCAGCTGTGGCTGTATTGACATGTGGCTCAATTTCCTGACGCTGATTCTGCTCACTAGATTCTCTCAGTGAGGGAGCCTGGTGAGTGGAGAAGGCCAATGGGATGACCGCGTGCCTCATGGTTGCATCAGGTTGATCAGCATCGAAAGGAGATGGGTATAGGCCAGGCATCTGCCTGGAAGATGGCCAGATGGAGGCCCCTGGAGTACCGACAAAAGTGGATACAGCAACGTGTTGCTCCAGCACATGCTCCCATACCTAACCTTACATAACCAAGTGAACTAACCTCTTGTGTGTCACATCTTGTGAATGCATGCAACCTGGGTAATGCTTTACATAGATCCTGACCACCTGCTGCAGCAACATTGTTTATGGCAAATAATCTTTCTCGATTCTTGACTGAGAGAGGATGGAAGAGGTGAATATTCATTGTCCAACTCATCAGGCTGTGGTGGCCAGCCATGGTGTAATTGTTCCTGTGACTCCTGAAACATCCTTTCTTATGGATAGAACAGCCTTCCGTAGAAGCTGTGTATGATCACTGTCCCTCTCCTTGTACGATTGCAACTCCCGCTTGATTTACATGTGCTGTATGGCCAATTCCATCAGTGAAAGATTACCAGAAACAAGCAGAAGTTTCCCATGTTAATTTGGGAATGTTTCACACTGTCTTTGAATTCCCTTTGGATTTTGATGGAAATGCTTCTTTGGGTGTGGTCTAACCGCAACACCTGGTGTTTCCATGTGCCTGACAAGTTTGTCGGTTATCCTGGTCATCAAGATTACATGTGGTGCCAGAAACAGATATGCCCTGATAGTTATGCGAACAGAATCTCGTGAGCATCCCTTTCAACATCTGTGTACTCTTGGTTCACACCATCCAGGGAACTCTGGGTCTTACATAGTCTCTAGTGTAATTATGGTAACATGTTCTGTGATTGTTTGCCTCAGCAGCAACCAACTCACAAGATGTAATAGCCAATGTCTTGTTATCTTCATTCAGCGTGGCTATTTGTAAAACCTTCTGGTCTGAACGAAGCTCACATGCCTTCATGAGAGGCTCCATGGAGATTGAGCATTTACTGTACTTGCTGCTTTTATCATAAAATATACAAACCTCATCGAACACCTGAGAACTACTCAAAGCTGATTCTCTTGATGATCTCCTTTGTTCCTGTCCGGTTGAATTTGCTTTGATATCCTTGCTGTGGATTTCGGCTTCGGCTATTTTGTGTTTGAATGTGTCCCGACAGTGCTTGTGAAACTAAATATCAGGAACATTGTCTGGTGACAGATGCAGGATGAGTTCAAAGTCCAAATCCTTGCAGGTTTGAGGAGTGTGGCCCATGACAACTGGTCTCTCAGGGTGACAATATCTGTACGGGAAGCTGTGGAAGAACATATTATGCACATGTGCATATCGGCTGATGGGATACGAGCTCTTTGTCGGGGAACATCTTCGGAATCCACAATTCACATCTACGGAAATGGAGATAGTGGCTCACAGTTATATTTCCATCAATCAATTTGTCAATCGTAATAAAACAACTCCATATCATGCTCTCTGTTTTGATGTTCACTGTAGTATCTTGTAGGGCCCAAGTCAATCTTGCATCCATAGGTGTGCTAGAAACTCAGGTAACTGACGTATTGCAGTGACACTTCTGTGGCTTTTAAAGGTTGTATGGGTAGAAGCAACACTTTGATAAGTCAGGTGTCTGGGGCTCGAGAGGGACCTGTGGCTGCAAGATCGACTCAAGCTCCTCAACATCCTATAGCGACCATACAAATAATGAGCATGATAGAATATTGATTTATTAAGATTGTTAATTTGTTGGCTTTACATTTAGCTGACAGTGTTCAAAAATAATCAAAAAACAATAACCCAATAACATCAGCATTCATGCTTTCCGCAGAACAATCTTTGGAAAGATAAATCAACTTAATGTACTTCTGTCGCCATCTTTTGATTGTATTATATCAAAAACAACAATGAGGATGTTCTGTTACTCAAATATAACATATATATATATATAAAATATATTTATAATTAACATAACAGTGCTCCCTCAATATCGCGGTTAATGCGTTCCAGACCCACCCGCGATAGGTGAAAATCCGCGAAGTAGAAACCACATATTTATTAATTATTTAAATATATTTAAACACATTTTAAACGTATTTTAAACCATTATACAGCATCCACACACTCTTATTAACCTTCCCCACACACATTTAATCAGTTATTTAAAAGAAAATAAAAAATTTCATCGGAAATGCGACTTCATGGGGCTGCAAAGCCTAAGACAAAAATAATTTTAAAAATACTATATTGTACTATAAAATAGAATTTGATTTGAAAACGCGCGTGATGTAGTGAAGCCGCGAAAAGTGAACCGCGATATAGCGAGGGAGCACTGTATTCCAAATTTCAATGCATTTGGTAAAAAAACACTTGGCCTCAGGATCGATTTCTTATCATATACCATGCAGTAATAACATTTGCAGGCTGCCATCTTGAATTGACCTGCTTTCCAGCACAAAGCTGCCAATATGATATTGCCAGTTAGTTTTTTTTCGTGACCTAGCTCATGGAGTAAAATGCTGAGTGTCAAACAATGAAGCAGCACGTACCATTATTAAACTCAGCTAGTACAAACAATAGAGAACTCAGAATGATTTAGCTTCGGATTCAAACTGCCGAACTCCCACACTCAGAGCAGATGCTCTAACCATTCCACCACTAAGACTCGTATGTCTTGTCCATTCACTTTACAAAATGGCTTCCTGGAGTTTTGTGCAAAATATTAAGGTTTGTAAGGTTGAGAATGTTTATGCTATAATGATTTATCCTTGAATTGTTTTTTTTGTTGTTTGCTTTTTTAACTACAAAAATATGCTCATTTGCTGATTTTCTCCAAGGTAAGTTTCTCATATTATGAAATGTTATGTTCTTGTGTATGTTCCTAGATTTAATTTTTACTGTAAAATATATTACAGAGTAAGGATTATGCCAATGATTTCAGTTATTTAATTTACTTGTTTAATCTATAACATTGTTTGTTACTTGGACGAGTAAGTAATATGTGCCCGTATAGCTGTTTAATGCATTGTTATTTTTCACTTTCATCATAAAGGTGCTTTTTCAGTTTTGTTTTCTGTACCAGGAACACATTTTTGGTCAGCAAACAGTTGAAGGTGAATATAAAATCCCTGGTGATGATTTCATTGAGACTTGCACTGACTATAGCTGTCCTTCTTTAGGTAAAGGTCCAGAAACGCTTTACGCCGGAAAGAATTTAAATGATAATCAATGGCATACAGTTCAAGTGATGCGACGGGGAAAAGGTTTACGTCTTACAGTTGATGGCATCACAACTGAAGGTATGTATGTGCATATATTGAACCCTTAATTTGGTCATTATAATTGTTTAGAGGTTAAGCACAATTCAGTGATATCGTATATGTGTGTGTGTGTGTTGTATGTATATATAATATGTATATATATATATATATATATATTATATATATGTATGTATATATATATAGAGATACACACACACACACACACACTGTGGTGTTCAATCTCAATTTTTTTTCACATTTACATTCTTTCGTTTTAGGATAAACATAGTTCAGTGAAATTTTTTAAATTTTTTATTTTAATGACATAAAATGTAAAGTTATTTTGCCATGAGTGCAGGAAATATAAAAATCAACTGTTAATAGATGTGCTGCCATTTTGCAAAGCTGTCATGTCATCTTCCAATGCATGAAGGTGGATTTGCCCTCTAGGCCAGATGATTGGGGATCACACACGGTTGGAGTTTCACAACATTGAGACTGGCATCATGACAGAGCGACGTTACACCTCTGTTGTGCCCTCAAACTACATTGGACACCTCCAAAATGTTGTCTTCAACCGTATGGCATATATGGACCTGTGCAAGAATGGAGACATTGACTACTGTGAACTCAATGCACGCTTTGGAATTGTCAACATAACTGCTGACCCTGTCACTTTCAAGACAAAAGGCAGCTTCCTAACCCTACCAACACTGCAGGCATACACATCCATGCACCTGTATTTCCAGCTCAAAACGACAGCTCCCAATGGCCTCATACTGTTTAACAGCGGAGATGGAAATGATTTTATCGCCATTGAACTTGTTAAAGGGTAGGCACCTTCACAGTCCAACATTTTATACTAGTCCAACTTAGCACTCAGTGTGGTCATGCTTCCTTGATAATTCCTTGTTGATGAAAGTTGGACAGCGTGCTGCACATTTCATACAATTTACAAACGAGGTGTTGCCAACTTTACTTGTATTTTACTATTCTTAGAATGTTTGAAGAATTTCAGTGTGCAGTGGACTGATTTAGGCAGTCACTCAAAGTTTAGCGTCATTGTGAGCAACTTTTTTATTTTTATATTTTGACCTGGAATGATACTGACAATGCAAAAGCACATGTTTGTTCCTTCTATTCTGTTATGTATTCCAGGCATATTAATTACGTGTTTGACCTTGGAAACGGACCAAATTTGATACAGGATAAGTCCCGGTCTCCGCTGAATGACAACAACTGGCACAACATTATCATTTCCAAGGAAACTAACAACCTGCATACACTCAAGGTTGACTCCTTCACCAACACGGACAATGTCAATGGTGCCAAGAATCTGGATCTTAAGGGTAAGAATTCCAGTCACATGCCTGTGGTTTTTTTTATTTGTTTGTTTGTTTTTTGTATTGGATTTTTAGATACGGGCACACGAATATGATATCTGACATCGGTATCATTTATTAATGCATGTTCACGTGAAGAAGGAAGGAAGGAAGGATACAGGGGGTCCTTGCCATAAGTCCAAGATACATTCCAGAAAAGTTGGACTTGTAACGAAATGACTGATAGTGGGGATTTTTTCCCCCATAAGAATTTATGTAATTAGGGGGGATGCACTCGAACACTGACTTTATGTCCTATACAACACACTCAACAAGCCTAACAAGCAATAAATACGTATGAAACAAAATGTAGAACAAAAAAAATGCGATAAATTAAACAAATTTTAAAACCCAAACACCTTTTTATCTTACTTACCATAACTTTTCACTATTTTATCTTAATAATTTAGCAGTCTTACACCTTGAAAATCTCTGTCTAATATTCTCTGTCAAGCTGCCTTCATCATCCTTTGCCATCTAAATTATCCTTCCCACTGAGCCACGTGGTTTACCCCATTAATCCAGGCTCCAGCCTTTGTGCCAGCACATGCACTCATACCACAAACCCCGACACTTGTGCTGCAAACTCCCTTCAGTGTCCACACGCGACCTCACGGAGAGCTCCCACGGTCATCGCGCTCACTTCGGCCATGCCTGCAGTGAGGGCTGCGTTACCCAAACGGCATGTCTTGTACACCGTGCATCATGCCGTGGCATCTGCACAGCCCTCGTTGGCATTCTTTAAAATAATTTGAACAGTCGGCGGCTATGTGTATGCATAAAATAATTTGAACAATTTGACAGACAACCAAGACAGCGAGTGATATTGACTAGCCATTCACCATTCTCATTTTGTTTCACTTTGTCTAACTTGACATCCCGTCACACTACTGCGTTTCCGCTTACGTGCAGGTGCAGGTCCACCCTTTTCGTTACCACTCATTGTTCAATGATTACCGCAGTACACAAAGATAAAGATGCATGGCGGGGTTGAGTCCAACGATGCACAATGTGAGATAGTCTGAGAGGGAGATAATGCAGTGCATTGTGGGGTGGAACGCTGGGAAGCTGATACCAAAGCATTGTGGGGTGGGAAGCCTGGTAACTGGTCTTCCATCCAATAGACGTCAGTGCAGGGAATTGTCAGCCATTTTGGATGTATAGTGAAAATGTTCCGAAGTAACTTACGGACATACTGTATACGCGAAACAGTGTTTCGCTATATAGCAGGGAGACGTATAGCAGGGACGCCCTGTATTCAATATTGTTGAGCTGAAGTTGGAGAGCATACTATACTCTTACAATGTGTTAGAAATCTTAAACAACAGTTCCAAACTAATTCAAGACATCCTGTTGCATCAGTTATCATATTCACATCTTCATTGCACAAGCTCAACTTTGTTGAACTATTGTTGTTATCCCTTGCTTATTCCATGATTTCTTCATTCCTGAAGCCAAGTAAGTCCCCTCTACAATAAACACCAAAAGTACCACATTGCCTTTTGAAATGAGAATGTGATGGTACCTTGGTTAAATTCCATATTCCTTCCTTATATGCCCAAAAAAGGAGGTTGCCATGTCTGCAATAAGTCATTACGTGCAGAAACCGTATGATGGTTAAATGCCTGTGAGATGCTCTCAACAACCTACCCAGGTGGCGAACGACTCAGCCAACTCTGACTATCCACCCTGCCAGCTATGTATATTGACAGTTAACCAGATTTGGCACAGCATCATTGGCTGCCTGGGTATGTTTGAATGATACGTCAGAATTGCATATCCGATAATAACCAATGGATTATTTGTATAATCCATTTCACGACAAACAATCAAAAAATGTTTCATCACAGGTAGTTGTTGTTGCAGTTTATTTTGTAATTATTTGATTTCATGAGTCAAATTATACAAATTATATTGAACCATTCAATGTGATCATGCGTTGCATGCATTCTGCATTCATTTTCCACAAAAGCAGTGATATCAAACTTGTCCACTAGGAGGCAATCTTGGACAATATATGATACTTCCATTGTCTGTCAAATAACTGGAAAAAGAGATTCAAGCTTCCTGAATCTATTTGAGAAAGGTTTTTTTGAAGAAAAAAAAAATTGTGCTTTGTCTTTTTTTTCATTGCTAATGGAATATACTTACTCAAAATTAAAAAATACCCGAAATATCAAAATTAAAGCAACGTTTTATAACATAATCTATCATAATGCAGCGGTTTACAAGTGAGCTGAAATTGACAACATTCTGCCCATTGCATTCTGATGGATCACGTTTTGAACTTTGCATTCACCTTTTTTGAATTTGCAATTGATATACTAGCTTTTCAATCATTCAGTATTTAGAACCATTGATTCACAATACAATTTGGCAATACAGGAAAAAAAATTACCTTTGTCTATTAAAGTGAAGTTGCAATGATGGATTAATTGAGTAAACAAAAGGAAACCAAACAAAGGTTGATCATCTCAAGGCAAGAATTATTTATATCACACAAAGTGGTTCAATGTCAGTGAGTGAAACTGAACTTTGATGTCATCACCAGTGAGGGTCGTTCTCTGAAAGTTGAAATTTTTTGAAAATTAGCATTGCTTTGTAGTAGCTTTTGTTATAGATCATTCTACTTATTGAAGATCTTCATGTGAATCTCAACACAAAAACATTTGCATTTGCTCAGACACTAATGAAAGCAATTGTGATAATCTGACCTTCCAGTCTTCTTCCAATGATCAATCACAAAAAAACACGAGTATTTATGATTCGACATTCACCATTGTGCTTTAGTCATTGTAAATAGGACAAGTCTGAAGACGACGATGGTTCACGAGCGGTATTTGACGATGTAGATTGTTTCAGAAGTCAAGGATGAGACAATGTGATAATGTTTGACTCAGTTATAAAAATGATCAAAATGATGTGGTACGAGTGACAGGTTATTAGCTGCAAAATGTCGAAAACCCGGTTTCGTTCAACAACTTTCAAAATTTGACCTTTGCATAACCTTTAAAGGTCACAAAACAATGTTGTGGACATTAAAATAAGGAAACAGGATACGTGCTATAGCTTAATGGAGTTAGTTCGTCGAAGAAGGTCGAAAACCCGGTTTGATTCCTACAACTTTGAAAATTTGACCTTTGTGACCTTTAAAGGTCAAAGGTCAAGGATTGTGACCTTTGGTGCAAAACTTCCTCTGGAACATTCCAGGAACAATATAACGTCATATAGGCTATATGGCATTTCGCACTCATCGGATTATCCATACTTTGATGAAATCAGCGTAAAAACAAACTTGAAGGGGGCGCCACGGGCAAGGTGTTCGAGATAGAGCAAAATGGTTTCAAGACTTTAGGTAGAGAATGACCTCAAGATTATGCATAAAAATATTGTCATCCTAGCTCTCAAAGTTTTGGCATTCGTATGATTTTATGTCAAAATTCGAAATTTTCTAAGTTCGTGACCTTTGTGACGAAAATGAAAAATGAGCTCTGTGGGGCTATGCAGGTGCCATTGGCTAACCAAATAGCGAAACCACTGCCAGATTCGACAAACCCCTCGGAGAAGATGTATTTTTATGTCAAAATCGCAATTTTCTAAGTTGGACCTTGTGACCTTGACCTTGGGACGAAAATGAAAAATCGAGCTCCGTGGGGCTATGCAGGTGCCATTGGGCTAACCAAATACCGAAACCCCTTCCAGATTCGACAAACCCCTCGGAGAAGATGCAAATTGAAATCGGCTACCCCCTAAAAACACAATTCGCAATTTTCTAAGTTTGTGACCTTGTGGCCTTGACCTTGGGACGAAAATGAAAAATCGAGCTCCGGGGCTATGCAGGTGCCATTGGGCTAACCAAATACCGAAACCCTGCCAGATTCGACAACCCCTCGGAGAAGAAATTTTTTAAGTCAAAAATTCGCAATTTTCTAAGTTCGTGACCTTGTGACCTTGACCTGGGACGAAAATGAAAAATCGAGCTCCGTGGGGCTATGCAGGTGCCATTGGGCTAACCAAATACCGAAACCCTGTCAGAATCGACAAACCTCCTAGAGAAGATGCAAATTGAAATCGGCTACCCATAAAAACACGTTTTTGGGCGTGGCTCCACCCATAATGGGCGCACCATGCCCATTTTCAGGAAAACACAACTAGATCATGATATAAACTCCCACCAAAATTGTCAGGATCGGATCAAAACACCGGAGCTATGCTCGGGACAGACAGACAGACAGACAGAGACAGACAGACAGACACACAACAATAACGAATATAGTGGTCACTTATTTTTTTCGTGAAAATATTTTTTCGTGAACCAAAAACCACTATACTCACTTGGGGCCTGAACATGGAAGTGTTACAATAAACTGTGTAAAAAATCTTTTAATAACAGGTTCACATGTAAACATATAATGAAATTTGTGTTTTTGACAACAAATCACTGCACCTCAACAATACATTTTATTTGATCACTTCCGGGGGGGGGGGGGGATGCAGGCAGTGAATGAGCACAAGATCCGATCGAGGCCTGAAGGCCAATTATCTGATTTTTAATTTCCAACTTTAATTTTGTTTTTTTGTTTTTATCCAAACATAGCCCTCAATCTTCCTCTGGATGAAAGAAGAGGCCATGCAAAGTTTGGTTACACTGGTTGATGCAGAGTCTGAATGCATAAATGAACAAACAAACACGTTCTTTATTATAAAATATTTACACACATACAGTATATGTATATATAATATGGATGTACAGGGTGTTCCCAAAAACCTGGACAACTTTGGTTGTTAATATATTTCGAACCACAAATGACACGATGATACCCTTTGGTTTATATGATGCAGACACTCAACGTTTTGTGCACACAATCAAGACACTTCAATGTGAGCTCCGTTTGTCAGACTCATCACATCAATGCGGTACATGAGTTCTTGCCAAATTCGGCTCAGCATGGTGATGTCCACCAGTGTGCATGCAGCTGTGATCCAAGAATGAAAATCCTGCACGTTTGCTATCTTGGTGTTCTGAACATCATCTTTGGCAAACCCCCACAGAAAGAATAATCAAGGTTGGTTATGTCTGGTGATTGTGGGGTGCAGGTAGTTGGTCCATCTCAGCCAATCCAGCGGCCTGGAAAATTTTAATTCAGGATGTCTCGAATGACTAAGGCCCAATGAGGGGGTGCACTGTCCTGTTGAAAAATGATATTGGGTTTCAGGTCTTCAATCTGTGGGAAGGTGAATCCTTCTAGCACGTTCATGTAAATTTTTGATCATTGTATCCTCTGCAAAGAAAAGCAGACTCACCAAATGGTCATGGAGAAGGCCACACCACACATTGACTTTTGGACTGTCTCGTATGTGTTCAATGACTACGTGGGGGTATTCAGAGCCCCCTATCTTCACATTGTGCCAATTGCCCTTCCCCTATACATGAAAGCATGCTTAGTCATGACTGAACATGACCTATTTCAGGTAATCGTCATCCTCTATGTGACTAAGCATTTCCAAGACAAAGGTGAAAAGCTTCAGTCTGTGATGAAAATCCTGTGCACATTGAAAGTTGGTAGGCCTTGTTCTCTGGATACACAAATTGATTTTCTGTGACTTTGTTGAAATGATTCATGCACTCGTTCAAAGACTGCTGCCCTTGTGCTTGGTCGACCAGTACTTTCCTGTTTCTGACAACTTCCTCTGTCCTTAAACCTCTTGTACCACTCTGATTGGACCATACTCTGTGCAGAGCGTTGGTGCTGCTTAAGTGGTCTCCTTGGCTATTGGGCACAATCCTGGATGGGTCGCCACTCCGACACAGTATTCCAGCATGCTGGCACTCATTTTGCCAACATCGGAAGGATGACAGGCCGAGTTAACCCCACCTGGTATTAATTCAACAGCTGAGCAGGATTTGAACTCAGGACCCTAGGATCCCAAGCCCACCACTCCAACCATTAAGCCAACACCAGGCATACCAGGGCATTCCCGTTCACAGAACTTCATGCAGCGACACGAGTTCAGCATTTCCACCAGCCTTGAGAAGTTCAGCATGGATACCACAGATCTCAGGAGCTTTACCCCCATTTCAACCGGTTCACCGCAGCCTGTGTTTCCACAAACAAAGGTGGACCACAGTTGATTGGAGGGCAGCAATGGGGATCGTTATACCCAACATCAAACTCAACAGCTAATGGATCAGCCTGGTACAGCCACTCAAAGTAACCGGCCCAGCAAGACTTCACTTCAGACTCCTGAGTCAAGAGTCCACCACCCACTGCTCTAACAGCCACACACTGATGGGTTTGGAGGAACACAATGCACAAATTCCTTTGCAAGCAAGACTAGAATCACTTCACCACAAGTGATGCTCTAGCCCTTCCTCGCACATAGGCCTCCTTGTCCGCTGTCAGTGCATGCACATTTCCACGCCTCAATTCCCTGAACAGCACAGCTCTGCCATTAAGCCTGTCCTGCAAATCTCGTCAATGGTATCCAGTGTCCCTTGGGAGGCAAAGTTCTTTGCCTAACAGTGGGTTCCAAGACATCCACCAGAAACATCAAGGATGATAGTCTTGAAGGCACTCCAAAACTTTTCAGGATTCCCAGACCCCCCAAATCCCCACTCAGGCTGTTCACAAAATCATCAGCTACCTTCTGATCCTTGCGCTTGCCAACATCCAGCATCGGCTGGGATGATAACATTCTCCTGGATTTGAGCTGCAACTTCAGAGTTGCTACAACAAGCCTGTGGTCGTTATTGAGGAACTGAGCACTCTGTAACCCTGCAGTTCTGGATAATTCTCCAGTGACCATCAACAACAACATCGTCAATCTCCTTTGCCACACCACCAGCGTTGCCATAACAAGTCCAGCGATGAGCTTGTGGGTGCCAAAACCATGAACTGACCACCCTATGTCCATATATATATATATATATTATATATATATATATATATAATATATTATATATAATATATATATATATATATATATACACACATCCATCCATGAGGCTCAGACTCTGTGCAGAGCGTCGGTGCTGCCTCAGCACTTTCCTTGGCTATTGGGCACAATCCTGGACGGGTCGCCACTCCGACAAAGTATACCAGCAAGCTGGCACTCATTTTGCCGACTCGGAAGGATGACAGGCCGAGTTATCCCCACCTGGTATTAATTCAACAGCTGAGCGTGGATTAAACTCAGGACCCTTGGATCCAAGCCCACCACCCTAACCATTAAGCCAACACCAGGCATGCAATATATGTATTGTATTATTATATATGTATTATATTATATATATATATTATTATATGTATATATACATACATTATATATGTATATATATATACATACATACAAACACGACATAATAGTGACCGAAGCTTTTCGTGCTGCACTCCTCATAGTGGGGCAGATAACAGCATTTTTGAGAGGAATCGTGCAAATGATGATACAACCATCAAATTTGGCACATTTGTTCTCCAGGGGATTCTAATCAAATCTGCCTGATTGGCCATTTGAAAATCCAAATATTGAAAAATTTGAGAAAAAAAAAAACTTCAAAAAGTCAAGATCACGAATCAATGTTGGATGCTAGGTGAGATTGGTGAATGTTTCAGAAACATCATCAAAGACATTCCAAGTCTGCCATGCAGTTTTCTTCCTTTACCACGGAAGGCAGACACGACGTCACATCCAGTGAACGCATGGAAGTATGGGATCCCTCTAGCTTTCTCAGCCCTATTGCAGAAACTACCTCATAGACTGGAATCCATCGTGCCCTTGGCTCCTTGGCCAAAGGCAATCCACATGTTCTCAAGACCTAGTTCCTGTAAGGCTGGCAGTACAGATATTGCTATGACTAGTACGTCCGTGTCATTAGCCTTAATGATAATGGACTTGCGACCATCCGTCGTTGCATCCCTGGTGTGTACAAATATTCGAGTGTCAGCTTCTTCATGACAACATGGAGACACAGCATCCAGTGACTTCCTTGTGTTGCTAATGGCATCTTCTCCTTTTGTGACAATGACTGTCCTTGTCGTCTGTGCTTCACACATCTTTTCAGCAAGGAAGTGAAACAGCTCAGTCTTGTTGCTGTCATCTCGAAGAAAGCTTCTCCAGTTACTTGGGGTCTTACTGGTTTCCTGTCACTCTTCTTCTGATTCATTGCCCCCTTTTCGACCTTGCCTCAGACTTCAGACTTGACTTCTTGTACACATCAAACACTAATCCACCCTCTCGTACCTGGCACCATAGGATTCCACCTTTGGGATGATGTCTTTCTTAGCATAGTCATCAAATATCTTTGAAGTGCATGGAGGTAGGGCATTGATAAGTGCTAGGCCATCAATGATGACTGCATCTCCCTTGGTTCTCTGTCTGGGATGTTCACTTGCGCTTCAATAATTTCAGCCAGCTATGACTTCAAATTTTTTTGAAAAAATTTTTTTTTTCCAAATTTTTCAAAATTTGGATTTTCAAATGGCCAATTGGCAGATTTGATCAGAAAGCCCTGCAGAACAGAAATGCCAAATTTGATGCTTGTATCATAATTTGCACGATTTTTCTACTATCTACTTCACAATCAGGGTAAAAAATCACAGCAAGTGAAGAAGGAAGTGAAGGCGTGTGCTTTCTACGCAGGTCTCAATAAGGTAGACGCTGATTGGTTCAGCTGTAATGACGTCACGGTTACGTCATGACGTCATCACGAAGGTTTGAAGTACAAATCAAACATATTGTATCCAACACGTTTCTGGCTGTGCAACCCCGAGTAATCTTTACCTCTCGCCATTTGCTGACATCAGTCAACAAGGATGTGCTACCCACCTCACAAACCGCAATGCTATTTATGAGTTTAAGTGCTGATGTGAAGCTCGTACGTGGGCCGCACAACACTAATATTGGCTGATCGGATCAAACAACACGTCCCCTTGGCGATTCGAAGAAAGATGTTGAGGTGAGAACACAACAGTGCGAGCATGTAGAAATATCCAGCAACCACCGGCCACTGTACCTGCTTCATCTGCCATTGCACAGCACCTGGTTGCCAACCTATCTGTGCAGACCAGTACAATGCAGATATGTTCAAGATATTGAGCCGAGGTCAGAGTTCGTTTCATTTACATATGTTGGAAGCAACCTTCATCCTTACACCGATCCAATACTATGTCATCAAAAGGAATTTGTAGGATCTCTGTGACTCTGTCTCTTTCAGCATGGAAAGATCAAGGCAAGTATGGTAACAAATGGTGAATGGACCTTCAGGGAAACCCCTCCCCCCTCTCTCAAGGATGTGGTTGCAAACGTCAATCATCGACGAACTCTGCTCCAGCCAATGGGAGCTCGAGGTGAAGATGATGAGCCGACAATGGGCGTTCGGATTAACCGTGACATCATTACGGCTGAACCAATCAGCATCTACCTTATTGAGACCTGTGTATAAAGTACACGCCTTCACTTCCTTCTTCACTTGCTGCGATTTTTTTACCCTGAGGAGTGTAGCACGAAAAGCTTCGGTCACTATTATGTTGTGTTTGTTTGTATCCATATTAAAGTTCTGTTGCACCAAACATCTGTTTATTATATATATGTATTATATTGTATACTAGGTGAATGCACCCGGCGCTGCCCGGGTTCTTTTTGAATGAATTTAATCTTCTATACATATGTCTGACGCGAGCACAGTATCAGTTCCCTATTGGGCCATGCAGTCATAGGCTAAGGGGGGAAACCATGGTAGTCATAGGCTAAGGGGGTTGGTGAGGGGGAAACACACCCCCTTTCCCCCCGGCCGAGGGGCCTTGCCACATAGCCTATAACCTTCCGGGGCCCATCCCGACATTTTTTGTTTCAGTGGTTAGCTCCTATCTTTCACCTTTCAGGAGATTGGCGCGTGCAGACAAACAACAAACAAACAGACTAACAAAAACTTAAAATCATATGTTAGATATTGTATATGGCGTTGGCCCCGTGTCAATCGGCTGAAATTGAAAAATTAACATTACGAAATCAGGTGATGACGTCATAATTCGAAACCGGAAGTCGGAAGTACAATTCTTTTACATCGGGACACTCCCGGGTACATGTTCTGTCAGCATGTGAAGTTGGTGAGGATCAGTCCAGTACTTTTCACGTGCATAGGTCACAGAGAAACACACAGACACACAGACACACTTTCAACTTTATATATATATATATTATATATATATATATAGATGTATATATATATATATATATATTATATTATATATATATATATATGATATTATATTATATAATATATTATATTATATGTATTATATTATATATATATATTATTGTATTATATATATATATATGTATTATATATATATAATATATTATATATATATATGTGTATTATATTATATATTATATATATATATTTACTGTATATATGTATTATATTATATATATGTATTATATTATATTATATAATATATATATATATGTATTATATTATATATATATATGTATTATATTAGAGAGATATATATATATTATATATATAATATATATAATATATAATATATGTATATATATTATATATTGTGTATTATATTATATATATATATATACAGGATATATATGTATTATATTAATATATAATATATATATTATATATATACACATATACATATAATATATATGTATTATATATTTACATATATATTATATACATACACACATAAACAAAAACTGGATATGCACATATATTATTGGGTGTGTAGTGTGCTCTCATGGTGACATTAATGGTTGCAATCAACTTGACAAACCACAGATCAGTAATAAATAAATTGTTTTTCATCATATCATTGCACAATGAATGTACAAATGACCTCGTCACTTCAAACTTACAGAACACATAAACATATTCCTTGCTTAACATGGACCACTGCACTCGTGCTACCAAAGTAAACTTATTTAAATATGTTTTGTTTGGCATGATTCTTAACTTATTTGCATTCATCATCCATAAAAGTACAAATTTCATCTTTTAAATGGGAATCAAAGCCAGCCCTTCGGCAAAGATATTAACCTTTATCTTTAGTGGCCATTTTGGAAAATGGCCACCTATTATGCATATAAAGCCGAGTCTAAACGTCACAAGCTATAAATGTGTGCATTCATTGTCCATAAAAAAAAATTTAGGCATTAAAATGAGGCTCATAACCATCCCACAGACAAAAATATTAACTTTGATGTTTTGTGGCTATCTTGGAAATTGGCCACCCAGGATAAGTTTATCTAAAATCCTCAATATCTAAAATCATTCAATGAATTTTCCTGAACATGGCTACCACATTTGGTGCTTCGTAAAGAAGTGCAGAATTATTCCCGTATATATAGCTATTCCCTCACCCCTCATTATAATGGTTATGCCTGCAAATGACGCAAAAGTTCTCCCTCAATTTGGGTTCACAGTCAGAGAGTGGTGTGTGTGTGTGTGTGTGTGTGTGTGTGTGTGTGTGCGTGCGTTTTGAATGAAAATGAAAAGGCGAGGTTTTATTTTGGTACTAAAAAATTCTGGATCACTGATAATTCCAAACCTGTAATCGACAGTATCCACAACATTAATCACAAGGGTAAGGCTAAATGTTTATCAACTTATGATTTTTCTACATTATACACAAACATTCCACATGACAAGTTCATAACCACATTGGACAGCAGTAGATAAAGCATTTGCTGGAGTAATAAAATATACATTACAGTCAACCAAAAATGAGCAAACTGCTCGATGAAGGAAAATCAATATTCATATAGTTTCTCAAAAAGATATACTCAAAGAAAGTGTTTGATTTCCCTTAAACAACAGCTTCTTTATATTTGGCAACAAGATACTCCAGCAGACAGTCGGGATAACCATGAGTTCGCATCCGGCCCCTTTCTTTGCAAATTTATTCATGCACACTTGTGAGTGTGATTTGGTCCAGAACATGTTTTTTTTTGTTGTCATGTTTTTTTTGTTCAAGGCTTCAGTCACGGACTAAATTATCCTCATCGGGGCCAAGCCTTCACTGAAAGAACTGCATTGATAGAAAAGTAAGGAGAGAGAGAATAGTCTAAGAGTTTTTGAGAAAGTAAAAAATTTGCTTTTTGAAAAGGGGAAAGTCATAAGTGTTTGGGAAGACATGAGAAGGTAAAGAGTTCCAGAGATTGGCAGTGGAGGGGAAGAAACAACAAACATCGTAACTGCCCACCTTGAGTTGCCAATGGCCACACAATACTCATGTGATGTAGTGGCTTGTCGAGTATTCCTTGGTTTCGCTAATGGTGGAGGTACACAAGTAACAAGTTCTTGCGAGCATAAACTGAAGCAATATGTGTAGAAAAGAGAAAGAGAGCCTACCATGTGGCGTAATTTGAGCGGGTCAAGTTTTGAGGTCACATTGGTAGAGTTGACAAGTCGAATAACTTTGGATTCAATTCTGTCCAGTAAGTATGTGAAGATGGAACCTCCCCAGATGTGAGAGCAGTACTCTATACAAGGACAAATCAATCCTTTATGTAGTTGGAGCAACTGTTCAGAGGAGAAGAATCTTCAGCATCTGAACAGGACTCCTAATTTCTTCGAGGCAGACTTAGCTATTTGTGTAATGTGTGGATTCCAGGATAAATTTTATGTCAGAGTAATACCTAGTAGGTTTATTGCATCACATTGTGTAATTGTAGAGCTTTCAAAGAAGATTGGAGAGTTGAGAGGAGTTTTAGCGAGAGAGATGAGAAGAAATTGAGTTTTTGAAGCATTAAACTTAATTTGATTACATTTGCCCCCACTGGGAAATCTTGTCCAAATCCGAATTTAAAGAGGTGGCTGTGATGAAACGAGATGTATGTAGATTGAGTGAGGGAAGATAGAGCAGATGGGAAAGATATGGAGGAATGTAATGTTGAGTCATCATCATGCGAGTGGATTTGGTTATTTGTGGAAGAAAAAAAGGTCATTGATAAAAAGAAGGAAGAGTGTTGGAGACAGACCGGAACCTTGAGGTACATCGCTGTTGATGGGGAAGGGGTGAGAGGTTGAACCATCAACAATTACGGAGACAGATCGGTCGGAGAGAAAGCTCAATATGAGGAGCAGAGTGAAGGAGGAAAGCTGAAACAGGGAAGGTTGGAGATCAAACCCTGATGCCAAACTCTGTCAAAGGCTTTTGAGAT
>CM068960.1:104233248-104262766 GCA_035128595.1 Eptatretus atami
GACAAAGGAAAACCTGATAGAACCTCCATAAGATACGGAATGAAACATTGCCTGTAACAGGCATGGCATGTCCACACACCCACGGAGAGTCCATACAGATCTGAATCTACCCATATGTAACACGTCCGTGTGTGCTGTATACGTACCTCTACCTTGTCGTAACTGTCGGCTGTACATCCCGATCAGGACACCAACTGTACTGTGCAGCTCGGTAAGTGGCTTAAGCACTCAAGTATTCCAACGGAACGCCTGGCTTGGCAAGCGATTACCAATTGCCGTCGATACAACGATGCACCCGGAAACGCCCGTGCAATATCCGAATTTAACAAATCAACACCTTCTTTTGAGTCGGAACTGCTGATACTTTCAAATCAGGAGCTTACATCTATTTATCATCAAGAAATAATCGCGGCCTCTTCCAAATCAAAGCACGGTTGAGCAGGCCAAAAAACATGTCGGCTTCATTCCACAGCGAGGTTACCCAGGAAACTCCTGAAGACCCCAGACAGCGAGGTCGCCGAGGATCACCTGATGAAGGATATAATTAAATAAGGCTGTTAATTATCTTCAAAAGGGGTGTTTTAATCAACCCAAACACCCAATTCTCACTCTTTCACATCCTTGGAGTTTTCTTAGTATGCATGCAAAGTTCAGGCTACGAGTTTTATGGTTTTGGAGTTATGGAGGAGACACACTGACACACACACACACACCCACACACACACACCACACACACACACCACACACACACACACACACACACAACACACACACACAATTGCCTTTTATTGGTATAGAAGATATATATCTATAATATATCTATATATATATAATATATATATATATATATATAATATATATATATATATATATATAAAGTTGAAAGTGTGTCTGTCTGTGTGTGTGTTTGTCTGTGACCTATGCACGTGAAAAGTACTGGACTGATCCTCACCAAACTTCACATGCTGACAGAACATGTACCCGGAGTGTCCCGATGTAAAAGAATTGTACTTCCGACTTGCGGTTTCCGAATTATGACGTCATCACCTGATTTCGTAACGTTAATTTTTCAAGTTCAGCCGATTGACATTGGGCCAACGCCGCCCATTGCATTACAAAAGCTGAAAAAATAATGCTACAGTCAATTGAAGACAATGACTTCCGACTTCCCGGTTTCCGAATTATGACGTCATCACCTGATTGCATAACCTTAATTTTTCAAGTTCAGCCAATTGACATGGGGCAACGCCATTTGCAATAGAATGAAAAAATAATGCTACAGTCAATTGAAGACAATGACTTCCGACTTCCCGGTTTCCAATTATGACGTCATCACCTGATTGCGTAACGTTAATTTTTCAAGTTAGCCGATTGACATGGGACCAATGGAATTTGCTAGAGAATGAGAATTAATTAAGTCGCAAATGATGACATGAAACCAGCCTCACATTATTGAGCATATGGTTTTTTATCTGATGCGGCAATAAATCTTAACATTTTGAACTCGAGTCTTCTGCATATAAAACATGGCGGGAAAATATAATATTATAGTGGTGATGAAAAAAAATAATAATGGTGGCAGCCTCTACAATTTTACAATTAACTGTGACATATACTCCTTCAGACCCGCCGTCATCCACCGGATTCCTGTGCGGAGCACGGTATCCCTGCTGGTTATATACTATATATATATATATATATATATATATATATAATATCCAATAGAATTCGAATTAAAAAAGGAACACCAAACTCGCACTTCATTTTCTCTTTTTGAATTACAAATCGATATCAATAATAATAAATTTCACACCAAATTATTTGATAAATGAGATGCTTCTCCATTGCACATTGTATGAATGCCTTTCTTAGACAGCAACATTCCAAAGAAGCTATTCTATGGTACAGCTGCAAGTGAAATAATTAAGACTGTGAGAGCAACCACACACAGCACTGAACTTGTCAATAGATTAAAACAACTATTCAGATGTATGCTAACACAGAGAGCTACAGTTAGCAGATTAAAACAAGTTTTCTTTAAGATCATAAAACGACACCAAGTAGAATTAATGAAATAAAATGTGAATAGTAAAAATATTATTAACGAGATATTTATAAAAATACATTATAAAAAAAAATATGGAAACTATTTAAACCCACTTCAGTGGTTGCTGGGAGAAAAGAAAGCAGTTAAAAATGTTTATTAATAACCGTTTGAATATTTGAACAACAGTTTGATCGAGGTGAGTGGGATGGTCCTATTTGTTGTGGACATGTTATATTTAAGGTAAGGTATGCATGATTTAATATATTATCATGTAATAGAATGTGTGATGGGAGTTGTAACTGTGATAATACATTAAATCCTCTTGCGAGTGAAGTCTGATTCGTGATGTGGCATTGATGAGTTGACTTATTGCCTGGACGCAACTGAAGTTGTGGATCTACTGATGTAGGTAATCTACTGATGTGGATCCATGACCAAGGTTGTGGATATACCTTTTGGAGAGGTCCTGGGCTGAAAATATTGAAACTTCAAGGAAGAACGGTGCCCAACTGATGATCCATGCAGTTAGAAAACGATTTGCTTACAGGTTGAGGTTCTTACTTTAAGTAAGGGAACTATGTTTTGAGGTTAACATCATTTACAACAATCCTTTAAATTATATTATATTTCAGGAATAGCCGATACTGTACAAGTGTGTGTGTGTGCGTGTGTGTGTGTGTGTGCGTGTGTGTGCGTGCATGCGTGCGTGTGTGTGTGCATGTGCGTGCGCGTGTGCGTGCGTGCGTGCGCTTTTTAACTTTTTAATATTTCACTGGTTAAATTAATGAATGCAAAGATTCAACAAATACTGTCATTACAAATGGATGCATGGATAGACAGGCAACAACCATTATTCAAACAACGATGTAGGGACTGTTTCACATGATCATTTCCTGTGACCATCTCGACCTTGTTTTCCAAAATATCCCTATTTCCTTTTACATAAAAACATTTTTTTTTATTACTTGTTAGTTGTATTACAATAAATGTGATGAGCAATTTCAAATTATAACATAGTAAAGCAGTTTATAACTTACAATTCACCATCTGTAATCACAGTTTCCATACTTTTTGATCTCTCAAGCATTGTTTGTGTACTTCCGATCATGTGTACATTTCTCAAGTCAATCTCAAAATATTATCAGAAAAAAATGTTTTTAGTCTATTTAAAATATTTTATGTCCAGTGCTCGATTAACCCGACCACTGTATGGATAGACCGAACTTTTGTTTACTCCCTTGGACTTTGTCAACTAATGGCAGATTTGCATGCAGGAATCACACTAAGCACATGAGAACATTAGCTCTGATTTAACGGGGTTTATTCCCCACCACAATAACAGGGGAAGAATGATCATGATGGCGGGTTGAGGGGAAAATAAAGGGGAAACATGTAATTCACCAAAAAATAATTATTTACAAGATAAATAAACAAATTAAGGGTGCCACACACCAGACTCGAGCACAGACGGGAAAGGGAATTAAAAACTGGGTGAGGCCTTATCTCCTGTGGAGTCTGTCCATGCATATGGCATCAAAGCAGCCACAAACAAAATGATGAAACAGGCACATAGAGTTGAGAAACGAAACAGACGAGGCAGTACGATGAACCATGGAGATGGGCAGGGGACGAAGCAGTAACACGAATAGGCGACAAAGCACTCCTCAGGCAAGCAAACTCCACAATGTGTGTCAAACAAACTCTCCACTCTCCCGAGGCCACGAAAACTTCTCCTCTCAGGAGGAGTTGAAACTCCTCCTCTCCTTTCCTTTCATCATGCCCCCTTTTAGCTCATCCCCCTCTCCCGCCGATGAAGGTGGATGGAAGTTATGTTTTCACCCCTGTCTGTTTGTTTGTGAACAAAATATCTCAAAACATTGTTAATGGATTTTGACAAAATCTGGTGGAGAGCTTTAGTATTTGCCACGGATGAAATGATTAGATTTTGGTGAAGATCCGAATCCTGATCTGGATCCGAGAATTTTTGAAGTGATTTTTCACCATTGAGAGATAGGGCTAAACGATATACATATAGCACGATATCTCTAAAAGTTGTGGACAGATTCAGACGAAACTTGGTGGTTGAGTTAGTTAGGTGACAAGAACAAGCTGATTAAATTTTCATAAAGGTCCGAATCCAGATCTGGCCTATCAGGAGGATACAAAACGTCACCAAATTAGCCTGGGGAGGAGTGTGCTCCACCAATTGCCCTTCCATTTGAACAATGCATCAGCCTTTGTTTGATGCACATTTAAACATTACAATATTTAAGCTAACATTTCACGACTTTCTTGTCTTCCTTCCAGTCTGAGACGATTCTTGCCCATCACAGAGTTAACCACTCGGGAAGCTTTGTGAGCAATTTCCTGTTTTCTTGACTCATTTAGAACTTGAAGACTGTCTATTCTCTTCATGGCCGATTCACACTGTCTCAAGAAATCAGCGTACCGACCCATGGATGGGCCATCTCATGATGAAATCTTAGCCCAATTGTCTAACTTCTTTCTGAATATGTTGGCCACGAGAAACTCATCCCAATAGTGTCGTTTGAGTCCTCTTTTGGCCTCCTCATATGCCTCTTCTGTGCTAATCAAAAAGTAACCTTAATCAGCCTCTTTTGCGGCATTCCCTGGGTAGTTCTGGCGATAATAGATTCTCTTTGTTCGTGGGATTTTCTTTCCTTCTGTAAAAGTTTGAAATGCTGCTTTCCAAAGAGGTTCGGGCATTTCCAAGAAATACACCAGGCTCAGGTTGAGGTTTTCATCCAACTGGATTGGCAAAACATTTGGCTGAAGAAAACAACACAGCATCGTTTACAGTTGTGTTATTCCCATTACCAATGTGTTCAGGGTGTAGTTAAAGTTGCAATGTGTGGATGTGAGTCATGGACAGTGAAAAGGAATGAAAGGAAGAATATTGACAGCTTTGAAATGTGTTGTTGGAGATGAATGTTAAAAATTGCATGAACTGCAAGATTATCAAGTAGTGTATTGTTATCATCGATCATGGGAACCTCACCAAAAAAAAATTGGGGGGGTTTTTGTTATTGTTTTTTTTCAAACAAAGTTCACTTCTTGTTTTCCTGAGAAAGTTTTGTACCCTTTTGTTCCAGATTGTCCCTTTTCTGTCACTTCAGTTTCCTCTGTTCATTTTTTTAATTTATTTATAAACATCTCTTGTGTTCTTTCTTATAATAACCTCAAACATGTAACCACACACTTTCAGTGTATACAACTTGCTTAATATTGTAAGTTGATAGAAAGATGTGAACATCCTGGTTATAAACACAGCACATACAGCACACATACTAATTGTGCTTTATCTCAAGTGTAATTGAAATTGATAATAAGATAAATGTTTTCCTTGAATCTTGACTCGGTGGCTTTATCGCAAACATTTCAAAGTGAGTAGAACTATATTCTTCACAATGCTGTACGTCAATAAATTCCAGAAAGAAGGCATTGTTCACACTCTCAATAAATGAGGGAGAAAAAGACTGGGTATTCAGAAAAGGTGGTGAGACAATCTGTCACTAAAAATCCAAGGAGATCTTCTCACGGGCAATCACAATAAGTTGGTCTTTTGCACACTACTGTCTTTGAGATCCTGAAACAGGACATGAAACTTTTGCTAAACAAAGTGCAGGTCAAACTCTCTCACTGATATCAACAAGGCAGCTGGAGTAGCCATGCACCAGTGGTTGAAGGAGATGATGGAGGCAGATGAGAACTGGATTGACCAGGTGTGGTTTTCTGATGAGCTCCACTTCCATCTCAACAGCATAGTGAATCGCCAAACTACTGCTTCTGGAGGAGTGAATGCCCTGTTGATCATGTTCTTCAAAAAACCCTGCACAGTGTGAATTGCACGGCATGGGTTGCCATGAGCTCTTATGACATCATTGGACTTGACCCTTTTAGCTTGAAGAAGATGATGATGATGATGATGATGATGATGATGAGAATGCAGTAACGGTAAACCAGAAGAATTATCGTGATGACATCCACAAGTTTGGCCCTACTATCCATCATCGCAGGATTGACTTCAATACCCAATGGGTACAGCAGGATGGTGCTGCTCCTAGTACTGCTGTGGATACGAGAAATCTACACTCAGAGAGGTTTGGCAACAGGGTAATCTCCTTCAAGCCAGAGCACATCTGGTCTCCCCATTCCCCAGACCTCAACCCGCTAGATTTCTTTCTGTGGGGCTATGTAAAGGACAATGTTTAAAAGACAACCCTCCAAACATCGAGCAGCTCAAGAGAGCTATTGAGGAATTTCTAAGATCCATCTTATTTCTGACATGCAAGAGTGCAACACAGAACTTTACTGTCAGAGTGAGTGCTGGTCTAGCATCCTGTGGAGGTCACATCGAAGACGTCATTCACGCCATTCCACACCTTGTATCATTGTAATTTAAATTGCCAAAAAAATATCTCCCAAGTCTCCACTCAATGATGGCTGATTATTAAATTTGAATCTTGTATACCTTTTTCAAAATAAAGCATTCAAATAGTCCCAAGACCTTTGAAACACCCTGTACAATGGCTCTGTACCTCACAACATAAGGATGTTAAACCATTTTGATTAGTCCAATAAAGTTTGTTAGCTTTGTGCTTCTTTCATTCTTATGCGTAAAGATAGACATTCCCCAGTGTATTATGTTTCCCTCTGTCTTTTCTCACAACAAACACTTTCAACATGTATTTGTTGAATAATGAAGACATTCATCATTGATTGTTTAGCTCGACTACTTTAATGGACACTATTTTAAAGATGAATATGAATCTTACGTGGTGTGACTCTATGAATCATTTTGTTTGATTTTTATGGACTACATAAAGTAGTGAATAATTTTTAAAACATTGCAACCAGAATTTTTCAACCTATTTTCATCTTTTATTTTGCCCTGGCTGGCATTTATGTTTCCTCATTACACTTGGTCAAACAGACTGCACAGCCAAGATGGCAGCATTTGCTGTTTGCCAAAGCATTCTTGGAGGTTCATTCTTCTTGGTGTGAAACCTGATTCACTTCCATTAAAACAATGTGTTCATCAGCACTGTACCGGCAGAGTGTTATAATTAATAATTTCATTTTGCTTCCATATGCCATGTAGGTCCTTCCAGCAGTGGCATACTCCACTCCTAGTTTGATTCCCTTGGTTTGCTGTTGCTCTCTTTCTCCGATATTTTGTTTATGATTTGTAAAGAATGGTGGGAAGGCACAAAGGCTCTTGTGACAGACTTTTTTTTTCACTTGCAGGGGGTACAACTTAGCGTTTGCTACCTTTGCCATATCACAGGTAATGAGCTGAAGTTTATTGCTTTTATTTATATGTTTGTTATTTGTTTATTGATTCTTTTTCTTCTTCCAGGCAAACTCTACATTGGCGGAGTGCCTGCCAGCATGTACCGCTCACTACCAAAACTAGTGGCCTCAAAGGAGGGCTTTCAGGGATGTCTGGCTTCCCTCGACCTCAATGGACGCATGCCAGACATTATTGACGAGGCTCACCATCGCCTGGGAACAATAGAACGTGGCTGTGAAGGTGTGTACCAAATATACTCAACAGCCTGTGGCGTGCTCTTGAATCTCGCCACTATCATATGCTTTGCTGGTGAAAATTAATTGTATGGTTCAGGTTGCATGCTTCTTGTGTTGTTGTTGATGTTGATGATGAGGTTGTTGTTGATGATGATATTATTCATGCTATCTGTACCTGCAAGACAACTTGATCCATCCATCCATCCATTGGGACCAAACTGTGCAGAGCGTTGTTGCTGTTTAAGCAGTCTCCTTGGCTATTGGGCACAATCCTGCATGGGTCACCACTCCGACACAGTATACCAGCATGCTGACACTCATTTTGCCGACCTCAGAAGGATGACAGGTTGAATTAACCCCACCTGGTATTAATTCAACAGCTGAGCGGGATTTGAACTCAGGACCCAAGGATCCAAAGCCCACCACCCTAACCATTAAGCCAACACCAGGCATACAACTTCATAGTTATCATCAATTACCGGTATATGGTTTCACAGTTAGACACCTTGATTAGGTGTCAATTATTTACATAATCCTAGCCACCTGGGCTTAAGTGAGAGCTGATTGGCTTTTCCCTCCATTCACAGGTGAGAGATGTGGGTGGGTCTTTCCTTGTTATTTATATATTGACTGCTTTTGATGTTTGCACGTGGTACATGCTTGGGAGCCTCATTGGTATGCATTGCTGTCTGCGCTATCGCTGATGATTCGCCAATAAGCGATGAAAATGGTCCGGTAGCTGAGGGGGTGTGTCGCATTGGGATTCTCATTTGTGTACAATGTTTGAACGTCTTTGTAGCTGTGGAGAAACTCTGGGAAGGGTTTCAAACAGCAAAGGGCTAATCTTGTGTAGGCCTTCTTGGGTTGCTTTATGCAGCTTCTTCAGCTTGAGGAGTGTGGGAGGTGTCAATTATTTATATAATCATAGCCACCTGGGTTTAGTTGATTTAGTGAGAGCTGATTGGCTATTCCCTCCATTCACAGGTGAGAGATGTGGGTGGGTCTTTCTTTATTATGTATGTATGTAAGTATATATGTATATATATATATATATATGGATATGGATATGTATTTATATATACTTATTTATTTATAATAATTATTATTATGATTATTTATTTATTTATTTTGTCACCAATGTTAATACCCCGACACAAATTGTGGTGACGGGCGGTTAACACCACCAGCCCGGATGGTCGAACTTCCCCCTTGGATGCCTACAGCTTAGACTCTCGGAGATTAATGCACGCGCACAGGAAAACAGTTAAGCGCTGCACCAGGACGGCACAAGGGGGGGTTTATACTCAAACCCCATGACAAATACACCAACACAGCCACTTAAAATGAACACATTTAATTAAAATAGACAAATATTTACAAAGGCCAATAATCAGAATATAACAACACGTGAGGTAAATTAATGTATCAGTCGAGGAGCCTCTACACACGGACTTAAATACACACAAGGGGAAAATGCAATAATGGAAAATCCCTCCTTTATTCTGGCACTTAGCTTTGCCTAGAGATGGTCTTTGTGGAACGTGGAATCGAGGCGCTTATATTTGCATGTGTAGACGGGTGAAAAATGGCGCCAAGTCGCTCTCTCGCAGTGCGACAAACGTACATCAGGTAATTCATGAGCAGTATTCAACACCACGGCTCAGAGACCCCATGCAGCTTCTTCATGCATCGATTATCCTCACTGACCCACTATGTGACATACACGAGGCTTGCGGTCCGTTCCTCACGACCAAGAGCCAAAGGCCAGCGTCCTACTTCACCACACGAACCAAATCGCCTCAACACGACTACAAGAATCGTGCCGTCTTCTTCATTTGTCAAAGGAAAGCTAGCAGTGAAGCCCTGTTCTTACAGGCCATCTCCTAAATACGTTCTTTCTCGACCGCATGCGTCCCTCATTCCACAGTTAACCATTCCTCATACTGACATCGTGTTTGCGCTCTCGCGATCTCTCACCTCTAACTGACGTCACATCAAACCCCCATTTCCTCCTCCGGGGCATGGCTTGCTCGCACTAAACCCGAAAAGGTGGGTCCTCCGCCCGCTAGGCACGTTTGGCTAGCTTCTGAGGTCATGCCCATCAATCATCAGCCTTGGAGGCATGACTTCACCCGCCGTCACCCTTGGAGGCAGGGCTTCTGCCTGCTCGGCATGTTTGGCTCACTTGTGAATGCAAAAACATAGGAATAGACTACAGGAGGGCAATCACATACAGGGGGAACTTATTCTTAATGCCTATCTAATTCACACGCATTACTCCCTGTGTGGTGACACGTAACACTTAAGCTTACAGTTTCCTTACTTAATTACATTGAGATGTCTCCTACACGTCCACGGACCAAACAACTCTATTCAATCCTAACTTTTCTATTAAATTCCTTCATCTACCCCCACAACTGAAACAATATATATATACATATATATACATATATATATATATACATATATAATACCATATATATATATATATACATATATATACATATATAACACACACACACACACACACACACACACACACACACACACTCATTGTACAAAATATGAGGAACACCTTCCTAATATTGAGTTGCACCCCCTTTTGTCCTAATAACAGCCCCAATTTTCAGGGCATTGGACTCTCCAAGGTGTCGAAAGTGTTCCACAGGGATGTTGGCCCATGTTGACTCCAACGCTTCCCACAGTTGTGTCACGTTGGCTGGTAGTAGATCTCCACTCCGAATAGCTCATTCCATCTCAGCCCACAGATGCTCAATTGGATTGAGATCTGGTGAATGGGCAGGCCACTGCAGTAAGCTGAATTCACTGTCATGTTCATGGAACTATTCCTGGACAATCCTAGTCTTTTGGCATGTGGCATTATCCTGCTGAAGAAATCCATTCACAGAGGGATACACTGCTGCCATGAAGGGATACACTTGATTGGCGATGATGTTTAAATATCCTGTGGCATTCAAACTTTGCTCCACTTTTATCAAGGGGCCCAATGTGTTCCAGGAAAACACACCCCTCCACCAACACACCACCACCACCAGCCTGCAATGTTGACACATGGCAAGATGGATGCATGTACTCATGTGGTTTTCTCCATACCCTAGCCCTCCCATCAGTGTGAAACAGCAAGAACCGGGGTTTATCAGACCAGGTAATGTTTTTCCAATCCTCCAGTGTCCAGTGTTTTCGTTCCTTAGCCCACTGCAACTGCAGATTCTTTTTTTTTTTGCTGAAAGAAGTGGAACTCTGGATGGTCGTCGGCTGCCATACCCCATTTGTGTCAAGGTACAATGAGTTGTGCATTCTTTTATGGGTCTTTCAGCACCAATGTTGTACTGGACTGTCAGTTGGCTAACTGTAACCTGTCTGTTGCTCTGTACAATTCGTGTCAACTCCTTTGGCCTCTTTTGTCAATTATCCATTTTGAACCACTGGCCTGCCATTGTCTGGATTTGTCCATTGGGTGGAGGACCATTCTTGATACACATGGGAAATTGTTGAGCGTGAAAAACCCAGCAGCGTTGCAGTTCTTGACACACTCAAACCTGTGCGTCTGGCACTGACTACCATACTCTGTTCAAAGGAACTTAAATCTTTTGTTTTTCCCATTCATCCTCTGAATGGCACAGATACATAATCCATGTCTCAATCGTCTCAAGGCTTAAAAATCCTTCTTTAACCTGTCTCCTCCCATTCATGTACACTGGTTGAAGTGAATTTAACAGGTGCAATCAAGAAGGGATCATAGCTTTCACCTAGAGTCACCTGATCAGTCTATTTCTTGGAAAGAGCAGGTTGTGTGTGTGTGTGTGTGTGTGTGTGTGTGTGTGCACGTGTGTGTATATATATATTTTTTTTATGTATAAAGCTCTTTCTAACCACTGACTGACTGACTGACTGATATTAAAGATTGGTGCCTTCTGGGTGATGTAGAAAGCTGAACTTGTGCTTGCTGGTGGATATCGAAGCCAGTACACCAGAAAAAAAATCACAGAATTGTCAGATAACATCCATAAATGAAAATATCTATAAATGAAAAAGAAAAATGAAAAAAATGCAGGTGAGTGGCCCGAGACAATGGGGGAAGCATGGTAATTTGGCACGCCGATGGACATTGAAGCCGATACACCAGGAAAAATCATAGAACCATCAGAAAGCATGAATGAAAATATAAATAAATGAAAAAAACAAGAAAATAAATAAATTAAAAAAAGTAAATCCAGGTGAGTGACCTGAGACAATGAAGAAGCACGGTTCATTATTGATTTCAATGTGTAAGCATACCCCACTTGTGTGTATGTATGTATATATTGTTGCGAATTCGCGCCCACCGGCGTGCGATCGACCACGTAACTCCAATCGCGGTACGTCGCCCACCGGACGGACAATTCAGTCGTGACCCTCCCGGACTAACGCCGGGATCTAGCCACGGGTGGGCCTTTCAGCCTCACCACGATCGTGCCAATCGGCCACCCGCGTGGGATAGGGTTGTTCGCCAAACTCGACCTACCTAAGTACCCACGCGGATGGTAAACCGGGCGATCGCACCTCGCCGCAGGTCGACTTCGGACACGGGCCGCTTAACGGTCCGTTCCGTGCTATCGGGATAACCGAGCGGTGTTATCGTCGGCCTCGACGGTTCCTGATAATTATCTGGCGTCCCGCGCCCACTCAAACCCTTTACGTGAAGCAAGATGGAGACCCACAAAGGAAAGGACGCAGCGAAACGGGGGAACATTCAACAGAAAGCATTTATTACACGCACAACACACAAAAAGCAACAAAAATCACAGAATGCACATATAGCAGTTAAAAGAAAGGCAACAAAAGAAACAATGACGCAGAGATACTACCGGCTAACGCGAACACTCGGCAACACTTATACAATTTTACTTTACGGACATGGCGCCACACGCACACGTTCACACAAAACCCCAAAAGGAAATGGAAGTCGCGACTTCCCTGCCCTCGAGTCCTTGGCGACCGTCCTCCGACGAGGTCCCATCTGCCGTGACTCCTGCTCGAGCGTGGTCGGCAGGTCTCTCCGGCGTGCCTCGTGCCTGCCCGTGCTGGCCCCTCGACGCCACGGACCGAGCACCGACTGCGTAAGAGCCGAACCAAGAGAGAACCCCAAGAGAGAACCACCAGAGAGAGAGAGCGAATGCCGAACCAAGAGAGAACCCAAAACAAGAACGAGCACGAGCCGAAGCTCACCGAACAGAGAGAGAGACCAAACGCCTCCTGCGCCTCCGACTCTTATACCCCCGGCGCCCCGCCCCGTTCTTGGCTCCACCCTCCTTCGAGGCGCTTCGAGAAGGGGGGCGTTCCCTCTCGTTCCCCCCTCCCGTGCCATGCGGGGGCGAGGAAAATCCGTCCTGGCGCCGGGCCAGGAGAAAACAGGCGGGAAAACCCGCGCGCCTCGCTGTGGTGATTTCTCTTTCCCTCTCGCGTTCGACGGTTTCCAACGCGGAAACCGTCGTACGTGGACCGCGAGGATGGCGTTCGTTGGTGTGGTAGTGGCGAAGATGGTGGTGGTTGTTATGAGATGGCGGTGCTGGCGTTGTTGGAGTGGTGGCGTGGTTGAGGTTGAAGTGTGGTTGGTTCGAAAATAATGAAAGAACAGAAAAACGACTAACTCAAAGTGTCGCAGCCCGAATGAATCACATTAATTCCCTCTAAACAATGGGTTTGGGCTAACTATACATGTACTTCAAAATACCTCACCTACGGGACCTGAGGTGTTTGCGAATTTCCACAGCCGTAACACTACCCCCTCCCTTTTTACACTCGTCCCGAGTCGTCAAATTATCGTGTGCCATCATGTGTAGTTCTCCCCTAGTACGTTTTACCTTCGGATCCCTGAGTGCGACAGTCATGGTATTCGTGTCCCCAAAATAAATAACCTGAGGCTGAGTAACTAACTAAACAAACTCACTCATACAGACGACTTAAATAAAATTGCCGGCGCTATGACAGACATACCGGGGGCGCACTCATATTTACAATACACAACTTAACACCTAACCTTATAAATTTTACACTAACCATGGCCCAGGATCAATGGACTCTGCAGGAACAAAACAAGGAGTCAAAAGAAAACCGGGCACGGGCCGCCACTGCAGGCCCGTGTTGCAGCTGCCAAACAGGACAGTTCCTGCAGCTTGCAAACTGTTGCTTGATCCTGGCGCACATGGCAATGAACAAGGGGGCAAAGCAAAATTGAACATGGGCAGTGGACATGAATGGCAAAGGTGAAGGCAAACATAGCCTGCAGAAAAGGCCGTTGCAGGCAAACACAGCCGGCGGACGATCCGACCGGCACAGGCCTTGAAGCACACAGCTGCAGTCGATCCGGCCGGCACAGGCCTTGCAGTAAACAGCCAGCCGATGAAGTTGGCCGGCCCAGGCCTTACAGTACAGGTTGGTGGAGGGAGTGCGGAGTGCGGTGATGATCACTCGCAGAAGGCGGGCTCGGTCCTACCTACCTGTCTCCCTCCCACCTATCGCCTTTGCCTGTCACTGTTCATACCCACTCCCTTAATTTGTAAAACCCAATTTAGCCCCAACTAATTTTTTGTCGTTTTATTTTCATCCCTTCCCCACTATCAATCGTCCCCTAACCCCCTTACTGTCCTTGTTCGGCTAACCTATCTCGTCTCCTAGCCTACTCCCAACCCCTACGTTCCCTTCCCGGAGGGAATAAGGGAAGCTAGCGTCCTGCGTCGAGGCCCAATGAAGCCTCAGGATGGCCTCCCAGACTTCAGCGATCTTCAACCAAGGTGGGTCCAGCGGCCCACAACGAGAGCGAAGGATGGATGGTGCGGAGGGTACACTTCCTAATTACCCTAACCATTTAACTGTTAAACTACCCCGGGCTTTCAACAAGCGCCTCTCGCTTAATCTATTGGTTCTAACAACCCAGATTCCGCGCCTGTGTTGGTGTCCTTACAATTTCGGCCTCGCCCTCCAATTTTCTCTCGTGCCCTTGCACGGTTTCATGGCTGGGACGCGTGGCTCCCCTTGGCAGGCACGACCCTCTGCAGTTCCCTACGATGGCACCCCCGGGCACTACACTGCCTCCGAGCCTACCAGCTCCCTAAACACCGGGGATGCCCTCCATGCGACTCTCCTGAAATGCTCACGTGGCAGGCTGGCTTCCCGGGCCCCTTTCCGAGGGTCACCCGTGCCACGACACTGCCCACGCGGCTAATGGCGCCCCGGGCCCCGCACCAAGCGGGCGCACCCGTGCCCACTACGCTATCCCGGCCCCCATGGGCCCTTGGCCTACCACGGCCGACTAGCCCGGTGCCCGGGTACCCACTCAGCGATACTCACCTTTCGCAGCCACGCTCCCAGCCCATCAACAGGGCTCCTGCACCCCTCCAAAACAGGTTTCGAGCCTACACTCCCACCAACAGCAAAACGACCTCCATTTTTCAATTTAACTAACCCAGCTAACACACTCTACACTGACCCCGGGGCCCTTGGGCGGGAGTCACTCCTCCCCCCAATCACTCATCGCACCATGCATTCCCCATTCGCTCCATACACCACGACCCGCTGGCCTCACCCACTCATCAAGTACTCACCTCAACTCACCAACTCTTCAACACACACACCTCTGAATCCTGCCATCCTTCTATCTACCTCCCCTAACTAACTCGTGCTCCCACGTCATCCCTTACACTATAGCACGTTCCATTTAACACTACGTAGCTAAGCTACGTCCCTCTACACACTCACAGTCTGTCACTGTCCTCAAAATCCTCATATCAATTTTCCAACCTAAAGCTCACTACAATCCCACTACCTAATCCATTCACTGGCCCCATGAGGACTTACCCCTGCCCCATGAAGCCGGTCTAACTAAGCTAACCTTCCCCTAACTAGTGCCATCCTGTGCCCTGGCCAAGGGGTCTTCCACCCCTTGCCCAGGAATCCTTTCACCGAAAGCGAGGCTGCTGCTTGTTAATTTTTTTTTCCAAATTCTGTGCAGCACCAGCGCGGCAACTCACAGCTCGCGCACCTTGCACCTTCCGTGACGTCATGCAGCTGCACGTGTACCTCGTCCCTCTTGGACGGTACCATCCGGCAGGGATACCCCTCCTGCCGAATTCCAACCCTACGTGCAGCCATGACGTCACCCTGCGCACCCCAAAAGCAAACCTCTCGACTCCGAGGGGCTTCCCACGCGAACACATGTGCTCTGCCCGTTGGGCTTAACACAAGCTCGCGTGGAGAACCCGTCCGGTCCAAATTTCTCTACCTGCCTAGACTTTGTCCGTCCGCGGGATCGGCAAATCCACCGCTGGCGTTTCCGGACCGGCTTCACTCCCGCAAGCGAGCACGTGGGTCTCGTGCGCTGCACAGCACGGACCTCGCGCTCGCTGCTGGGTGAACCCGGCGCGTTCCCACAACAGCTACAGCCGCTATTCGGCTTTTGTCCCTCTGTCGCCGTCGTCTCCGTTCTACCCACGCACACCTGCGTGTTACGACGCACAGACTCCACTCCAACACACTCACATTCACACCGGGAGACGCGGCTGCATGCTCACGCATCCGACCGACATCTCCCTCACATACAGCACCTTACGCACACTGTCTCTCTCACACGTACCCTCTCACTCACACCCAACCTTCACTTGCACAGAGGGGTCTCACTCACACCATGCGTACCGGAAAGCACGCATGTCCGCACACTCGCAAACACACACCCCTGCACAACCACACTGGGGATTCGTGCCCCACAAGGGTTCCCGGGCCTCTATACCCCCAAGCTGCACGTGCACCTATCCACAGCACTCGTCCTCAACTCCCGAGCACGACCGAACCCACCTGGTCGTGATTCGCTTCAAGGGGGCAAACTCCCTCCCTCGTTCCTGGAGGCAGCCATCCCGCTGCTCGCACCGGGTCTCCACACGCCGCGAGCTCACCCCCATTATCCTCCACTACCTTAATGTGTGTGTTCTGTTCCTTTAACCCGTCATTATCATGCAGTCTCTCCCTATTTTTCTGTCTCCCGCGTCTCTATCCATTTATTAGTTTCTGTTCTTTCTGGAGTTTTCCTCTCTCTGGACTTCAATTTTACTCTCTCCTTCAGTTCATTAATTTCAAACTCGATTAGTTTTTGTTTTTCTCCCACAGTTTCCTTCTCTCGTTTCCAATCTCATCGTTCCTTTCAATTGGCTCATTTCCTTCCTGTGTTTCATCCGCTGTTCTCTCATTACCCTTCCTCGTTTACTCCCCTGTCCTTCCTTCTCCAGTTTCATGGTTTGCTTCATTTGGTCAAACTCTTTCTTGTGTTCATTTGCTGCTGTCTCATTACTCTTCCTTGTTTCTTCTCCTGCCCTTCCTTCTGCAGTTTCATGGTTTCTTCATGTGGTTAATTTCCCTTTTGTGTTTCATTCGCTGTTCTTTGTCTATCTCCTCGCACTCCAGCCTTGCCTTTTCTTTCAATTGGTCAACCTCAGCTTCATGTTCTTTTTGTTGTCTATCCCATTGTCCTCTCGCTCTTCCCTCTCCAATCTCGTTGTGTCCTTCACTCCTCATTTCTCCTCCTGCTTCATTCGTTGCTCCTTCAACTTCTCCTCGTATTCCAACCTATTTTTTTCCTTTGTCATTCAGTTTCAAATTCATACTCTTCCAGTTTTTTATTCCACTGTCTTTCTTGTTCCTCGTTCTGTAATCTCGATCTTCTTTCAACTGACAGATTTCTTCTCCTGTCTCATTCCTTGTTCTTTCAGTACTCTTTCTTCCTCCATTCTTTAATCTGGCCTTCGCTTCCAGCTGTTCGATTTGTACAGTGTGGTTCTTTAACATTTCATTTTCCGTTCTCTTCCTTTCCTCTTTTAACACTCTCAGTTCGTTTTGTAGTTCCGTCTCTTTGTTTTGGTGTTTCTGTAACTCAGAAGCTTTCTTTTCTAATTCCTTTCTCATCTCCGCACACTCCGACCTTGCTTTGGCTTCTTAACTGTTCTTCCGCTTGCCCTTGTGTTTGTCTATCCGTCTTCCCAGTTCCTCTGTCTCCGTTTTTACCTCCAGTCCCAGCTTATCAACTCTCTTCGTCATGTATTGAAGTCTTTTCTCACACTCCACTATTTTATTTCCTTCGTGCACGTCTCCGTCACCCCAATTAATTTTTCCCTCTCGGTCACCGTCACTTTTCCGTCACCTCCACACTTCTCGCCCAACACGTCTCCCGAATTATTTTTTCCTCACCCGCCTTCACCGCGGGCCTGACAGCCGTTGCACCCCCTCCCAGCTCGTTCGCTCCCACACGTGGCGTCGCCATTACGCACTTCGCTGTTGTTGCCTTCATGCCCGCCTGCAGGCTCCGTCCCATTTGCTGCGTTTCACCCCGCATTTCTTTTATTTCTTCCTTCATTCTTGCGCATTTGTTTCCATATTCGTTTTCATTTCGTTTGTGTTGTTTCCATCTGCTTGTTCACTCCTTTATTTCGTTTTCATTTCGTTTGTGTTTGTTTCCATCTGCTTGTTCACTCCTTTTATTTCGTTTTCATTTCGTTTTTCATTTCATCCATTTTGTACCATTTTTCTCATCAATGCCTCAAACATTTCCATCGTCCGATCCGTGGGCGAATTCGCACGTGGGGGCGTTCGTCCACCACCCCAGCCACTGCGCCCAATTCGAGCTCTGGGCTCGTCTGGGGGGAAATTGTTCCTGCACACCAATGTCCTGCATGGGGATCTCATCCTGAGCCATGGATTCTACATTACTATCACACATATACATTTCTACCCCCGGCTCCCGCTCGCCTTGAGACGCCATCTTACTTCACGTAAGGGTAATTTAAAATCCTCGTAATTTAGAGGAATCGGGGTCGCTTCTCTCACCCTGGACCGATTCCCTGTGATTTAGCTTGGGACAGGAGGGTTTGTTTTCCGCTCTCTGACACCAGTGTTGCGAATTCGCGCCCGCCGGCGTGCGATCGACCACGTAACTCCAATCGCGGTACGTCGCCACCGGACGACAATTCAGTCGTGACCCTCCCGGACTAATGCCGGGATCTAGCCACGGGTGGGCCTTTCGGCCTCGCCACGATCGTGCCAATCGGCCACCCGCGTGGGATAGGGTTGTTCGCCAAACTCGACCTACCTAAGTACCCACGCGGATGGTAAACCGGGCGATTGCACCTCGCCGCAGGTCGACTTCGGACACGGGCCGCTTAAGCGGTCCGTTCCGTGCTATCGGATAACCGAGCGGTTATCGTCGGCCTCGACGGTTCCTGATTAATTATCGGGCGTCCCGCGCCCACTCAAAACCTTTACGTGAAGCAAGATGGAGACCCACAAAGGAAAGGACGCAGCGAAACGGGGGAACAATTCAACAAGAAAGCATTATTACACGCACAACACACAAAAAGCACACATAAATCACAGAATGCACATATAGCAGTTAAAAGAAAGGCAACAAAAGAAACAATGACGCAGAGATACTACCGGCTACGCGAACACTCGGCAACACTTATACAATTATACTTTACGGACAGGCGCACACACACGCACACAAAACAAAACACACGCACACAATGACCTACAAGAAGAACATCGGAGTCGCTGACTTCCCTGCCCTCGAGTCCTTGGGACCGTCCTCCGACAGAGTCCCGTCTGGCCGTGACTCCGTGCTCGAGCGTGGTCGGCGAGGTCTCTCCGGCGTGCCTCGTGCCTGCCCGTGCTGTCCCTCGACGCCACGGACCGAGCACCGACTGCGTAAGAGCCGAACCAAGAGAGAACCACCAAGAGAGAACCACCAAGAGAGAGAGCGAATGCCGAACCAAGAGAGAACCCAAAACAAGAACGAGCACGAGCCGAAGCTCACCGAACAGAGAGAGAGACCAAACGCCTCCTGCGCCTCCGACTCTTATACCCCCGGCGCCCCGCCCCGTTCTTGGCTCCACCCTCCTTCGAGGCGCTTCGAGAAGGGGGCGTTCCCTCTCGTTCCCCCCTCCCCGTGCCATGCGGGGCGAGGAAAATCCGTCCTGGCGCCGGGCCAGGGAAGAAAACAGGCGGGAAAACCCGCGCGCCCTCGCTGTGGTGATTTCTTCTTACCCTTCTCGCGTTCGACGGTTTCCAACGCGGAAACCGTCGTACGTGGACCGCGGAGGATGGCGTTCGTTGGTGTGGGTAGTGGCGAAGATGGTGGTGGTTGTGTGAGATGGCGGTGCTGGCGTTGTTGGATGGTGCGTGGTTGAGGTTGAAGTGTGGTTGGTTCGAAAATAATGAAAGAACAAAAAACGACTAACTCAAAGTGTCGCAGCCCGAATGAATCACATTAATTCCCTCTAAACAATGGGTTTGGGCTAACTATACATGTACTTCAGAAATACCTCACCTACGGGACCTGAATGGTGTTTGCGAATTCACAACCAGCCGTAACAATATATATATATATATATATATATATTTATTTATCAGTGCTTCTCATTAACTAGTGTCCAGTTAGCCGTGGCACCTAATTTTATTGTCAAGCACCTATAGTTTTACAAGTGGTTGGTTTTTGGATGCCCATTTGGGCAGCCTCCAAATCGCATAGGAAGCATTAATTTTGACCTCAAATTTATGATCGTCATGTTTGAAATGATCAGGTTTTTAAATCTATTTCTGATGATGAAACATCGCCAAATTTGGTGGTACTATTAATAATTTCCAAATGCACTGCACTCGCACGTGGTCTGCGGGAAGATTCAGTGAACTTGCAAATTCATGAACCAAGATGGGAAAACGATTACGATTCACAATTTGATGATCACCTCTGAGCTCCATCCAAACGAATGGACATTCTTATGATAAATGTTGTTGGCATTGAATTGAGAATATTTTATCACCAGTGTCCACCATTTAAGGATATTTTATCACAGAGTGTCCACCATTTAAGGATAATAATGCCCATGCAGACTAGTCTGGAGAATGAGTCATATAACGTGTTCTGGGAGTGGGTCAGTCTTGTCTCCGAGCTATGTTCAGTAATGTAAACACAACCACAGGCTCATATACTGTAGTTCTCTCGTTTTGATTTTGCGCAGTTTCCTGGTCAAGTTTATTCATTCAAAATATGCAAACGACCTTTTAGGAGTATTCCACATGTATGACAGGAGTAAAAATGAGGCCAGCCATGTGCAGAAAGCACCTGCAAATATTTAGTGGGCCATCGGTCTGTAATCAAAGCAATTAGACTTCATTTGATCATAATAACAGTGGAATGAAACTTTTCTGAAAGTCAACTTGCAAGGAGATATTAGAAATATAATTATATCTATGAATACACATGACACCCCTGCAAGAGTAAAGTGCACCCAATTATGGCCAGCCTAGATCGATTGAGATAAATCAAAGGAATGAGTCAGAAGAAACTCTCAATTCAGCTTCGCACATGCAAAAACACAAAATGTGGAGAGGAGGGTCAGAAAGTGGAGAGAAGAGTGTTTCTGATGCAATAGGAGGAGGACAAGTTGAGGGGGGTCGAGAGGAGAGTATGCCCTTGTGCTCGTTCGGTCGGCATATGCCAGTACCTCTTCTGAGCATCCAGTACTTCTTTAAAATGATCCATTTACACAAACAACGCCATTGCATATTTCTTGTTGTTGAGAACACAAGGCTTATATTAATTCTGGTATCAGTTTAAGAGCTGTGCACTTCTAATGTAGTGATGATGAACTTCAATCTAAATAAATATCTGACTGTTCTTTAAGAAATGAACATTTTCAGTGTATGTACAAATAAATATCCATGCTATCACACTTGAATATTGTACAAAACAATTTTTACAGTTTTCTTTTTCTTTTTATTGTTTCCTTTATTGAGTGTGGGGGGGGGGGGGGGGGGGGGGGGGGGGGGGGGAGGGCATCCACAAGAAAATGAAAATCAAAATTACAATAATGGGTACACCATGAAAAAACATTGATGTGGACCCTGATATATACATTGTAGCTATACTAATAAATGACTATCGGGTGTGTGTGTGTGTGTGTGTGTCTCTGCGTGCGCACGCGTGCGCGTCTCCCTCATAACTCCAAACCATAAAACCTAGCAGCCTGAAACTAAACTTTGCATGCATACCAATGGAACTCCAAGGAAGTGCATGAGTTAAAATTGGGTGTATGGGTTAATATAAACACCCCTTTTAAAGATGACTAACAGCCTTATTTAAATATATCCTTTATCAAGTGATCCTCGTCCACCTCGCTCTATATCAGTTCTTAAGGAATTTCCTGGGTTACCTTGCTGGGGTTTGAAGCCGCCATGTTTTTTGGCCTGCTCAACCATGCCCTGATTTGGAACAGGCCACAGTGATTTTTTCATGATAACGTTTTTATTTCCTCACTCCTCAGTTTTAAAAGTTCCTCAGTCATTATCGAATGCCTGTTCATCATAGCTATGAATCGCTGGGTACATTGCAATGCTTATACATGCCAGGAGACACCAGCATTTGTGGCCTTATTTCAATTCCGCCTATGTGATAACCTGGAGAATCTCTTAAACTAAGCCGAATTACAACATCTAAGCTCCAGATTTGAACTCAGCAGTTCCAACGCTGTAAAACGTGTGTATTTGTCCAATTCCGACATTGCTTGGGCGTTTCCAGGTGCATTGTTTTATTGGCAGCAATTGGTAATAATCACTTGCCAAGCCAGGCGTTCCGTTAGAATGCTTGTTTGAGTGCTTAAACCAATTGGCGAGCACTCACCAAGCTGCTTCATTGTTCGTTTCAAAGCCACCAGTCGTAAGACCCATCGCTTTGCTGATGGAAATAGAATCTTTGCATCATTGCTAAAAAAGAAATAAAAATAAACAATAAAATAAACTTTCATCCTTTAAAAAAATGTGCGAATAAAATGTTGAAATATCAGCTGGTTTTTCATATCCTTTTCTCACCTGTGTAGCAAGTAGAGTGACCTGCTTCATGATGCTTTAAAAGGCGGTGTATAAACAGCTTTTTCTGAATCTAATAGATATGAGAAACAGGATTGAATGACTCACATCATTATCAGTGAAGAATAAGATAGAGGATGAGATTTTCTGCCTAGTTTTATATAGAACACGGTGGTTAAAGTGAAAACGCTGTTTGGACGAATTTTATCGCCCCGGTAATGCCCTGGTACACTGCCTACCCTCCCCTCACACTTTCTTCCCTTGCACTTGTGCTGCCTTCATTCCACTTATGCTGCCTTCCCCTCCCTGATGCTGCTCCTCTCCTCATGCTGCCTTTTCCCCCTCCTCTCATGCTGCCTTTTTCTCCTCCTCTCATGCTGCCTTCTTCCCCTCCCCTCACTCTGCCACCCCTTTTCCTTCCCTCACGGCTGCCACCCCTTCCCCTCCCCTCACTCTGCACCCCTTTCCTCCCTCATGCTGCCACCCCTTCCCCTCCTCTCACACTGCCCCCTTTCCTTCCCCTCTTGCTGCCACCCCTTCCATCCCCCTCACTGCCACCCCTTTCCCTCACCTCTTGCTGCCACCACTTTCCCTCCCTCTTGCTGCTACCCTTTCCCTCCCCTTTGCTGCCACCCCTTTCCCTCCCCTCTCGTGCTACCCCTTTCCCTCCCATGACTTAATCTGTTGAAAACTCTCTCAAACATTAAATTAACAACAAAAACGATCTTATAATGCTTCATCTTCCTCTCTCACACGTGTGGTACTCTTACTGTTTCATAATGCACTACTCTTCTGCATTTTAACAGACTGCTCTCATTTCGACCTCTCCTTCATTCCTTGCCTAAAAAATCCAACTATTACAGCGCTTCTTCTCTCCATCTCTGAATTCGCCTTCATTGCATCCATCAAGAATTGTGTTAAATCGCATCTCCGACCTAAAACTTTTAAAAACCACAGTTTGCAATGGATGTTCACTTTCCATCAACCATTCTTTTTTTCCAACTTCAGTGCCAACTCACCCCCCTCACCCCTCACTCTCACTCTCAAAGCAACCACCCACTCTTCTCCTCAAAGCCTCCCTCTCACCTCTCTCAAAAATTCCCCCTCACCTTCTCCCACCTTTCATCCCCCTCACTCATCCCTCTCAAAGTTGCCCCCCCTCTCATCCACCAAGCTGCCTCCCTCCACTGCCCTCTCACCTCCATCTCTTCACTCCACCTCCTCAAATCCTCAACTGCCTTCTTCCTTGTCTCTTGTCCCCCCTCTCCCCAGCACCACAGAGCCTTTTCTCCTCCTCATTGGCCCTCCCCTAGCTATTCTGCAATCCCCCACACTCTTTCAACAACCCTCCTTACCTCCCCCCTCGTCCCTTGTCCTACCCTCCCCTCCCCCCCCACCCCCTGCACCCAAAGCCTCCTCCCTTACCTCTTCATTAAAAGTGTGGACCTCAAATATCCGGGCCTTCGCTCAAACCTTCAGATCTTTCCATACAGGCTGCACTGACAATCCAGACATAATCTGCCTAACAGAAACTTTCCTCTCCCATGACGTGTCTGACTCCCAAGTAACTCTCCCCGGTTACTCCCTCCTCCGGTTTGACAGACCTGAGCCTCGTCCTGGTGGTGGTGTTGCTCTCTTCATCAAAGACTCATATCCTCACTCTCCTTGCACTGCTCTCACTCCCCCACACCCCAGGAATACCTCTGGCTACGGCTTCCCCTCCACTCCCACCTCATGTTTATATGTGTACTGTACCGTCCACCGAACAGTGATGACTCCATCTACACCTCACTATCCGAAAACATGGACCATCTTCTATCTTCTCATCCAAACTCTCTCTTCCTCTTATGTGGTGACTTCAATTGTCATCACGCCAGTTGGCTAGGTGTGGGTACCTCTCTACCTGTCATGTACCTCAGCAAAAGCTTTCTGCGACTCATTGGGACTGACTCAATCGGTCAACTTCCCTACCCGGATCTCAACCAATGGTACTCCATCTCTTCTGGATCTGATTTTGACAAATTTCCCTGACAATATCTGCTGCTCTTCCTCCGCTCCAATCGGTTCTTCTGACCACGTCCTTGTCAAAGTGGACATCTCTCTGGCTGTTATCAGAGAACCACCTCACCGCCGTCGAGTCTGGCATTTCACGCAAGCCGACTGGCAGGGTCTCCAAGCAGCTATCAAACTTACAGACTGGTCTCCTACACTACTTTCTCAAACATCAACTCATCCTGGGAATTCTCAAAGAAACTTGCTCACCTCATGCACAGATTTATCCCCTCTCGTCTTCAGTTGTCCTACCCTTCCTCCCGCCCTTGGTTTACTGAAGCTTGTGGCGAGGCAGTTGTCCTGAAACAACTTGCCTTTGCCTCATGGAAAGCAAACCCAACTGTGGGCAATCTCAGTTCCTTCCACAAAGCTCGGAACAAGTGTGTATCTACCCTCAGGAGAGCCAGAAAACAACATCTTTCTCATCTCAAGTCTGAACTCTCAAACCTTCTCCCTCCTCAAAATCCTGGTGGCGTTTAATCAAATCTGTTTCTGGTGTATGTTCCCCCTCCATCCCCTCCCTTACCTCAAATGGCTGCACTGCTGATACCGCACGTGATAAAGCTGAGTGTCTAAACTCGGGTGTTGCAGCTAAATCTTGTGTCCTAAACCCATCACTTTCTCAACCCACCTTACCCAGTCGCACCCAACTGTCCCTGGACTCTGTGTCCTTTTCTTCTAACAAGGTGGAGAGCTTGCTTTCAAACCTCGACTCAGATTCTGCAACCGGTCCAGAGGCATCAGCCCACGTGTCCTCAAAGCCTGCTCTTCTCCCTTGCTCAGCCTCTCTCTGTTCTATTCACCCTCTCATTTGCTCAAGGTCATCTGCCATCTGCTTGGAAATCTGCTAACATCATTGCCTGCATAAAAAAGGTGCAAAAACAGATCCCTGTAACTACAGACCAATCAGCTTCTCCCAATCATCAGCAAGGTTATGGAATCCATCATCGCTTCAGACATGAAATCCTTCCTCTTCTCCAATGGCTTGATTTCCGATCATCAATTTGGTTTCAGACCAGGTCACTCTACCCTGGATATGCTGCTTCTGCTCTCCCATCAATGATGGAGGTCCTCAATGCCAGACAGGAAATCCGAGCCGTATCCCTGGACATATCACGTGCTTTTGACACAGTCTGGCACCCTGCACTACTCACCAAACTCTCTTCCCATGGTATCCAAGGCCATCTCCACTCATGGCTCGCAGACTTCCTCTCCTGTCGCAGTCAACGTGTGGCCCTAAATGGAGTTCTTTCATCCCCTCTTCCTGTGCAGGCTGGAGTTCCTCAAGGTAGCGTTCTGGGCCCTGTTCTTTTTCTGGTTTTCATCAATGATCTCTCCGACTCTCTGGAAAATCCTCTATATCTCTTGCCGATGACTCCACCCTCTGCCGTACCATCTGTCATCCCTCAGACCGGCAAGCAGCAGCTTCTTCGCTCACTGCAGATCTGGATAAAATCACAAAACTGGTCCAACACATGGAACATGTCTTTCAATCCAGACAATCCACACTCTCACTATGTCTCTTCGAAAGGACCGTTTAGAAAACCCCCCATCCACTTTCTCAACAATCCTCTGGAAGAGTCTTTTCTTTCAAGCTTCTGGGTCTCACTATCTGCCATGACCTTTCCTGGGAAAGTCACATTTCCAACCTCGCCTCAAAAGCCAGTCGCCGACTGGAATCCTCCGTCGTGCAAAGTCCTCCTCGGCCCTCTTGAGCTCCTGACCACTTACAAAGCTTTTGTCCGTAGCCTGATGGAGTACTGCTCTCCCCTCTGGGCTGGTGCTCCTGCCTCCCACCTTTCTCGGCTTCACGCTGTCGAAACCAGGGCATTTAGGATCTCGGCATCTCCCGCAATGAAGCTGAGTCTTTGGCCTCTCACTCAATCACCGCAGGTTGGTCGGTGGTCTTTCTGTCTTCTACCGACTCCTCTCCAGCCTTGCCCCCCTGCTCTCTCTGCCATTTGTCCCCCACACATTTGCACAGGGCGCTCAAGGTCCGCCAACAACCCCCTTCTGGTAAAACTACCAAAATCACGAACCACTGCTCACCTTCACTCCTTCATTCCTCTTTTTTCCCGCCTTTTGAATAAACTCCCTCACTCTATTCTTTCCCATTCTTCCCTCCAGACTTTCAAAACAGCTGTTCACCACCACCTCTTATCATCCCCCATCCAAATCCTCGATCTTTTCTACCCCGATAATCCACCCAAGCCCACTTCCTTCAATTCCCCTGTCTTCCTTCCTAAAAGTCCCTGTAATGTCCATCTTCTCTTCCCCATGTTCCCCATCCCATCCCCATCCCTCTCCCTTCCACAGATCACCTAATGTGTCTGTTCCCCACTGTTTGTCCCTTCTACTCCCGCCCCTCTTGTCTCATGCCCCCTTGCTGTGCGTTGTGTGTTAGTCTCATACGAGCCTCGACATGGTATACAAAAAAAAAAAAAAAAATAAAAACTCTTATTGCCACCTATTTCCCTCCCTCTTGCTGCTACCTTTTCCCTCCCCTCTCACTGCCACCCCTTTCAATCCCTTCTTGCTGTCACCCCTTTCCCTCCCTTCTCGCTGCCACCCCTTTCCCTTACTTCTTGCTGCCACTTCTTTCCCTCCCTCTTACTGCTACCCTTTCCCTCCCCCCTCATTCCCACTCCCCTCCCGGAGTATATGGTGACATCTGGTGAGGCGTGTGTGGTCTTAAGGTGTATCCTAGATAACCTTGCTGGGGTCTGAGCCACAATGTTTTTTGGCCTGCTCAACCATGACTTGACTTGGAACAGGCTGCAACGATTTCTTAACGATAAAGTTTTTTGTATTTTTTCACTCTCCTCACTCATATTATCGAATGCCTGTTCATCATAGGTACGAATCGCTGGGTACATTTCAATGCTTTTAAACACCCAGAGATGGCAGCATTCATGGCTTAATTTCATTTTTGCACATTCGATAACATCGAGAATCTCCTAAACTCAGCAAAATTACGAAATTTAAGCTCCATATTTGAACTTATCAGCACTTCCGACTCGTCAAAATGTGTTCATTAGTCCAATTTGGACATATTTGACATTCCAGGCGTCTCCGGGGCGATGTATGTTTAAAATGACGGTTTGGTGATCGCTAATCGAGTGCCAAGCAAGCCGTTTCTTATCAACCGTTTTGTTGGAGTGCTTAAGGCACTTGGCAAACGCTCTACAATATTTGCACTGTCACTGAATTCTGTAAATCGATCGACTTGAACAAAGTTCAGGGACACTGCGATACCGTGGTTCTGTAGCAAAGGTAAGAAGGCAAAATAAATTACAGAATCAGAATGAGAATAAAAAATTTCAGTTCTGAAATTATGAATTGCCAAATCACAGCAGGAAAGCTGTGAAGTACTCATGCTCACTCTGTGTTGCCTGGGTTCAAATCCTGGCCCATCTATAAACTGTCACCCCAGTGTTTCACAAGCAGGGTGATTCATCAACGTGTGTGCCATCTTTCAGATGGATGATAAACTGGGCGTCAAATCTGCCGGAATTCCTCACCCCCTCTCCCTCCCAACCCTCCTCCTCTCTCCCACCCCTCACCCTCTTTCTGACCTCTATCTCCCTCTCTCTCTCCCTCTCTCTCTCTCTCTCTTCTCTCTCTCTCTCTCTCTCTCTCTCTCTCTCTCTCTCTCTCTCCACCCCTCTATTCTCTCTTCTCCTAGGGTGACCTTGCTGGGGTCTGAAGCTGCCATGTTTTTGGTTTGCTCAACCATGCCTTGACTTGGAACAGGCCACAACAATTTCTTAACGATAGTTTTTTTCCTTCACTTTCCTCACTCATATTGAATGCCTGTTCATCATAGCTATGAATCTTTGTGTGCATCGCTTTTGTAAGTACTATAGTTTTCAAATTTGGAGCTTCGAGTGATTTTATGCATTATATGATGCGATTTTCCACAATCGACTCTCACGGACCAATTAAAGTATTTCATCGAAACATTATTTTGGTTTTAAGGATCTGATATCATCTGGACTAAATAATGTCGAAATGTTTTGTGAAATCTGATAATTTAAAGAAATAACGAGTCTTATAACTAAGCCAATATACCTTATTTACTTTAAGCAAGCAAGACGATGTACCCTCCTCCATACATACACAAAAAATGTAAAATTTTCAAAGCATTAAACTTCTCTTTTTCGACTGTTTGGAGAATTATATTGTGTGAACAAAAATTTTTTGGAGCATAACAAAATTAATCAGCTTCATTGAGCTGTGTAATTAAATACATTCACTGCATGACCTCACGCCATGTCCCTCAGAGGGACTGCCTATCCAGAGCATCTGTCAGATCAATGTCTATGTTTTCAGATGTTCTGCGATGTGCTCTACGGGGAATCATAGCAAATGTGGTAAAAAATAACAAACAGTTGTCAGTTGGGGCCTTGCGATTATGGGGATAAAAAAACAAAAGAGTATAAATAGAGACTGAAGGAGAAAGGAAGAGGAGTTCATAAAATGTGGTAGTTGCTCCATGTGGGCCATATCAACAATAGCGGAAGCAGAGGGTTCTTACTGTTGCAGGAAGTGTGAGGAAATAACCTACTTGAGGATGGTTATCACGAGGTTGAAGGAACGCAGAGATAATTTGCAGCAAGTAGCAGAATGTGAGAAATTTGCAGATAATAGTTGGTTACAGTTGTGGAGTGAGGTTGCTGAGCTTTCCTGCAGAATGAAGAATCGACATATTTAATTGTCTCATCACCCACAAAACTGTCTCCCATACCACATTTCTACCAATTTCTATTGCTGCACTTACACCACTGCCTGCACCCAGTGCACCTCCACTACAGCCTGCACCCACTGCACCGACCACTGCCTGCACCCGCTGCACCTCCACGACTACCTGCACCTGCTGCACAGTCACCACTGCCTGCCCCTGCTGCACAGCCACCACTGCCTGCCCCCGCTGCACGTCACCACTGCTTTCCCCCGCTATGTCAC
>CM068960.1:104274622-104301696 GCA_035128595.1 Eptatretus atami
AGTCTTTTAAAAACGATAAATGTATAAACAGGCGAGCATTGGGTGGCTTTGACACCAACTCTCTGGTTCAGTGATGGTGTGGGGAGCAACCTGGAGCGCTGGTTGGTCAGAGTTTGTGGAGTGTGTTGGCAACATCAACTCTACGATATACATTTCTATCCTTGAGGATGGACTTTCTCCCAGTCTTCTCCACTGGTCAGATGGTCAAAAACATCACTGTTCATGAAAGATGGAGCTCCATGCCACACTGCAAAAAAGACCAACGATGGCAGAACAGAAATGGGATCAAGCAACTTCCATGGCCAAGTCAGTCTCCTGACATGAATCCCATTGAACACCTCTGGGCCATATTGGATCGAGCTGTGTGGAAAAAATCCAGAAAACCAACATTATGGACAGAATTTCTCAACCTTTTGCGTGAAGCCTGGGCAGAAATCTCACAAGAGAAAATTTCGGAACTTGTTAGTTCTATGCCTGAAAGAGTAAAAGCGTTAAAATCTGCAAATGGCAAGTCTACAAAATACTAGTTTTTGTATTAAAATGGATCAAATGTTCTTCAAATGTTCAATAAATAAATTCCTTGAAAATCATGGTGTTGATTTACTTCTGTCATGTCTCTGTATAATCTGGACTTTAAGAAGGCATTTGAGATACCACATCGGAGGTTGTTAGCCAAAGTGAGGGCTTGTGGAATGGCTGGTCAGGCTGATATTTATGAGTTCATTTAGATTTTGGGATGAGGAAGGTGCGTGTGCGTGTGTGTGCGCACGTACGCATGTGTGCACATGTATACATGCATATGTATGTAAGTGAAGTACTATTCACCTGCATAACTGTGGAGTTTTGCTTTGATGCGATAAATTATTTTTATTTTTGCATTGCTTAAACAATTATGGGAAATTTGAGTGAACCAATTAATATGCATTAAGTAACTTTAAATCAAAGCATTCAAAATGCACTTAGAAGCTAAAAATTGAAAGTGTAGCTGGTTTTCATTTGTTATGTGTGCTCACAGTAATCAATGGGATAAATAAATAAAAAAAGTAAACACATTTGCAGAATTTTGGGGTGAGTAATGTATTTCACACTTCCTTTCAACAATTTCAAAGTGGGCCAATACAGTTCTCCACAGAACCAAAACATCAGCCATCAACACAACCTGAGATTCCACTAATTGCTTCGAAGTGCATCATTAAGAAATGGCTGTTCTTCCAAAAAAAAAGAAAGGCTTCATAAATCGCATAGTTCTGCATGTGTAAGTCATTAGGATGACATGCATGTGATCTGGTGCCAAGGGACCCATTTAGTTCACTAAAGTGGCTGAGAAATGTTGCTTCAATTGATCAAGATGGCTAGCCACTGGCTTTCCAATAGCACTTTCCGGATAAAGATAATGTAAGCTTAAAACTGGTAAGATATGAAAATGCTTGGATTTTTTTTCAGGGCCTAGTTCAAGGTGTCAAGAAGACTCATGTGCCAATCAAGGCATGTGTGTTCAATACTGGAACCAATTCACGTGTGACTGCGCCCTTACATCATACCGAGGAGCACTTTGTACCGACCGTAAGTAATACCTATGTCCTGCACTTTTGACACGGGATCTATCCATGTTATAAAAGTGATGCTATACTGAAGAGTGAAAAAACTGTGACTGTCAATCGGTAGGTTTATGAAGCATGGATACCATGTCATTGTGATTCAAGATGATGTGCTTGACCAAAGAGAACAAAAGAAGAACTATTACAACATTAGGATGGTTAATGTTTGAGAGAGTGACTGTGTTGTGTGTGTGTGTGTATATATATATATATACGCGCGCGCGCGCACACACACACACACACACACACACACACACACACACACACACACACACACACACACCACACACACAACACACACACACAGTGCTCCATAAAAATGTAGACACACTTTGAAGACATTTAAAAAGGTAGATAGAAATGTGATAATTTATACTATGGTGTGATAATAGCAATATATGGCATTAGTGGTGTGTCATATGAATTCATGCTTTGCATTTTGGGTATGAATTCTAAATGGCAGAATCAATCGCTGTTGACGTTCGAGCAATGGAAGTGGATTTTGAAGTGTCATTGGAAGAAGAAGAATGTTAAAGAGGTGCAACGACGTTAGAGACATGAATTTGAAAGTGAGCCTCCAACAGATGTAACCATTTCAAGGTTACGTAATAAGTTTGAGGCAGATGGTACAGTGAAAGATGTGCACAAGGGCCACTCCAGTAGATCTAGGTACATCAACTGATGAAGCAAGTGTGTTGCAAAATTTAACATGTTCGCCAAAAAAGTCACTAAAACAGTGTTCCCATGAGACCGCTGCTCCCAAAACCATTGTACACCAGATTCTGAAAGCTGCTAAGTGTAAAGCCATACATATCAAGATTGGTGCAGGCCTTGAGTGAAGATTATCCATATCGTTGGATGGAATTTTGTGAATATTTTTGACATATAAATGATGACAATGAATCCTTTCCTGTCTTAATGGAGCGGTCAGACAAAAGCAACTTTCAAACATAATAGCGCTGTCAATCAGCACCACTGTGTTACCTGGTCCCCTGTTAATCCACAACTGACTGAATAGAAGGTGTTAAATCTTCTGGGGGCAACTGTGTGGTTCTGGATGTCTTTCAAAGGACTGGTCAGACCTTTTTTTTTCTTTGAAGGGACTGTCACTGGTATTTTGTATACACAAATGCTTCAGGAAAACATGATGCCATTCATTGATGAAATGCACACCGAGGAAGAGTTTTATTTCCAACAACATGGAGCACCACCACCATGTCGTGAAAGGTTATCTCGATACTCATTTACTTGGAAGATGGTAGAATATAGAGGAAGGGACGAGTATTTATCCTCCCCATTCTCGTGATCCAACACCGTTGGAGTTTTACTTATGGGCTACTCTGAACGACACTGTGTACACGACAAAGCCAACACTGGTGGAGTTAAGGGATGATGTTGAGTTATCTTGCACTCCTATTTCATCAGCAACATGTACACATGTGTGTCGGTCTGTACTACGTCATTCTCAAGAGTGCGTTGAAGCTGATGGTGGGTATGTTAAACATTTGCTTCCTTAAAATACATGTTGTACTAATCTATCATTCATGTTCTTTACAAGTAAATACATACATGTGAGTAAAGTGTGTATACCAGTTTTTGGAGCACCATGCATGTACACACACATACAGAACATTTTTTTAAACAATTCAACAATTAGCAAAAAACATCTGGCCATTGTGGAAAAAAATTTACCGTCAGTCGAATTCTCTATTCGCCACTTTAAGTGCTTTTGCAGCAAAATGGTAACTGCAGGTCAAACTTTTAATGAAAATGTGATACTTTAATTATTTTGATTTTCCTTATTTGTTTGTTTATATTGCGTGGGGGAGGGGTGATGATGTGGAGATGTGTCATGTTCATGCAAGCTGAATGCTGGCGGGCCCCCTTTATTTTTGTATTGGTTATCGGGGTCCTGGTATTGCATTATTTTCATATATCAACCTAGCTATAGAAAATGTTTGTTTTATTGATATTATAATTCTACTGTTGCACAACATTCATCAGTAAGTGCTGAAAAATAAATCAATTCATGACCAGAACTTCATTGTTACCCAGCAATATTTGCATTGTAAACTTCTGCTTTGAGAAATTAACTCTATCCAAATGATGCTGTACCGGTATTCATAGTTCGGTGGCTGCAGGCCAGAAACAAAATAACAGTAGAACATTAATTGCCGTATAAATCAGAGAATAATTTCAATGCACAAAGAAAAAAAAGAAAAGAAATCCACACGGAGTATTCATCAACTGTGTCCTGTACTGTGTTTAGTCGTTATTTTCATTCCAGCAATTCCGTGTAATGGTGCAAAAAGAATACCCAATATAAAAACAATGAAATGGTTTACTTGTGTGTAATTTTTCACTTTATCATTGTATATTCATTGCCTGAGGGTGTAACGACGGTGTCCCGTTCTTCTTGGCTCGTGGGTTATGGGTACAGGTGTATCTTACAAAATATGCAAATACATTTACAACTTTCCTGCATACATCAGTGGATGTGTTATATATGTACACATTTAAGTTTGTACATAATAATTGTGTATGTCTGACAGGATGGTGATGTTGTGTATGTCAGAAGCAATAGTGCACTTACCTCTGACCTGTCTAGTCTGTGTTCAATTTCCGACCCAGTTATAAACTGTTGCATTGCTGCTTTGCAGCCTTGGCCTTGCATCACAAAGTATGTCGTCCCTCAGATGGACATTAAGCCCTCTGATCACATTGTCAGTGGACGTTAACAATCCCACAGTGTCTTTTGTGAAAATTAGGTGAGATATCGCCAACACCCTTAACAAATTCCAAATCCCAGTCTTGACTACCACTGGGAAGGTAAAAGAAAACCGCCCAATATAATCCTTGACACAAGAGTTCTTTGGCAGCACTTAACCTACCTTCAGACAGAGCACAGAGACAGTTATTAAATGCCTTGTTTAATATTCTGTTCGAGGTTTATTATTGAATCCGCCTGGGCCCTGCAAGGTAATGCATAAAGGCATTAGTACAATTGAAAGGGTCATATTGAGGCAAAGTAGGAAAATGTACATTCAATACACAAGCAAGAATTTGAACACGATATTTTCTCAAAGACAAACTCTTTTTCTTTTCACTCATGTACAAAAACTGACGTTTTCATCGGGCGATCAGGTAAGTCACATTCGGGAAGGTTGATCTTTCACATTTTGGTGAAAAATAGCGTTCGGTCCATTTTATCCACACTAAAATTGGAAAGTACTTTTATCCCAGCTGAGTACAGACAATATGGCCGAAGAACGACTTGTGCTGAAGTTAAGTAAATCAGGTATTTTTGGATCTGTATTGTTTTTCCTATAAGTACAGTATACCAATATAATAACTTTTTTTTAAGAATGGCACATGTTTGATGATAAGGAAGAATATTGAGACATCACATACGTGTCTGCACCATGTCGTTTTATAATGGCTGTCTTTCATAAAAAAACTACATTATAATAAGGGAAGAATAGATATGTGGGGAAAATAATATTGATACTATCTTGGATTGGAAGACTCTTTTTCTGAATCTTCATGATGCTTCCATAGTATTGTCCCATTGAAAGAAGATATGTCATGCAATCCTCCACATGCACATTCTAAAAGGAACAATTCTCTGTTTTATTATTTTCATGTTTGGTAAAGGACATAGCAAACCACCTTGTGGTTGTGAAGTCTTTTCACCCAGGTATGGTTTCATGAGGATGGGAACATTTGTTGTCATTTGTTTGCTTGTTGTAAAATTTCAAGTTTTCTGTATAAATATTGAATGTTGGACAAAGAAAGATGATGAACAGAAGGGTTTTTTTATGTGTGAATCAACGCATTAGATTGCATCTCTCCAAAATATCCACTCCAAGTTTCCACAGAACTTGAACAGTCTCATTTTGTCGTGTGGGGTGTTTGACCCAAATTTGATACGTGTGCTCTACGCAAAGGACAACTCCTTGATGCATGACTCGCAGCTCAAAGCTACCTGCCCCAGATTCTGCGAGCATGGTTTAGCCATGCACAAAAATCCCACTTGCTCACCCGTCGTATGTTAAGGGGCCCTTCCACCGCAAACTCTCATGATATTTTGAAAATGGATCACTTGCTTCCAAGGCTCTTGGCAAGCCAGCAGAGGAGTTTTAGAAGGTCATGAATGAAAAAAAGAACAGCGATAGGACGTCCACAGCCAATTAATGTTACATGACAGGTTGTGCAGTTTTATTATGGATGAATTGCCTGGGGTTATGGTTATCTTGCAGGGGGTACTTCACTCGCTGGACAAGCCCCCTCCAAAAATACTGAGTGAACTCGTATCACACAAATGTCTTGCAGGTGTGACAATTTTCAACATGCTCAAATCAGGAAAACCAGCGGTGTTGCAATGCTTGGATTAATTCCTTTGTTTCTGTTTCACATGGCATCTAATTTATCATCATGATTCAATCGTGATGTTATAAGTATGAGTGTATGAGTTTCTCTTTTCTTGTTACAATTCTCACCTCCTGCATCTCTCTATCCTTCCCCTTCCCTCTTTTCTCCTTTCATGGTAATTGTAATCATATATTTTTTGCTTTTTTTGTGATTGATAATAATGACACATTTATTGATTATTCTACACAGTTTATATTTTTGTCCTAAGAACAGCATAAAAAGGTAACGAAACATCGTGGCTGATAAGGTTGCTACATGGAGACATATGGAATGCAGTTGTTCCATGATAAATGGCCTTACAACCACACAGCACTTTGCTTCGTTCAATCATCCCACTGTTTGACCGTTAGAGGTGCCCCAGGCACTCTACTTGTCGTCCGTATACACTTTTTGCCACTTTGCCATAATGGACACCAACAGTCTCATGAACATGAGCTCTTATCTTTCTGTGAAATAGCATTCGCTATTTATAGGGAAATACTTTAATGCCTTCAAAGCATCAGTAAATTCGTGGCCTAACCTGCAAAAAAGGTGATTGTTCAGTTAAAAGGCTAGAATTGTTCCACGAGAACAAAGTCGATAAAATCAGTTAAAATGTATATTCTTTTTCATCATGCCATGGACTTAAAGCAAACAATATGATTGTTTTAGACATCTAAATAATTGCACAACATTAACTGTGTAATTGGATGTTTTCTTTTTGACTTCCAACATTGTTTTCTTCCTTCCCTTAGTATTCCTGTGCACATCCTAAAAGACACGGCATAGTTGAAATTTTTATGCCAATCGTGCCACTGTAATCTCACCAATACTGCCCTTGTGTTACTCTTTACAAAAACTGGTCTACAGCATTCAGCATCCGTGAAAAGCCACGAATAATGTCATTAGAACCAGCATATATAAGCAGGGCTCTCGAGGCTGTAGAATGACTGTGCATGACTACGATAAGCCTTGCTTTACTCTTCTTATCTGAAACTACATGTACATTTTATATGCTCCTTTTTTTTTTTACAAAGGATGCCTGACTCTCGTTGAGCTCAGGTGCTGATGCTTCTTTGTCACTGAGGACGGTGGATTGTGTGGAATACACAATTTCATTGCTTTTTGCAGGGTGCTGAGCTCACCAAAATGTAGGGGAAGGTTGCCAAGGGTGGGATGGTGGCCAATATGTTATGTTGTAATTTTTCTTTTACAATCATAGAAATTGGAATGAATTTACAAGTACTGAACTTATGAGATAAGAACTTCTTAAATTTAAGACTTTTAAATTTCTTCCAATTGCTATTTCCAATTGGCCAGCCTCGGTAGGCATAATGGTTGGAACGTCCACTCTGAACGTCCACTCTAATTCTGGGAGGTCGGCGGTTCAAACCCCGGCAGAGTTGTACCAAAGGGTTTAATAATGGTACTTGCTGCTTCCTTCCTTGACACCCAGCATTTAAAAATAATAGAGCATGGACAAATAACCACAAGTTGATAATAATAGCACAGGCTTTGATAACCTAATGGCCTCCTCCTGCATCAAAATTCCTTGTAAGGGAACTCATATTATTCATGTCCCATCTTGGATGCAGTTCCATCATGGGTAACCCTCTCCTAATGCCAAGATGAGATGCCCATGCCTCACAGGACCAGGGCTGCAAGGTCAACGTACAGGAATAATTAAAGATAAATTTGAAGGGAAAGGTAGTCGGGTAGCTTATCTCAGAACTGTTGCAATTTCTGAGATTATACCAGCATTTTATATGCTGTCCTTATCCTGCCATCAAATTGGATTTCCCTGCCTGTCATCTTTAACACACTTCCTGTGCTTCAATTAGCATTTGTTTTGCTGAAAATTACTTCTGTAACATGTATATTTATATTTATCTGATATTTGCTTATCACAAAATGTCTCCTTTTTGCAATGTTGCTTCAATTATACCATGATACTGTATTTCCAGATCTTGTTCAAATGGATGAAACTTCATGTATAGTCATACAAGCGCTATCATCACAAATATGTTCTATTCTCGCTTGTTTATTTTCTCTGAACTCTATCCATACAGTACTCTTCTACTGCTTGAGTTGGAACATTCAAACTCAAACCTGTTTGCTTAACTCAAATGTGTTTGCCGATTTGTGCTAATTTGTATTAGCTTAATTACCTCCACCACAGAAGGTGGATGGAGGTTATGTTTTCACCCCTTTCTGTCTGTTTGTCTGTTTGTGAGCAGGATACCTCATAAATTTATGGACAGATTCGGTGGAAACTGGGTGTGGACACGTTGGATATGTGACAAGGACAAATTTATTCAATTTTGGTGAAGATCCTGAACCGGATACAATAATTTTAAAGTAATTATTCACTATTGAGAGACGGGGCCAAGAACAATATACAGCATCATATCTCAAAAAGTTATGGACGAGTTCGGAATAAACTTGGTGGACAGGTTGGGTATGTGACAAGAACAAACAAGAAAAAGAGCAATCAGAGATTGCAGACCCTTGCCAGGACTTCTTTTGTGTGGTGTATTTTGTGTGGCGTTTGTGTACTGGTGTGTTCCATAATTAATAAGAGACATAATAATAATTAGAACTACCACTTTATAACTGCTGGCAGTGATGACCGGGTACCAGACATCCCGCTTTGATGCAACCCCGCTTTGATCAGACACTTGACCCTGACCCATGACGTTTTTAAAATTATCATTCATTATTCAATTAAATTTAGAATGGGATTAAAAGAAATTAAATTCAAATCAAATGTAAGACCAAATAGGTACTGTATAGTCCTGCATTTGAGTAATCAGAAGGAACCCAAACAAGCAAAAATCAAATATGAAGTCATCAGGAGGAACCTGGATAGGATTCACATTTCAGCTGCTACTACTCAACCCTCAAACCCATCCAAGCACAGCCAAGTGAGCCTTATTCAAAAAAATTAAAAAATAAAATAAAAAATAAAAAAGAACCCATATCAAAACATTAAATAATTCTGCCTCCTATACCATGTGTTCGTTCAAGTTGAAATTTAAAATATCTATTCCCCATCAAGACTTGATCATCAATGTGAAGTTTCACGTCGATTGATTAAGCGGTTCCAGAGAAAACATTATTTAATATTTTTCTTCAATCCAAAATGGCTGCCAAACCATGTGACCTATCTATTATTCCTTAACAAATTTGTACACCCATGACTGGGGAACATTTACGTGAAGATTCCCCTCGATTTGTCCAGCAGTTCTGGAGAAGAAGATTTTTATATAGGTTTTAGGGTAAATCCAATATGGCTGCCAAACAATGTGACCTATGATGTCATATGTGTGAACCTTTTGTTCCTGATATATAGGCAGTCATACATGCAAAGTTTTGCCTCGATCTGTTCAGCCACTTCAGAGAAGGGGATTTTTAAAGGTGTTTTTTTAAAAATAAAACAATATGGCTGCTGAATCACGTGACCAATGATGTCATCAAATTTTTTTTCTGTGGACCATTTTATCCTGAGATGACCCTCAAAAATGTTCATACTGATCAGATGTAGCATTCTACATATGCAATTATGACGTCATGAAAAAAATCAGGCTTATTCCCCGTGAGTAGGACTTGCCATGTGCCAAGATTGAATTTTTTTCTTGGTGCGGTTTCAGAGATACAGAGGTCCAAAGTTTTTTTTCCCGTTTTTCCAACATGGCTGCCACACCACGTGACCTATGACATCATAATTATAATTAAACATTCTCCATGATTAGTTGCACCGATGGTGAAAATTTAGTCTCAATCCTACAAGCGGTTGCAGAGGAAAATACAAAAGTTCTGTGCGGACAAACAAACAAACAAACAAATTGACAGACTGACAGACAAACAAACAAGAAGACATAATGCAGCGCACGATACTTGCAATATGCAGAAAACAAATTTGACATCAAAAATAATTGGTGGTTGAATTCAATGACCAAATATGCAAATCCTCTTCAAATTTCAAGTCAATCGGATGAAAATTGATAATTTTAAAAATTCAGCCTTTGTTGTCCTTTTGGCCGATGTTGACATTAAAAATAATTGGTGGTTGAATTCAGTGACCTGAAATATAAATCCTCTTCAAATTTCAAGTCAATCGGATGAAAATTGAGGATTTTATAAATCCCACCTTAGTTTTTGACCTTGGGACTATGTTGGCCTTTTGGTCTGTGTTGACCTCAAAAATAATTCCCTTGTTGAAGTCAGTGACCTGAAATATAAATCCACTTCAAATTTCAAGTCAACCGGATGAAAATTGAGGATTTTAGAAATCTCACCTAAGTTGTTGACCTTTGACCTATGTTGACCTTTTGGTTTATGTTGACCTCAAAAATAATTAGGTAGTTGAATTCAGTGACCTGAAATATAAATCTGGCCAATCAATGGGATACATAATGAAAAGAGTACATCCTGGCAGAAGTAGGCGCTCTACCAAGTGTCGTTATAGTTTCTAACAGAGATTACTGTCAAAACGGTTATGGCTATCTCTCGTGCTCCCTTTGGCTTGTATTCTTACACAAAATTTAATGTGAACTTCATTGACATTAAATCTTTCCTTGTGTGTGCAAAGCTCGCACATAACGTACTGGATGCTGGTTCATTATTTAAATAAGGGATAGGATTGATCAAAATATATATCTTTACGAATAAATGGCTGTGTGTGTGTGTGTGTGTGGGTGCGTGCGTGCGTACGAGCGTGTGTGTTGCAGCCTGAAACTTTGCATGCATACTAAGGGCACTCCAAGGGAGTGCATGAGTGAAAATTGGATGTTTTGGTTAATTAAAACACCACTTTTTGAAGGTAGTTAACGGCCTTATTTAATCATATCCTTTATCAGGCACATTCTCGGCAACCTCGCTCTTTGGAGTCTTAAGGCGTCTCCTGGGTAACCTCGCTGGGGTCTGAAGCCGCAATGTTTATTGGCCTGTTCAACCACTCCTTGACTTGGAACAGGCCACAGAGATTTCTTAGCGATAAAGCTGTTAGCTAACAAATCATTTTCATTTTCTAACGATAAATCATTAGCTAACGATAAAGCTAACAAATCATTTTCATTTTCCTCACTCACATTATCGAATGCCTGTTCATCATAGCTATGCATCACTATATACATCGCTTTTGTACATGCTATAGTTTTCAAATTAGGAGGTTGGAGTGATTTCGTGCATTTTTCTGATGCCATTTTCCACAATGTAATCTCACGAACTAATTAAAGTATATCATCGAAATATTATTTCGGTTTTGAGGATTGGATATCGTCCAGACTAAATAAGTGTTAAAATCTAGAGTGAAATCTGATAATTTAAACAAATAACGAGTCTTATAACTAAGCCTATATACCTATTTATTTTAAACAAGCAAGGCTATGGTCCATCCTTCTCCATATATATGCAAGAAAATGTGAAATTTCCAAAGCATTAAACTTACCTCTTTTTCAACAGTTTGGAGAATTATATTGAGTGAAGAAAAAAATAAAAGAATGTGCTAAAATTAACCAGCTTAATTGAGCTATATGATTTCATGCATACACTGCTAGACCTCGCGCTCTGTTCTCCAGAGGGACTTCCTATCCATCGTGTCTGCCAGATCTGTGTCTATAATTTTTGGATGTTTCGTGAGGTGCTCTCCAGGGTTTCAAAGGAAATCTGGTGAAAAACGGTTGTATTCAAATAAAGTTACAACTTTTGTGCGAACCGTGAACCGATGTACCACATGATGCATGCACAGAGGTTCAGGCAACGTGGCGGTTTATCTGCAATGTTTATTTCACGGGTGATTAAACTTTGTGATGTCTCCATGGTTGTTCCATGTTAAACAGCAACTCTTTTGTGTATAATGTCATTATTTAAACAAATTAATTTCATTTATTTAACTGCTGCGGGGGCGATGAAAACCAGCTTTAAAGTTAAAAGAATCATATCTGGTATGCAGCCAAGTCTGGACAGCCGTTCCTTTTCAACCATTTAATTGGAGTGCTTGCTTGAGAGCTTAAGCCACTTGCTGAACGCACTCCAGTCGATAGCGGTACAGTTCGTTTTCTGAACCTGATATACAGTCGACAGTTGCTACAACGTAAAGGTACATGATTTACAAAGGTTAGGTGGTTTCTCTTTGTGAGTTTCAAAGTATAATATATTTGATAGAACCCGATTTCCGAGCCATTTGCCATATTAACGTGTTTTGTAAATTACAGAGCCAATTTTTTTTCCACCTGATACATGACGATTGGCAGTTGTTTATAAATACTAATGTTTATGCAGATCTCCCTGAAACATCGATGATGATGCAGTGTTGTTACCTCTGCCACCAAAGGTGAAGGAGATTATGTTTTCACCCCCTTTCTGTCTGTCTGTTACTTGCAAAATCGAAGATTTTTCAAGTATATTGGTCAGTCGATTTTGTTATTCTGTCTGTTTATCTGTTTGTCGCCTACAGGTCACAATTTTAAACCGATTTTCACGAAACTTCACCACATGATAGAATTTGTCATAAGGAAGATGTCTATTGTTTTTGTTTTTTTAGGTCAAAAGGTCAACAACTTTGGTGAGATTTCAAAAATCCTCAAATTGCATCCAATTGACTTGAATTTTGAAGAATATTTATATTTCAGGTCACTGAATTCAACTAGCCAATTATTTTTGAGGTCAACATGCGTCAAAAGGTCAACATAGGCCAAAGGTCAACAACTTAGGTAGTATTTATAAAATCCTCAATTTTCAACCCATTGACTTGGAATTTGAAGAGGATTTGCAAATCAGGCCACTGAATTCAACCACCAATTATATTTGAGGTCATCATAGGCTAAAAGGTCAACAACTAAGGTTGTATTTCTAAAATCCTCAATTTTCATCTGATTGACTTCAAATTTGAAGAGGATTTATATTTCACGTCACTGAATTAAACCAGCCAATTGTTTTTGAGGTCAATATTGAACAAATTGTCAACATAGGCCAAAGGTCAATAACTAAGGTGGTATTTCTAAAATCCTCAATTTTCATCTGATTGACTTGAAATTTGAAGAGGATATATATTTCAGGTCACTGAATTCAACCACCAATTCTTTTGGAGGTCCACTTTGGCCAAAAGGTCAACATAAGCTGAATTTCTAAAATTGTCAATTTTCATCCGATTCACTTGAAATTTGAAGAGGAGTTGCATATATTGTCATTGCATTCAACCACCAATTATTTTTGAGGTCAAATTTGTTTTATGGATTTTGCAAGTGTCGTACTCTGCATGACATCTTATGCTTGTTTGTTTGTTTGTCTGTTTGTTTTTGTGACGGATATCTCAAAAAGTTTGGGACAGATCCAGATGAAATTTTGTGGACAGTTAGGGTTTGTGACAAGGACAAACTGATTAGATTTTGGTGAAGATCCAAATCCAGATCCCGATTTGAGAATTTTTTAAAAGTGATTCTTCAACATTGAGAGATAAGGCAAAACTAATATATAGCACGATATCTCAAAAAGTTGTGAACGGATTTGGATGAAACTTTGTGAACAGGTTGGATGTGTGGCAAAGATGAATTGATTTGATTTTGGTGAAGATCCGAATCTGGTTATCAAGATACAATAATTATTTAATTTTTCAAAGTGATTCTTCACCATTGAGAGACAGGGCCAAAAACGACATGCAGCATGCTATTTCAAAAATTTGTTGGGCCCGTTATGTTGTCGTGGATCAGGCATTGCGTGGCTGAGGTATGTGCTCTACCAAGGGCCCTTCTAGTTTTTATAATTTGTTTCTTGAAATTCCCTCAAAACAAGGATGAAAGCTTCTCAAGGTTTTTGGGTTGTATACAGTACGTATTGTAGTCGGTAATCACACTGACTCCAATCTGCCGATTGCTGAAGAAATGCTGATATTGGCCAAGCACTTATACTCTCTGTGTGTGCGTGTGCGTTTGTGTGTGTGTGTGTGTTTTTTTTGTTGTTGTTCATAAAGCATAGCATTTTCTCTCTGCTAACTCATCTCCCCCATCTAATCTCAATTCTTTATCTCTATCCCTTATCTCTGGTCTCTGTCTCTGTCTCTATCTTCTGTCTCTTGTCTCTGTCTCTGTCTCTGTCTCTGTCTCTGTCTCTGTCTCTGTCTCTATCTCTATCTCTATCTCTATCTCTATCCTGTCTCTATCTCTATCCCTGTCTCTGTCTCTGTCTCTATCTCTATCCCTGTCCCTGTCTCTGTCTCTGTTTCTGTTTCTGTCTCTGTCTCTATCTCTATCTCTATCTCTATCTGTATCTCCGTCTCTGTCTCTATCTCTGTCTCTGTTCTGTCTGTCCTCTATCTCTGTCTCTATCTCTGTCTCTATCTCTGTCTCTATCTCTGCCTCTATCTCTGTCTCTGTCTTTGTCTCTGTCTCGATCTCTATCTCTATCTCTCTCCCACTCTCCTCTCCAGACGTGTCTGGGTGGTGATTATGTCCGGATGTTGTTTGTCACCGGTCGTGTCTGGGTGGTGTTTATTTTCGGGTGGTGTTCGTCTGCAGACGTGTCCAGAATTTGTCTCCTCCAGAGACAGCTTGGCTCCGGACGCGTCCGTGCGGTGTTTGTCTCCACTGTTCCGTCCTGATCTGTTCTACATTATAGGTCCTCCCGAGCCTCGACTTTGTCTGCAAAGAAAAGATTATATCACAGCTAACCCTTCTTTACTTCACCACAAGTCTCAACTTATCTTCATGATATTTCCAAACTGGCTTTCAAGGCTGGAGATAAATACAGAATACCTTATATAATAAATAATTTGTTGTTATTCCTTTGCTCCTAAAGTGGACAAGGCATTTCAATACAAATACCCTGTGCAGTGGAGCACCCCTCTGTGCGCTAATGCGACTGCATCCCATCTTTCACCCAGCAAAGTGATAAATAAAATCCTTCAATAATCTGTTGTTCATTTCAGCAAGATGTCGATGCACGAGGTGTACTCTTTTCACACCAGAGGCAGTGACATATGTAACCCCTTCGTGTTAAAGCACTTCCCATCTGGTCTTGTACTCCCTGCCCCTCCCACCCTGCCCACCCCCACGCCTCCTCAGCACAACACACACACACACACACACACACACACACCACACACACACACACACACACACACACTTCCCACCATACTCTGGCCTCTTTCAACCTTTGGTCAACACGCAGCCTGCACGTTACACTCATTTATAATTAACCCAGCTTTTTCCAGAGAGATTTTCCGATATTTTATTCAAATAAAAAAACCCAGCAAATTAGACATCTGAAGAAAATATTCCATTTGGCGATGTGGATTTGTTTTTCGTTTATTTATTTAAAAGTGTTTCAAAACACTATGCGGTTTCCCCATCGTTTGAAGTAAATAATAATGGTGAGTTATAACTTTGGTTCTGAAAATAATGCATGCCAAACAGAAATCATGTCATTATCAGATGAAACAACCATTTTTGTCTATCTCACATTATTGTCACCCCTCTTCACGATCACTCTTTTAAATGCCACACATCCAGAAGTTTCATTGCAATTCTATTTCTTAGTAAAGTTTGTGTGGACAGACAGATTGTAAAAAATACAGCAATTTAAAGTTTGTGGATTGATATTCTTGATTTAACGGATTCAGCTTGTTTTCGTTATGTGACAGATACTCAAGTGTTTAATGTGAACAGATTCACCAGATTCGGCGGTGTAAGGGTTACAGTGTCTTCGCTGAGTCTGAGAGGTTGGTGGTTCAGATCCTGGTCAAGCCATACCAGACTTTAAAAATGGTACATGCTACTTCTTTGCTTGGCACTCAGCACTTAAAATGACAAGAGCATGACCAAAAAGCCATATGCTGGCAACCATTGTGCACTGTGTGGGGGAACGGGCTAATAAAGGATTGTGAAAGTAACTACTGCTTTGCAGTTTTCAAGGCATTCGTTGTCGGAATTCATACAACTTGGAATAAATGTTTCTACGGGAGATATATTTCAATTAATTTCGATGAACAGCATGACCGTGATATGATACAACCATTTATTATGTTCTTTATATAATCCCATTGCCTATCACGAACAATATGTACTCGCAAATTAATTTAATCTGTGTAGTGTACTTGATGTGTCATTGCACACAATCGAAATCATTAAATAATTTATTCGTATATGAATCTTATATACAAGTGTGTATAATTGAGGATACTTCTGGTTTAGTGAAAGGAAAATGATAATTATTTTGATCTTATGCTATCAAGCTTATCCATAAATTATGTCATGCAGGACAAAGGCAGAAGGAGATAGCAGTGTACTTTTACATTAATAACAAGAACATTAGCAGACAATGGGCAAAATAGATGCAATGCAGGGGATTTCGACCCAGAATCCCCCAACGTTAGGATCCATATGGGTTCAGATGCAGGAATAAAACAGACCAGCTGGATAATATATTCGTAAAAACAAAAAATTATATCTGAGAAAATAAAAACAAGATAATACAAAAAATAAGGAATAATTAAAATTGTAAAACTTGGGAACACAAAAGGAGGAGAGGAGATTAGGAGCATACTTTGTGCAGAGCATTGGTGCTGCTTAAGCAGTCTCCTTGCTTGGGCACAATCCTGGACGGGTCACCACTCCGACACAGGATACCAGCATGCTGGCACTCATTTTGCCGACCTCGGAAGGATGACAGGCCGAGTTAACCCCTCCTGCTATTAATTCAACCCGAGTGGGATTTGAACTCAGGACCCTAGGATCCAAAGCCCACCACCCGAACCATTAAGCAACACCAGGCATTTGAACACAAAAGGACACTGCAAAATGGTCTTGAATCATCTTCATGTTATTCTCCCAAAGCAATTTGGACCACATAAGGGCATACAGAAAGGAGATTATATATTTAAACAGACAAAGACCGTCACACATATCCTTAGTCCACAGAAACTTGCCAACACAAAATAATGCCCATTTTCTCTCTGGCAATTCTCAGAGAGCTGCCTCAGCACCAGTCTGGCAATTCACTCAGACAGATTGACAAAGACTGCAAGCATCCATCTCTTTTCAGGACTGGTCTCCTACATCTCCTGCTCTTGATGTTAACTCAGCCTGGGAATTCTTCCACAGAAACCTGTTCTCTCTTATGCACAGATTCATCCAATCTCATCTTCAGTTCTCATACCCTTCTTTCCAGACATGATACACTGAATCCTGTGGTGAGGCAGTTGCTTTGAAACAACTTGTCTTCTCTTCCTGAAAGGCAAATTGGATGGAAGGCAATCTCGGTGCATTCCAAAAAGTCCACAACAAGTGTGTGTGTCCACTCTCAGGTGTGTCCAATAACATCTGTCCAACCTCATGATTGAACTTTCAAACATGTCTCCCTCCTCTAAAACCTGGGTCTTACTAGGTCTGTCTCTGGTGTGTGTTCCCCCTCCACGCCTCCCCTCTCTTTAAATGGCACCACAGCTCACTCTGCCCATCAGAAGGATGGATGCCTCAATTCTGTGTTTGCTTCCAAATATTGTATCCCCAACCCCACACTCTCTGGACCCACCTAAACAGTCACACCCAACTGCTGCTGGACTCTGTGTTTTTTACTCCTGAGAATGTGAATAAGGTTCTATCAACCCTCAACTGATTCTTCAGCAACTGAACCAGATGGCATCAGCTCATGTGTCCTAAAAATAACCTGCTCTGCTGCTCTTTTCCATCCTCTTTCTGCTCTTTTCACATGATCATCTGCCGACGGTCATGTTCCACCTGCTTTTAATCAGCCAACATCACTGCATTACATTAAAATAAGGGCAATATCCCTGGGTGCTCACCTGGTCGGGGCTGGATAAGAAAACAGGGGAACCACTGATAGGCATGGATGACCCACAAAATATGTAACAGAGAAGAAAGTAAATACCTCTGGATTTTTTAATGCCGTGAACAAACTTTTGTACATCATGGGTGACGAAGGTTGTGGTGAAGTTTCATCGAAATTGTGTGTGTAGTTTCGGAGAAGAAAGCAAATACATATTTTGGGGGGCAATCTGCCCCCCCCCCCAGTAGACCCATTTAGGCCTCAATGTTGTTCATGTCATGAACAAACTTTGGTATGTACCTGGTGGTGAAGGTTGTGGTCACTTTCATCATAATCATGTTTGTAGTTTCAAGTGTTTGTGGACGGACAGATGGACGGATGACGCACCATCCCATAAGCTCCCTGGAACTACGTTCCAGATTAGCTAAAAATGTGCAAACACTGATCCCCTTGACTACAGACCTATTAGCTTACTTCTAATCATCAGCAAGGTCATATAATCCATCATCACAATTGATATGAAATCCTTAGTTTTATCCAACAGCCGCATCTCAGATCACCAATTCAGATTCAGGTCAGGTCACTCGACCTTGGACAACCTGCTCCAAATCTCTCAACAATGGATGTTGAATCTCAATATCAGATATTAGATCAGGGTCATCTCACCAGACGTACTGTCTATCGACCTTTCAATACAGTCTGGCATCCCACCTTGCTCTCCAAACTCTCTCCATATGGCATTAAAGGCCAACTCCACTCTTGGGTTACTGACTTCCCTTCTTGTAGGTAACGTGTGGCTCTCAACAAAATCCTTTATATCCTCTCCCTTTTAAGGCTGAAGTCCCCCAAGGCAGTGTTCTGGGTCCAGCCCTATTACTAATCTTCATCAACGATCTCTCTGACTGTGAAAAATCCCCTTTATCTATTTGCTTATGACTACACCTTCTGATGTGACATCCCTCATCCTTCAATTGGCAGGCAGCAGTCTTTTCCCTCTCTTCAGACCTTGGCAAAATCACAAACTGCTCAAACACTTGAATATGTTTTTCAATCCTGATAAATCTCACACTCTCACTCTTTCTCTCTGAAAGGACTGTCTGGAAAACCATTTACTTTCTTAACAGTCCTCTTAAGGAAGTTTAGTCACTCAAACCCCTCGGTCTCACTTTCAGCCATGATCTTTCTTGAGAAAACCACACTTTCAAGTTGGCCTCGAAAGTCAGTCACCGACTGGGCATCATCTATCACACTAAGTCCTTCCTTGGAAGACCTGAATTCCTATCTGCCTACAAGGCTTTCATCTACAGCTTGATGGAGTACTGCTCTCCTCTCTGGGCTGACACCCTTGCCTTACATTTTGCTCAGCTTCTCTCCATGGAAACCAATGCCTTCAAGATTTTTGGTATCTCCCATGACAAAGCTGATCTATGGGAGTTTCACTTTCCCATCACAAACAGGTCGGTGGTCTCTCTATCTTCTCCCACCTCATTTATGGTCTTGCACTCTCTGCTCTTTCCATGCTCCCCCCCCTCCTCAGGTTTCTCTAGTGAGTGCACGTGGTCCACCATCAACCCCCTTCTGGTGAAATCCCAAATTCAGAATCACTATTCACATCCATTCATTCATTACTCTTTTTTTTCTCTCCTGTGGAACCAACTTCCACATTCTCTTCATTCTCATTCTTCACCTCCACTTCTTCAAGACAGCTGTTCACCACTATCTCAGATCACCCCCCCCCCCACCCCATCCAAAAGCATGATCTTTTCTAACTTGTACATGACAGAGATACAGACAACTAAATACCATTAAATACAAACAGCAGTTAATTGTATTCCCCAGTCTCTGTTCAGGAAGTCGCACATTTTGGATGTGGAAGCATTGTAATGTAGGGTGGCAATGCTGATACCTTTTGCACCAACTTGATCTATATCCATGGCAGACAGATGCCAGTTTGATACATTAATGAGATCTTACAGCAACATGTGTTGCCTCCCCTTCAACAACATGGTCCAGGAATCATCCCTATGCACGATGATGCTCCTTCTCGCAGGGCCATTCAAACAAAGACGTTCTTTTCAATACCAACATAAATGTCATTACACCCTGGCCTACCTTCGAACAATATTTGACTCAAATTGAACATCTGTGGGATATCGTTGATCATTGTGTTTGAACAATGCCAAGACAGCCACGGACCCTCAATAAGCTGGAACAGGATCTGATTCAGGCATTGGATGTCATTCCCCAGGCTCAGATTGGGGTGTTCATACGGTCAATGTGATGACAGTGCAATGCAGTGATTGCTGTCGCAGATGGACATACCCAGTATTGAGATTGGAACTTCCACATCGGATCCCAATGCAAAAACATTCCCCACATTGCAGCATTATGTGATTTGATCACACTGAAATAGACATGTAATTATTCAGCATTTATCTCTATCAGAGGTTTGCACCTCATCTGTGTCCCATGATTTATCAATGAAGAAATCGCTTCAGCAACAATCACGTGTTTGGCAGAGAGTGTAAGCGAATCATTTTGCAGGAATATCCCAAATAGTCAGGTTTTTATAAATCTGTTTTGATTATGTAATCTTTCAGAATTTTCTCGATTTTATGGCATCGTAACTTGGTTAGGGCACCACTCACTGTATCGCTTTGCATGCTTTGCCGTTGTGTTCAGTGTAAGGAATACCATGTGATTGTTTTGTAAGTGCTCTAACTGTTTTGAAACAGGAGCTAGGAAAAAAATAATTCTGTTTTCAATCAGTTCCTGATTCATCTTTCACCCTACAAGAAAATTGTTCTGGCCAAATTCCTTTCGTTGATGTATTACAATGGAAAACACTTCTGTGACCTCAAAGGATCTTTTGGTTATCATGGGGGAAAACGCTTTGGTGACCTCCAAGGACTTTTGGTTATCATGCAGGATTATCCATCTGCAGGCTGTACATTTTCTATTCCCTTTCAAATGGGTTTCTTTCTTTGCTGGATAGCAATGCAACCTGATCCACTCAGATTCTGATGGGTTTTTCACTAATCCCACTGCTCATGTGTACATTGCATTTACGGTAATGAAGTATTTAACATAAATACTAAACCACAGCTCGATCAATTAAAAAAGAAATTGCACCAACCTTTATCTCTGATTGACAAGGCAGGTACTAGTTTGACTTTTATTTTCCGCCTTTAAATCGTAGCATATTGTTTTCACGGGTTTTTTTTGGAGTTGGCATTAAAAGTTTTTGTTTTTTTTGACTGTGGGACTTCCTAAATGACTTCGTTTTACTCAAATAAAGGGTAATGTCTGAAACGTCAGCATCACCTTGTTTCAAATGGCAAAAAAACATTCTCTTTCTCGACTCCTGTTTGGGAAAATTCGTTGTTGCTTTCTTGGGCAACGCAGTCCATCACCAGTCTTCACAAAGACGAATATTCCTCATTTCCATAATGATAGACATGCTATGTATCGGCGTAGGTATACACAGGAGAACTGCATTGGCACGTCTGTGAAAGCTGAACTGGGACAAAGTAGAATTATGTTTGACTTTTAAAGATGTGCTATTTCCTTGGTTCAACTCGTTTGAGTATTAACCAGGTGATGCATGACGTCTTCACCGGGCACCGAAGGGAGTACTCGGCTTTTACTCCGTTTGTTTTCTTGTTTGTCCGGGCGATATCTGTCATCCTTTGAGATAGGAGGCTCAAATTTGGGGACAAAAGTGAAGATGTGCTTTCGCAAAAATTGTATTTTTTTTTGTTTGTTTAATCAATTAATTAAATAATTATTTAATTATTATGGATTTTTTTTTTTTTAATTTCTCATCTGCGCAATATCTCAGGCACCTTTTGAGCTTGGAAGCTGACATTTGGACACGACAGTGAACAAGTAATTTGGCTATAAAGGGTATTTTTGATTTATTGATTAATCAATTAATCGATTTATTATTCATTTTTTGATGAATTACTTCATTTTCAAAAAGTTACAGATTTGGATGAAACAGTGGTGGTTTTGGTGTGCTATTAGCCAATTGATTAAGAAATTAATTATTTTATGATTATTAATTTCAATTAATCAATTAATTAATCAATTGTTGTACACCACTCCCTCCCTATTCTGTCTCCATGTGCTGCACGGCGAGTCAGTATCATTTGTACACATTCACCTCAGAAGTGCACCGCTCCCTCCCAATTCAGTCTCTATGTGCTGCAAGGTGGCATCGTGGGGTGCCGAAGGCACCCTGGCAATGTCATGCGCTGGAGGATTTGTTATTTATTTATTCAGCATGGGGACAGTGTACTTTGAATGTACCTCTACTTGTTCACTTTTAGTTTGAGTATTAAATGAGGGATATCTGTTTGAGCAATAATAAGACCCAGAGAGCAATGAGCTTTGTTTGCCATGTTATCATTTGGAATCTATTTGTTTATGTTCCAAAGAGAAAAGTGCATGTTATATGAGGCAAAGATATTCAGGATTTAATGACATCGTAATTGAACATAGGAATCAAAGTTATTGCAAAACTCATTGGTTATTGACATTCCTCAAGTGTTTCTGCTGAATGGCTGCAGGATTCCGAATGATCTTGAGAGCTTTTACAAAACATTATATGAGTAGACCTCGTTTCCTCCAAAAGGTTGCATTTTTGTGATAATTGGATTATTGTTGCAGATCAAAGATATATGATGTCGGTTGGAACATTTCATTAGAGCACAAATTCGAATATCAACAAAATTGCTCCAATACTTGAATACTTTTTGCTTGAAGAATGCAGAAAACTAATGAAGTAATGGCACAAGCCAATCAGAAACTGAGGCTTTCTAAAATAAATGCTGTTTTAACCCATGTTTATTGGTAGGATTTTTCATTTTGAGCACATCACCTTTAAATATCATGTGGACATTTGAATGAATACCATTGCATTACTGTTGGGAGATATAGTTTCGATTTTATTCTTTTTGTTAGCTATCTTTTCACTTGTCCAAATATCCCATGCATTAATTATATACACTTTATTCGATGTAAAAAAATATAATTATTTTTTTATCCATCATTTTAATGTGGAGTTTTTAAAATGATTTTAAAATCAAAATAAATGAGTAAACCCCCCACAACCCCCTAAAAACATGCTTTAAAATGGTGTTAATGCCGGAGTTTATTCTTCCCACACTGAAGCCAGAATACTAATGGCATTTCCCCACTGGACGGCCAAGCTCAGTCGCTGCTTAAACCAGAACAGTTGCCTTATATCACCAGTGGATGCAACGAGCCTTCTACCAATATCACTAATGATGTTGGACGTAGATCGGCCATACACTCCGGTTGTTTCGATGGTGATTGGTTTGAATAAATAAGTTTGGCTGAGGCCGGCGTATTTATTGCATTTCAAAACTTCTGAATCATTGGCAGCCTCTCCAGCAATTGAGGCTGTATAGTAAACATGTGATTTGGTGAACGTGTCAACACAAGTGCAATCCCAGGTTAGGCTTTTCCCATTCTTGTATGGGACAATAGTCAAGCCATCCAGGTGGGTGTTTTCACCAAGGTCTACACCAAGGGGTTACAGGACAGATGGTATTCCTGCCCCATAAAGGGCATGTTTGACCACATCGTTTAAGGCCGAATGTCTAAAAGGTCGACCGGCACTGGAACGGCATGACAGGCCGTGGTGGTGTTCAAGTGTATCCATCATACTGCCGCATCGACATTTATGCTACTCACAGACTGATGTGCTAACTCGAAGTGCAACCGCAACCCATAAAGATTCGGAGTCGAGCTGTGTTCCCAAAGAGGGTACAAGACTGCATGAAGCCACATCCCGCTTTCCTTATTGGTTGCAGCCAAAAGACAGGCTCTAGTGACGATCTGCACTGTTCAACAGGCTGACAAAAGACACTCTTGCCACCTCAACGTCCCATGCTTATCGGCTGAGCCGGGACAGGCTTTCCGGTTCACAAACACTGATATTTGCTGAACTCCATGACAACCCCGCCGCAGTCAATTCCCCCGTTTGCACCAAACTGCTTACGCAGGACAGAAAGGCATCGACGAAGGGGAGGACTGCCAGCAATGAGGAGATGAAACTATGGAGAGCGATATCAATAGCCCTCCTGAAACCCAGACCTCCCTGCTTAACTGGAAGAGTAGCTTGCATCCAAGCAGAATCATTGAAAGCAACATTAGCGATTTTACTAACGGTTTCACAAATGGTGCAGTCAAAAGCTCCTCGCTGTGCACCAATCAGGTAGGAGGGAGACACACACAAAATATACAGGAGCTTTGGCAGGGCGAAACAGTTTTTGAGCAGCACAAATGCTTTGTGAGCATCAATTTGCTCCAAACAGCCTGCCATCTGGATCAAGTCGCCGAGCTTCTCGATAATAGCTTTGGGCGAATGGCCTCGGGGAGATCAGAACACCAAGAAGAGTACATTCATTGATCAAAACAACCTTAATATCAGGGAGCACTGCCTTAAATATGGCCTCGGTAAGTTGACAATCATCCAGCGATGCATGGTCGAGGATGGTCAACTCGCACTTGCCACCATTGATCTCGAGGCCAATATCGGTCAACCGGGCAATGACATTTTTGAGGTCAGCTAGCACTTTTGCGGGTTTATCCCCAAATAAAATTTTTTGATATAAAAGGTACAATCATGGAGAATTGAAATGACACGTTAATATGGCAACATGCGGACAGTGGGTCTACAGTTGGATACAACAAGCAAGGGAAAGAATGAAGAAGAAAAGAGTAGAGAAAGAATAGGGGAAAACACAGTAACCTTCAAATAAGTCGGTTGGGTTAGGTAAGGTTAATCGGGGAATAAACGATCGTGGGAAGGGATGGAGGATGACGTGGGAGTCTGGTGCACAACTTGATTGGAGCCCTGGAGGAAATGGTGCAATTGATATCTCCAGAAGGAATCTAACAAATGGGAGGAAAGGGGGTAAAAAGAGTGGAGATGCGTGGAAAGCCTGCATTTTTGGTGATTTGATGGGTATTTGTGCACTCTGGAGGAACTTGGTAGTGTAGGAGGGCTAAGACAGCAGAAGCAGTAAATATAAAAAAACTAGAGAGGCCATCAATCAACCTGTGCAGTGGGATGAGAGTAACAGGCTTGCATTTTTATATTGAGCTCGACTACAACATAAGCTTTTGGACATCACTGCTTTTAGGACATCTTTCTCTTTTTACATTTTCTTTTAATGTAGGATAGAAATATATATATATATATATATATATGTGCAATCATGGAGGATTTTCAATGATCCAAAACCTTTCGGATATATATATATATATACATATATATATATATATATATATATATATATATATATATATATATGTTACCGTTCTCCAACCTGAGACGAACGGCGTGACATCACTACCATGACGCATACGATGTCTGCGGCTTCCGGAGAGCTCTCTTGCAGCGCAAATTACAAAGATGTTCAATGTAATTTTAGTGTCAGATGCTGTCACAAGTAAATGAAAAGTGCAGTTACCGACTAGTTTTGCCCTTGTTAGAGCATCAGGGCAACATAGTACATTTCCATCCACTTTTGACTGAAACCTTTCGGTTATAAACCTGTTACAGTGTGACTCGAAACTGTGAGTGGTGAGTGCTGGAGCCGAGTCCCGTACAACCCTTGCTGCACAGTATCGGGAGCGATAAGTGCTGCCTGTCATGTGGAACATTATCTCCAGCTTCACCAAGCAAGAATCGGTCATCATTGGATGCAGTCGGAAGTAATGATAAATAATGCCATCTGACACTAAAATTACATTGTATATACATATAACAAGACCAAATATTTCAAAGCATGTCCATATCAGGATTTTTAATGAAAGATAATCCAGTCCTTTTGTGACATAGTTATTCTGTCATTGTACCAATGATCAACATGGCCCAGCAATGTGGCCTTCCATCACTATATACTATGTGTAACCTGCTAAACTGTCATGGAGTGAGAATATACTGTATTACAACTTGTTCAGTAAAATTCCAATTACATTAATAGACACATTTGTGATTTAAAAATAGTCAATGCATGCATATCAAGGCACGTCCTGGGTGTGATCATAACTGAGTGTGGTTTGGCAATATAGAACCTGCCCCTCTGCCCTTTCCGCTGTTGTTTAGAAAGCCTTCCATGTTTTTCTAACAAGCTGCAAAGTTTTCTCCACAAAAAGGCAGTGAATGAGCAAAAGCATCTTGTCCTTGCACTCATAAAGGTGACAAAACAATCTGATTGCTCACCAGAGCCCTATAACCAGCACGTTCATTATTTTTGAGCATTTTAGTAGCCAGCAGATGTAGTTTCACGGATTAAACGAGGCTGATACAGCATTTGACTATAGTTTGTGATGGTCAAAGATGTTACACTGTAGCTTTTCATCCCCTTTAACTTTTAGCAGATATGAGGGAAAATGCATGAAATGCAGTCATTAGAGACTCAGACTTGGCTCAACCCATAATTGTCCTCCCTAGTGTCAAAGCAAAGCACCTGATTTAGCTATATCCGTAACCCCCATTATCCTTGTGCACTGTGGCTTTGATAGCATCCCTCTTCTTTCCATCTCTCTTTCTATCTCTCTCTCTCTCTCTCTCTCTCTCTCTCTCTCTCTCTCTCTCTCTCTCTCTCTCTCTCTCTCTCTCTCTTTCTCGCTAAGTTGAATTCCTCTGCTTTGCAATATGATCACAGGCTTTAAAACTATTGGTTCATGCTGAATATTGAGCTTATAGATTTCAAATTGTTTTTTTTGTGCATTATGTTGATTTATATAAACTATCAAAGTGAAGATAGCCAAAATAAGGAAATGGCTATCAGTGTTTGTTATATTTCAATGAGGAAATCCAGACCACCTGACAAATTTTGAAATATATATAGTGCTTTTTCAGAAAGTATTCACACCTCTTGACTTTTGTCACATTTTGTTGTGTTACAGCCTGAATTTAAAATTGATTAAATAAATAAAATTTGCCACCGATCTACACAAAATACCCCATAATGACAAAGTGAAAACATGTTTTTAGAAAATTTTCAAATTAATTAAAAATGAAAAGCTGAAATGTCTTGTGTCAATAAGTACTCTACCCCCTGAGTCAATCTTTGTAGAAGTGCCTTTGGCAGCGATTACAGCTTCAAGTCTTCTTGGGTATGTATGTATCAGCTTTGCACATCTGGATTTGGGGATTTTCTCTCATTCTTCCTTGCAGATTTGCTCAAAGTCTGTCCAGTTGGATGGGGAGTGTCGGTGAACAGCAATCTTCAAGTCTTTCCA
>CM068960.1:104324845-104353860 GCA_035128595.1 Eptatretus atami
TTTTGCACCTTCGTATGATATCTGGTTGCAATGCTTTGTTTTCGATGTTCACTCCCGATGGGATCATGAGGTCGTCCGGGAGCGGTACTTCAATGGTTTCAGTGATTGCTTTTGGTTCATTTCCCCACATATTTTCTGGAACTGGAATATCAAAGTTTTTGCAGATGTTCCCACAGATTACTTTACAAACTTTGTTGTGTCATTGTGTGTACAAGTGTTCTGACATGTTTAATTTTTCTTTTTTTTCATGTTTCGGTCATTAATCGTCGCATATCATTCTCTTTGCAAACTCCACCTCCACCCCTCACCTTTTTTTTTCCTCCTTCCCCCAACCCCCTCCACTTCTCTCTCACTCTGTCCCCTCCTCCTCCCCACTCCTAATAAAATGCAGCACTCTCCTCCCACACCTCTGTCGCTCTCTCGCTGTCTCTGCGTGTGTGTTGTGTGTCTCTTTCACAGTGAATCGCAATGTTTGGTGAGGTGTCGCTTTCCCACCTTCACCCTAGCTCCCCCTTTCTTCATCCTCTGCCTCCTCTCTCTCCCTCCCTCTCTCCCTCCCTCTTTCCCCCCTCCCCCCTTTATTGTCCCCGTCAGCAAAGTGATGGGTTGTATTTGCTCGTATGTATAGTATATGTATAAATCACAATCGTGCACCGCTGCCACTGGTCGTCATCTCCACTTGCGAGTCTCTAAGACTGAATGTAGCCTTCCCCATTCTTGAAGCATCCATCTTCACTGCAGCAAGGAACCACGAATCATTGGACCAAGGCATCTTCTTATCCATGCTGCGCTCAACTGCATTAATCCTGTCATAGGTTTCTCCCATGTTGTATACCGTTTGGCAAATGTTTCTGCATATTCACCAAATGTCGTTTTGGCTGTTTGCTTTCCCAGAGCCATCACCAATGCTTGGCCATCAAAGACTAAGTAGGTTGTCCCACTTAAAGCCACAGTTGTTGGGGTAGTGACATCAGTGGTTCGTACTTTGGCTAGCAGTGATTTATTTGCAGTGTGTAGGCTTCCATCGGTTTTTGCTAATGAAAGTGGCATCAGCATCAGCTCTTGCTGTAAGATTTTGTCTCGGTGGACTGTGCGTCCTACTCTGTAAGAAGTTATTCATCTTTGTGAGCTATTTCTGTCCACTTTAAGAGTTCTGCTGTCCTTTTGTTTGGTCTACTGTGATAAACAACGAGGCAAATGTTGGAGCCTTATTTTTCTGTTTGGGTGTTTTGAAGTCAACACGCTCTTCATCCTTGCGTGCTTTACATAGACGTTTTTCAACAAAGCTTTCAAGCTGAATTTGGCTCAACTGACAAGCACCAAGCAATGATTCTTCAATACACATGTAAACGTATGAGTTAGGATGCTCAGACACATACATTGCTTGGTATTGCCTGATATAAATTACATGCAAAGTAAGCACAAAATAAAATAGGCAAAATAATGAATCTGAGCGAGTGGGGTGTTTTGGGAATTTAGATAAATTTTTCTTGTCACTCTCTGCAGCAAGATGGAATCTTCAAACATATTATGCATACTTTTGACTGGCTCATACAGGCAAACAAGTTCACAAAACATGAAATAGTATGGTCGCATTGCAGCCCGATTGTCAAATTGCTGGAATTTCAGCACATCTATAAACCCGCTCTATGTTTTAGCTCCTATAATAGACATTTTACCACCAATGTATGGCCAATGCTGTACAGAATATCCAATTATCACGACTAAACGATGTTTTGTGGTAGATTTTTATTGACAATATCGAAACTCCAGTACATGAGTCAAATTAATGCGCTGAAAAACGTCCGTTATTTTGATTCAGCCATTAAAGGGTTAAAAACTCAAAATCAAGTCTGGCAAACACTTCATTCAGATTGAGCACACCAAAATATGTCTAGTAAAACTGAGTGCCCACCATTAACATGAAATGCTTCCATTGTTCATTTTTTTCCCCAAATTTGACCCTGTCTATCCTGTTGAACACATCCGGATATGAGCGTTATATACATCCTGATAGTAGCGACATGAACATGATCTTTGCTCTTTACTTCTTCGGGTTCCTTCTTGGTCTTCCATTTGATAAGAGGAAAGATCGCATAATAATTGACATGTAGATGGATTTTGAAGCCTCCACACATCAAAAAAATAAGAAAATTTAGACAAAGCTCTAACCAGAGGCACAGTGAGTGAGGTTCTTCTCCATTACGATTCATGATAAAAAATCCAAAGTGCAATTAAAATCCTCACTCCAAACAATCAAGACCAACAAAAGTAAATGTGTGCAGGAGATGTTTCCAGTTGTGTAAAGAGGCTAACTCTATTTGTACTATCTCAAGGTGAGTAAACATTAAAAACTGTGTTTATATTATAGGCATTTTGAATGAAGGCAAATGAGATTTAGTGCCCGTTTAGAACCGCTGGAAAAATTACATTAATTAGATGTACAAAAAGAAGATTACAACTAAACAGCAACAACGGCCCTAAAATAGGCCAATCTGCTAAAAAAAAAATTAAAAATATATAATCACTGACCTCTCATTATCCTAATTTGCCATTCAATCATGAAGAAAACAATGCACATCATGTTTTGTAAAAAGTAAAATTAAGACTTTGAGCTTTATGCAGGGATGATCATTCCCAATTAATATCCATATTGGCTCCAGAAAAATGTCATGGTGTGAAGTTAAGGGTGAAAGGAAGTAAACAGCAGGAGGTTGAGCTACCCATGGAGCTCGTTCCTAACTTTAAGAACACATTTCCTAAGGTGATATACTTGCGGTTCAGTTGCATCAAATTGTTCAGGCTTACAAATAATATGCTTCACAGAAGTTATAAAAACAAGCCAAATCTGGAAAGAAGTCTTTAAGTTTAATGTGCTTCCTATGTGTAATGTGCTTCCTTGTAGAAACTTTAAAATCTAAGCGAGTGGCACACTAGAAATACCCTCTGTTGAGACAAAGCTGGATCATTCCCGCCCATCATGCTCCCACCCCCAGTCAAAAATGCTCGTTAGAACTATAGTACATGAGAGTTGTACTCTCATATAATATAGTTGGTAACAGGTCCTACTACAGTAGTCTGCAGAGAATTACTACAGGAAAGGAATGCTATTTTTGCTTGGGCACAACACGCAACAAGGCCCCATAAGAGTCATCTCCCTACTGACCGATACTCATATCGCACTCCGGAGGCAAAGCTGACTTTTCTGCAGCAGAGGCTGGGTATATGTCTCGAAACCTCGCACACAGCAGAGACTGAGGCTCGATCAGACTCTTCACTGAACTCTACAACACTGGCAACCACAGGGGTGGCCACAACTGTCTGGAGTGCCACACCAAATCCTTGCCCTGAATCATCATGGTCACAACCAGAACTGTTTTCATCATAATCAGGAACCTGGGCACGAGATCTATTTTACGTTTCAATGTCAGCAACATGAAAAACAACCTCTAAGCGGGACCCATTATTCTTCCTGGATGGTACCATCCTTTTGGGGAAACTCACCATCATATCTTGACTGGTATTGTAATATTTATGCTTCTTTCTCGGAGTAACGGTAACAAAACCTTCATCTGCCAAAGATTCCTCGACTTCCACCTTCAAAGAATGATCACCATGACAGATACCACGAGGTTCTGCCTGTCTAGATGTGTCAGCAGGAACAATAACCTTCAGTCAAGCATTTTTCAAATACCCATGTTCACTGAAAAAGAAACAAGTCACAATTTCCGTCACACCGTTGCCATATAGATCTGTTACTGTGGCCATTAACTACCATCACCACAGCTATATTAAACGGCAGCGTTATACTTTATGAGCAATGAAATCAGAAATACATTACGTGACAATCTCAAGCATCTGATCATAGCAGAAGTTGATATTGAGATTCATGACACAACCATGCCAAACTGAATCAAAGCAGAGACAATCTGCTCACTTTTAAAGAAAGGAGGCACATTGAATAAAAATAGACAGTTCACCGAACACCTTGCCTCACACAGTTTTGAGAAAAAGGACATGGAAAGGGTCTTTTCAACTCGTGCTTTGCACTTCCAAGCATGACCTATATTTCCGAGGAGCCGCAATTCAGTTTGAATCTCGATATTCCCGGAGAGCAAGAACACTGAACGGATCAGGTTGGTCTGATGCAAGAGAACAATAGGGACAGTAGAAATAGGATGGAAACACCAACAGCAGGATTGAAGGACAAAATAGAGAGAGAGATAAGGGATATGGTTTTAAAGGCTGTAGAACCCCCCCCCCCTTCCCCATTTTTTAGAAGTTTACCGCCGCTGATGCACCTTCTTTTAAACAACCTTATTTAAAATGTTACATTCGTTCTTCGTGCCTGGTATTTGTGTTCTTTAAAACCTCCCTAAAAACAGTACCTTTCCTGTTTGGAATGATTTTCCGTTGTGTTTCACTGCCAATCAGGTAGACAGACCATAACAATTATCATACATTAATCTGTGCACATGCACTCTCGGGACAAGATTCCTTTCAATTTGCCAATGCCAGAACCAAAGTAGTACGATGAAACTGTCGGTTTGTGGTCTGATTCATGTTCCAATTCGTGTTCTGCAGTGTTAAAATATAAAGTCAATTGAACTTAAGTATTTCCTCGATCATAGAATGACAGACGGACAGATTGAACCAATTGCTTAACCCTGTTTTTGGCTTTGTGCGCAGGGTAATAATTTCAATGCCTGCCATGTCAAGAGGACTGACACTAACATAAATGTCCAGTGGCATACATAAACAGTTTCCAACTGCCTGAGCGATGTAGTGCTCCACAAGTTAAAACACACCACACTGATTCATTTTGGAGGCTGCCAACAAATTTCCAAAGCCAATTAGCTCTCCCAAACCCATCACAACATCCTCCACATTGATTCCACCAGATGGGCAAACGATGAACCCGTTCTTGTGAGTTAGTGACTCAAACACACTATTTAGTAAACGTCCGTTTGCCATAGCCTGAAAATGATGACCAATCAAAGACACTAAGCAGCTAACAAAAGAAACCTACTACAAGCAACACCAGCAAGTGGAAGAAAAAAAGACAATAACAAGTTACGGGAGAAAGATACAGCTGACAAAACGGCTAGACAAGGAGCATGGCAGAGGGAGCTCAGGCCCCCAAACTAGGATGTTCTTGGGTGAACCGGCGTAACGCTATTATGTATGCCACTTCTCCCTTTCTCTCATCTCAACACAAAGTAAGGAATGCAGGGGACCAAGCAAACAACAACCGACACAGGGGAATTGGAAAATATGCAAACAACAACTGTCTTGTCTCGTGTAATCATCTGTCCATGTGTGTGTAGCAGCTCCACTACGAGCTTTAGATTCTGCAATCACTTCACAGTAATTTCATCATTGAGAGCAACATACAGTAAAAGCTGTGATAGCCAGCACCTTACAAACCGGCACACCAGGAATCTCAATTAAGTTTACACATGACCACACAGCTGACTCACCGATTATTACTCCATTAAAACAGAAAAAAACGACATGCTCTTCAGAGTCGACCCGGCCTCAACTGTAAAAGCGAGGCTTTTCTCTTGAAGACCTTCCATCACAGCCTCATGTTTCAAGAGCCACATCCATCTGTCATAAATCCACACCATTTGAAGTTCCACAAAAATCTGTTGGTTTCTCAATACATCAGGCATTCACCTCCTTGCTTTTGAAACCCCTTCAGTGACATTTCCTGAGTCAAGGTTCAACGTTCGAAAAAAATCAGGAACCAATCTATGTCATAATCGTCACGATGACCCATCCGACTCTCTCCATCCAATAACCAATTACATGATCCTAAATTTTGGGAAGAACATGACAGTGAAAACTTAGGGGAAGAAGAAGAGGTTCAACTTCCAAAGCATCATGACTTCTGTTACCCCGTCGAGCAGTACGAGAGGGAAGAGGAAGAGAATTGTTATCACAATAAACCAGAAGATTGGCATGTGTAGGAGACTGGAGGAGGGAGACAATATCCTGCAAATGTGTTGATGCATGAGCACAACGTTGGATCATCAATCATCTCCAACATCAAGGCGCAGAAGGACAAGTTACTGAAATTTTACGCATAGCCAGTGACAGACAAAGCTGCCAAAAAGAGCCATACTCAACACAAGCCAAAGATGGAGCAGCTTGATAAAGTTCTGTACAAATGGTGTGCTCTCAAGCATTCGGAAGTAACGCCAATCTAAGAACCGATGTTAATTGAGAAGGCAAAGTATTTTTATGATCAGATGGGATTGACTGATCAATGTGCCTTTTCTGATGGCTGAATGGATTGTTTCAAGCTGCGACATGGGATACGGCAGCTTGATATCTCAGGAGAACAAAAGTCTGCAGATCACGATCCAATAAATTTCCAGTGTGGTGACATAAGCAAGTGACAATAATCCACTTCAAAGTTTGACTGAAGCCAAAATTGAAGAGTGGCCTGAAGTGGACCGTGTTATGAGTGTTGTTAATCCACTGAAGGAAGTTGAACAACAAGAAGATGACTCAGAAGAAGAAGAATTTTCAACTGAACATATTACTTGGGCTAATGTTGGCCTTGAGTGCGTTCCATTATCAATGAGAACAGCACTCACAAGAGCACATACCTCCACCAGGCTGAACAGTTAAGCTTTTTTTATCCCATTGATAGACCAAATCTTCTGACCTGAACCAAAATCTAATTGGCTTGTTAGTGTCATCTAACCAACTCATCCACCTAGTTTTGTCATAATCTATCCGCAACTTTTTGAGATATCATGCTATAGAGCATATAAATTTTGCCTTATCTCATAATGGTGAAGAATCACTTTTAAAATTCTTGTATCCGGATCCGGATCTTCACCAAATTCTAGTAATTTCGTCTTTGTCACACACCCAACCTGTCCACTAAATTTCGAACGAATCCGTCCACAACTTTTTGAGATATTCGGTTCACAGATGGACAGACAGACAAACAAACAAACAGACAGGGGTGAAAACATAACCTCCATCTGACCATTCTTTGTAACATTTAGGTAACCAGCATATTTGATTAACTGGTCGGGGAAAAGTACCATCGGTGCCGGATAACACAGGTTTTACTGTATTTCATCTTATTGTCATCAAATCTAATTTTACCAGAGCTACAGTACTGGCATTTTTTGTATACAAAGTCTTGGATTGTGGAAGAGCCAGAACACTGAATGGATCAGCACACAAAGAACAAGAGGAACAGTATAAAGATGAGAGAAACACCAACAGCAGAGTTGAAGGACAAAATGGAGGGAGACTTGGACATTTAAGGATGTGGGGATGAAAGAGTGGTAGGGGAGGGCACATTTGGTGGGCAGGATGGATGTAGAAGGAGACTCTCAGCAAGGAAAAATTGGAAATTTGGAAGTAGGTGTCCTTGGGGTGGACGGGGGGGGTCAATTGGGGTAGAAAAGATCATGGTTTTGGATGTGGGATGATCTGAAATGATGGTGAAGAGCTGTTTTAAACATTTGGAAGAAGGAATGAGATTGAAGAGGGTGTGGAAGTTGGTTCCACAGCTCAGATAAAAGAGGAACAAATGAGTGGAGTTGAGCAGTAATTCTGGATTTTGCGAGTTTCACCAGAAGGGGGTCGACGCATGCACCCTGGAAGGAGGGGATAGAGCACGAAAATAACATAGGATGCGAGACAATATATAACAGAGAGACCACCGACTTGTCTGCGATGGGAAAATGATAGGCCCATGGACTCGGCTTCATTGTGGGAGATTACAATGTTCTAGAGCCATATTCGAACAATGCAAACATATTTTGTCCAAAAATTCAAATGTCTGTATTCAAAATGGACATTATCCACTTTGAACAATGTAACCAATGTTCAGTCAGCAAATTTGTTGAGGGTTTTGACTGTGCCTTACTTTACTGAAAAATTTCCTTTGCTGGACACAGGCTTGTTTAACTCTTTATCTTTCTTTTAATCTTGCCAAAGTTAAAAATAATTTTCTGTGTTTAATTGGATCACCTCCCTGTCAGTTGGGATAAAACGATTTTTTTTTTAAATCTGGAACGTTCAAAGCGTTTTCTGACTGAGAAAAGATCATGGTTTTGGATGTGGGATGATCTGAGATGATGGTGAAGAGCTGTTTTATACATTTGGAACATGTTTTAAACTCGGTCACGATAGGTTAAAAAAAATAAAAGTGTAAGAAAGCATACGTACAAATATAAATGCATTTCTATAATTTCTTATTCATTAGATAGACTTCATTTTTGAAACTCAAAATATTATGCTGGCATGGCTTGGTGTGTTGTGAGCATTTCATTTGTGTGGGTTTTTCAATGCCACTCGTATGTGATTTAAAATCGGTGTTTATCCCCTTTCAGATCTGTAATGTTCTTCTTTTTCTTCTCTCTTTCTTTTTTGGCATCAATTTGAACCAGTCACCACCAATAATGTAAGTCACCGATATGAAGAATGAGTATAATGAGTAATAATAATAACAAAACAAAACTGATGAAATGTCAAACCATACGTTTCTTGAACACTCTCTAAACCTTGCTGTGTCGTCATCGTCGTGAATTCATCAGCATTTAACATTACTAGTTTTTAATCACTTTTTGACATCATATTGCACTTTATTATCCCCCCCCTGGAGGGAGGGAGCGGGATATTGTAATCGTCCGGTTTGTTTGTCTGTTTGTTTGTCTGTCTGTCTGTCTGTTAGCAACTTTACGGCAAAACGGCTTTAGCAAACACTATCAAATATTCCACAGGTGGGCAATGAACCTTGGACGACCCCATTAACTTTTGGGTCCAATGATCAAAGGTCAAGGTCAAGGTCACGAAAAGATCAAAATAATTTTATGGTCATAACTTCGTCAAAAATGGTTTAATTGACTTCAAACTAAGACTAAAATATCCTTATTCTATTCCTTATAATCAACATTCAGGTTAAGGATGTATCAAATTTAAATTTGATCCCTAAAATAACTTTATGCCTTAAATGGGTGGGATTTGTTGTGCCTGGCACCACTTGTTGTTTTTTTATTTTTGGAGGTTTGATTTTCTCGTAGCTTTTCTGTTATTTCCCTTAAAAGGGACAACACTTACCAGCTTGCTGGTATGATTGAGCTGTTTGAGTGTCCTGCATCGGAGTGGTGACCCATCCAAGATTGTGCCCAATAGCCCAGGAGACTGCTTTGGCAGCACCGACACTCTGTACAGAGTATGGTCCCAATGGATGGACAACAATATTGATGATGTGAGTTTTGAAACTTCCTGATTGGCATCCATATCTTTAACATAAATAATGTTTTTTTCTGTTCTGTGCATGCAAACATGTAACCATAATTTGCTCGAGAAAAATGGTTGATAACTGCAACTTCACAGCAGTTAACTTCAACCACTTTAATGTTTTTATTCTCTTGTTCCTCAAATACAGACCCCGAGTTATTTGCTGGAATTAGTAACTATATTGTCAAACTTTGTTCAGCTGAGGCCGAGCATGTTCACAGGATGCTGTGCTCGAACATTTCACATGATCCACACATAGATCATGTGAAATGTTCATTTTTGATTGTGACGGATGATGCTGTTGTAGAAAAAATGCAGTTCTGATACTTTCCCCCATACCCCAAAAAGAGCACACCATTGCCCACCCAACCTCTGCCTTATTGCACCCCCTCCCTTTCCCCAACCCCTTCTTTCACCCCTCTTATATTACCATACTCATTTTCTTTCACTTTCCTCTCCAACTCTTTGTTTTCACCTTTTACACATGTTATTCCATTGAAGTCATTTCCTCTCAAAATATTTGAAAGTCCATGCTATTTAAAATATCTTCTAAAACTTATAAAAACGATTTTTGCAAATAGATAAGCACAATCAAGCAATTCTGTTTTCTGAATGCAACACATCCTCTGTGATCAATTGGGGTCATGCTATTGTCCTCTTAGCTGTATTGCCAGGTGAGAGGAATTCCAATTTCTCAGTTAGACAATCCGTACACTGAAAGCAAGCACCATCAATTTTCTTTTTCGAAAAGTGCCATTTCCCCAAAATCTATAAACGTGTCTTTACATTCTGAACAGCCAGAGGAGGCAAAGGTTCAGAACACCTGATGACCATCAGTTTAACAACAACTGTTGTGTTTTTTTCAGGAGACTATTGTCTTACCCATCCTTGCCCACATCACTACTTGTGACACTTATTGTTTGGACTTTACATACTTTTCACTTTTCTTGTACTCAATCACATTTGATCACTACATGGACAGTCTGCTAAACCATCCATTTCCTTCCATCATTTAGGTGTATAAGATATACAACCACTTGAATAAATGCCATTAACAATATACTGGGAATGTGCTAGAAGGTATATGAAGAAGTTAACATGATTTCAATAACTATCCTAATATACATATTTGAAGTGATGTTCCACAAAGATAACCAAAATACTCATAAAATCATCTGCAGTTTGTAAATAGCTTAATAGGGAGTGCCCTTCATTGGTCACCTGAAAGATTGAGGTTCAAATCCAGCTTAGAGCAGCAGTACTGAGATTTAAAATTTTTTATCTGTAAAACTGAGATCATCTCAAGAGAGATTTCACATTGCCTTAATTCTCTTCTCATCTTCTCTTCTCTTCTCTTCTCTTCTCTCAACAATGGATGGAGGTCATCAATCTCAGACTTGAAATCAGGGCCGTGTCTCCAGGCATATTTCGAGCACTTGATATGATCTGGCACGCCACTTTGCTCTCCAAACTCTCTGCCTATGGCATCCAAGGTCAACTCCACTCTTGCCTTACTGATTTCCTCTACTCGTAGCCAACGTCTGGCTCTCAACGGAATCCTATTTCCTCTCCCTGTTAAGGCTGGAGTGCCCCCAACACACTGTTCTAGGCCCCATCCTATTCATAATCTTCATCAATGATCACGCTGACTCTCTGGATATCCCTTTATCTATTTGCTGATAACTCCACCCTCTGCCGTAACATCCCTCATCCTTCAGATGGGCAGGTAAATGGGAGAAAAACCTGAAGATGAGGATTATGACTCTGATCTCAGTTGCCTCAAGTATTATTGTTGAAGAAGAGTTGCCCCAGATTATAGGTCAAATAACAGTTTTTTCCCTTTTTTTATGCTGTATAATTCAAATAATTGGTTCGAGTAAAATAGCTGATAACTTCATCTTAACGACAAATAATTTTGACCATGTTACTCTCATGTTCTTATTCTCTTGGACCTCCAATATAGAATTCATCCTTGATATTTTGTCACCCACCGCTACCACAAGGTCGGAGACGAGAGACATTAAAACGAGCTCTGTCCGACCACTCGACCGACTGATCATCTGTCCATGTACTTTTGTGTACGCGATATTTCAAAAACAGTTGAAAATTTAGCTATCATGTTCCAGTTATCTCTTCCTCATTACATTATCTCAACCTGAGTAGGTTATTGCTGTGATTGGCTGAATTCTGGTGCCATGGCAACCATCTATGTAACTTGGCTTGTGTACGCGATATTTCAAAAAACGCTCAACACTTAGCTTTCATATTACACAGAACTATTCCTCATACCACCCAAAAGGCGGGGGACCTAGAATTTCAGCTCCTTGTCTTTTTGCATACATAGTCAAGGCTCGTGGAAGAAGTTGTGCACTGAATGAATCAAGATGTAATTTTGTGTCTCTTCTGTGTTTTTTAAACAAAATTTTACTTGGTTATTTAGCTTTTGTCGAGTCTTTGGTTAGAACTGTCGACGGTTTTTTTTAATATTCATTGTTTATGCGCCGAGTCGCAGCCCAACCTTCATTTCCAATTCCTTTTGTTTTTTTCAGTCATCTTGCTTCAGATACTTCGTTGTGAATGCACTGTGATTTTAATTGCACACTACATCCAACCCTAGACTGTAACAGTCCAGAACCTCACCCAGCTAGTGCTAGACCATTCTCCACACTTGTATATCGATATAATCTTGGTGATGCATTGTGGTTACAACATGGCAATTCCCAGCAGTTAACATGGTGTCGCTGTCTGCTGAATAACTTACCGCTTGTGAGACTCAAATTTTATAATAATCTCAACATTTTAAACCTTATGCGTTTTACTGGAATTACTCCTGGTTTTTCTGATCATTTCTTCGTTAAATTGCGCTTTTCTTTTCCTATTACCCAAAGGCAAACTGTTTATTGGTCTTTTAATGTTTCTTTTTCAAATGGTTCCCTTTTTATACTCTGTTGTAATATATATTTGGCTTCATACTTTATAATCACAGCACGACTTCACAAACCTATGTCAGTAGTGGATTTTGTGAAGTCTCAAATTCATGTTTAGTGCCAGGAGCATAGAAATAACTATTCCAGTTATGAGTGGGCGAGTACACACATTTAAATAGGAGATTCTTTGATTGAAAGGTGATGCAGTCAACACAGGTGAGGAGTGATGTCAGCTGTTGCATGAGAAACGAGCTTTGTTAAATCGTCCAATTAATAAAATGCCATTCGAGCACAAGCATGGTTTACAAGTAAAAGGCTCTTTGGAAATTGTTGCAAATGTTTTATTAGATTTGAAAACAAGCGTGAAATGCAATCGACGATTGCTTAGCTTACGTTTCACAAAAAGTCGCATTATCTATTCCAATAAATGTCATTGTGTGTGTGTGTGTGGGGGGGGGGGGGTGTCAGTGTGTGTAACTATTCCATAACCCCAACACTATAAAACCAAGCAGCCTGAAACTTTGCATGCACACTAAGAAAACCTAAGGAAGTGCAGGAGTGAAAATTTGGTGTTTGGGTTCATAAACACTCCTTTTGAAGATAATTAACGGCCTATTTAATTATATCCTTCATCAGGCAATCCTTGCCTACCTCACTATCTGGGTCTCAAGGCGTTTCCTGGTAAACCCGCTGGGGTCTGAAGCCGCCATGTTTTTTGGCCTGCTCAACCATGCCTCGACTTAGAACAGGCCGCAACGATTTCTTAACGATAAAGTTTTTTTTCTCTCTCTTTCCTCACTCATGTTATTGAAGCCTGTTCATCAAAGCTACGAATCGCTGGGTACATTGCAATGCTTATAAACGCCCGGATACATCAGCGTTTGTTGCTTTATTTCATTTCCGCACATGCAATCACCATGAGTATCTCTTAAACTAAGGAGAATTACAAAATGTAAGCTCCAGAATCGAACTTACAAGCAGTTCTGACTCCTAGAAAAGATTTCATTTGTCCAATTCGGACATGTGTGACATTTCGGGTGTCTCCGGGAGGTGGATGTTTAATATGACGGTCGGTAATTACCAATTGCATGCCAAGGGAGCAGTTTCTTTTGAACCGTTTCGTTGGAGTGCTTAAGCCAGCGCTCTACAATATTCACACTGTCAATGAATACTGAATATAGATCGACTTGAACAAAGTTCAGGGCTACTCACCTGCATTGGCCACGTGTTGTTCTGCGGTGCAACAGGCGATGGGTGCCTCGCTGAAAATGTGAAATTTTATTTTCCATGGTGTTTCCCGTTTTTGTTCTTCTATTATACGATCCGTTACTTCGGCATAGATAAATACAAATAAAAAGTTAATTGTTTCGCTTTTAAAAGTTTCTTCAAACATTTTGTGCATTGCGTTGTAAAGTCACTTGGTACATTCTTCAACTTTCAAATGTGATACTGTGGTTCGACACTGGAGGAAGGAAGGCAAAATAAATTATATGATCAGAATGAAGAAAAATATATTTTCAGTTCTGAAGTAAGGAATCGCCACATCACGGCAGTAAAGCCAAGAGGTACACATGCTCACTCTGTGGAGCCTGGATTTGAATCCCAACCCAGCTCTAAAACTGTCCTCACTGTGTTTCAGAGGCAGGGTGATTAATCACTCTGTGTGTCGTCTCTCGATGGACGATAAACTGGGCATCGCATCTGGTGGAATCCTCAACTATCTCCCTTCTAACCCGACCCCCTCTCTCCCACCCTATCCCTCTGTCTCTGTCTCTGTCTCTGTTCTGTCTCTGTTTCTCTCTCTCTTTCTTCTCTCTCTCTCTCTCTCTCTCTCTCTCTCTCTCTCTCTCTCTCTCTCTCTCTCTCTCTCTCTCTCTCTATCCAACCCCTCCCCTCTCCCTCCCAACCTACCTCCTCTTTCCCACCCCATCCCTCTTTCCAACCCCCCTCTCTCTCCGACCCCTCCCCTCTCCCCCTCTGCACTCCTCGATCTCTCTCTCTCCCATCCCTCCCCCAGTGCCCCTGTTGAGGGTTCTGTAGCATGTCCAAATGTGATTCGGAGCCGACTGGTGAGGTACAAAGGTCGCTGCATGTACTAGCTGTTGATTTTGAATGCTCCGCCCCAGGTCTCAAAGGGTTGTGTGTGTGTGTGTGTGTGTGTGTGTGTGTGTGTGTGTGTGTGTGTGTGTGTGTGTGTGTGTGTGTGTGTGTATTATACACATATGTCGGAGTTGCTGTTGTTGCCTGCGATCTCCACATTTGGGTGGGGTTCATCAGGAGGTGAAACAGAGACATACCAGGTCTCACAGTATGTGTGTGTGTGTGTGTGTGTGTGTGTGTGTGTGTGTGTGTGTGTGTGTGTGTGTGTCGTTGAATGGTATCGACGTATGGGGATTTCAGAATGTGGAAAGGAGTTCTCCCAGGTGGGCTCAAATGTTCCACCTACTTTTGGTAAGGGGTCACGATTCATGGACCAAGCTGTGAAGTTTTCTGTTCTTAAAGTTTTGGGCCGAGGGCTCTCCTCAGGATCGTCGCTGAGCCCAGGACAGCTTCCAATTGTAGTTCATCTATATATTACTAAAACTCTCATCTTGTATGTATGTATGTATGTATGTATGTTTCCCGAAATACAGCCAAAACGGTACACGATAGCACAAAAATTTTCGGCCCACATTTCTCACCATTCTCCTGCGGCGTGCAGTATCAAGTTTCGTTAAAATCAGCGCTCTACAATAATAAAATATTCGTTTCGTTAATAAAAATTATTAAAAAATCAATTCCCGATTCAGTCAAGTACTCTTCAGGAGAATTTGATCAATGCAAACAACCTCAGCAGTATAGTTCGCTGGAGCTATCTCTTTTTTTTTTACTTAAAATGATTTATTTTAAAATCTCAAACATTTAGTATGGACAAAGAACGATTTATTTTTAAGCATTAAATAAACATCGCCATTTTTATCGAACACTTCGTGTTCATTCATAAATAAAATTGTGTTTAGAAGATTACGCACAGTAATTTCTTTGACTTTCTTTTCTCCGTTTTTTTTTTTCACATTGACGCGCAATATCAAGTTTCGTTCAAATCGGGCACGAAAAAAAATTATTGAAAAATAAATTCCCAATTCAGTCAAGTTCTCTTCGGGATTATTTGATAAATGCAAACAACCTCAGCGGTATAGTTCGCTGGAGCTATGTTTTTTTTTATATTATTTTTTTCATCAACCGCTGTCACAACAGGAACCCAACGGGTTCACGGGTCGTCCACACTTTCAAGTGGTATACACTCTTAGGAATCAATTCTTTGCTGTACAATACAAATTTCCTCCACCTCAACAGCTATGAACATTATGCTGTCCTCTTTAGTGACTGCAGCAGATGATCCAAACTTTTTATCATCATGTTTCCATGAAGTACGTTGAATATCCATTTCCAAATATTGTGTGTAGCACTTGTGGTGATACGCAATGTCTGTCGCAAGCAAATCTACAGGAGCTAGCACATGACCAAGCTGTACTTTCCAGTTGTTGTTTTCACTATTAGTGACAATCTGGGTAATTTGTAGAAGAAGCATGAAGTGGCTGGTCTGTATCTTTTTGACAGAAGAAGCACCTTTCTTGTTTGTATGTACCTGACTGACCTCGTTTAAGTGAAGATACTGGTTTTGATTTTACCTCCGAGTCTGTGAAACAAGATGGTTGCCCTTTGTTGCGATTTGTAAGATTATGTGATATTTGTAGATGTGCATGTTTTTTGGGAATTATTTTCATCTCGAGCTGCACTACATGGCCAAAAATATGTGGACACCTGCTCATCCAACATCTCATTCCAAAATCATGGGCATTCACATGGAGTTGGTCCCCCCCTTTGCTGCTATATCAGCCTCCACTCTTCTGGGAAAGCTTTCCCAGATGGTGAAGCGTGATTCATCACTCTATGATTATCTCTGAGAACACGTTTCCACTGCTCCAGAGTCCAATGGCGGTGAGCTTTACACCACTCCAGCCGACACTTGGCATTGCGCAGTGTGGTCTTTGGCGTGTGTGCTGCTGCTCAGCCATGGAAACCCATTTCATGAAGCTCTTGACAAACAGTGTTTGTGCTGACATTGCTTACAGAGGCAGTTGTTGGAACTCAGCAGTGAGTGTTGCAACCGACGACAGACGATTTTTCCGCACTATGTGGTTCAGCACTCGGCAGTCCCATTCTGTGAGCTCGTGTGGCCTACCACTTCGTGGTTGAGCTGTTGTTGCTCCTTGACATTTCCACTTCACAATAACAGCACTCACAGTTTACCAGGGCAGCTCTAGCAGGGCACAATTTTGATGAACTGACTTGTTGGAAAGGTGGCATCCTATGACGGTGCCATGTTGAAAGTCACTGAGCTCTTCAGTACGGCCCATTCTACTGCCAATATTTGTCAATGGAGATTGCATGGCTGTGTGCTTGGTTTTATACACCTGCCAGCAATGGGTTTGGCTGAAATAGCCGATTTCACTAATTAGAAGTGGTGTCCACATACTTTTGGCCATGTAGTATATGTGGGAATGATGTGTCACCAATTTGGAGCAATTAGGATGCCATGAAGCCTTTTGTTCCTTCAAAACTACAACTGATTTATCCCGGAGTCTTCTGCTGGCAGGTACAAATTTTAGATTACCAAATTCAGCTCTTTTACTTTCGCAGTTCAAAAATGTTTCATATGATTTGCTACTAAAGTTTGCATGGCTTGGGTCAACTCTTGATTCTTTGAGTCCAAAACATAATTTTGATATGATTCTTTTGACGAAACTAACACAGTTCATAAATTGTGCATTTTTTTTGAAATGAGGGCTCTTCTTCTGCAGATGCCATCATGTAGTAATATTTAAGATTTCATCACCTGAAAGAAAGAAAAAAAACTATGTTAGGACATCACTTCTTACATAATGCACAATAACACAACATCAAACAAATATAATCAATGTAAATTCCTAGTTCATTTTAATATATTATCCACATATAAAAGTACATAATATTTGAGTTGTGTTGAATGTATGCAAGCACAAATGTAATGCAAAATGATTGTTTTATGTAGTCTGGCTGCAAAGATGCTTTTTTGTTTGTTTGGTTTTTTTTGAATATCATGTCGAGGCTCGTGTAAGAGCTAATACACAGAAGATATAACAAGTCAGGAGACAAGAGGGGTGGGAGAGGGAAGCACAAAATAGTGGGGAGCAGACAATAGGAAACCTGTGGAAGGAAGGGGGATGGGGTGGGTTACACGGAGTAAACAATATGGTATTACAGGTACTTTCAGGAAGGAAAACAGGGAATTTGAAGGAGGTGGGTTTGTGGTGGATTAATGGGGTTAGAAAAGATCAAGATTTTGGATGGGGGAAGATAAGTGATGGTGGTGAACAACGGTTTTGAAGACCTGGAGGAAGCCTCGTGAGTGGAGGAGGCCAGTGGGCCGACCACGTGCCTCGTGGTTGCAGCAGGTTGATCAGCATTTTAAGGAGATGTGGATGGGCCAGGCATCTGCCTGGGGGATGGCTAGATGGAGGCCTCTGGAGTACTGGCGGAAAGTGGATGCAGCGACGCTCTGCTCCAGCGCATGCTCCCATACCTGACCTGAGGGAGGAGTGGGATTGAAGAAAGTGTGGAAGTTTGTTTCAGAGGGAGGAAAAAAGAGGAATGAAAGAGTGAAGGTGAGCAGTGATTCTTGATTTTGGCAGTTTCACCAGAATGGGTTTTTTGGCAGACCTTGAGCGCCATGCAAAAATATCGGGGGGATAGATCACAGACAGATCAGGGAGGCAAGGCCGGAGAGGAGATGGTAGAAGACAGAAAGACCACCAAACTGCCTCAGCACTGATGAGGCCAAGAAGGAATGAGAGAGTGAGAGACCCAAAGACTCAGCTTCATCGCGGCAGATACCAATGATCCTAAAAGCCTTGGTTTCCACAGGATGAAGTCGAGCTGTGTAAGGCAGGAGCTCCACCCCAGAGGGGAGAGCAGTACTCCAGCATACTGCAGATGAAAGCTTTCTAAGTGGTTAGTAGCTCAGGTGTGCCAAGGAAGGACTTTACACGATGTAGGATGCCCACTTGGCGACTGGCTTTCGAGGCCAGCTTGGAGATGTCACTTTCCCAGGAAAGATCATGGCAGAAAGTGAGGCCCAAAACCTTAAATGAAAGGACGAAGGGGATTGTTGATAAAGTTGATGGGAGGGTTTTCCAGATGGTCCATTCGGAGAGACATCATGAGGGTGTGAGATTTGTCGGGATTGAAAGACATTCCAAGTGTTTGACCAGGTTGTGATTTTATCCAGGTTTGTAGAGAGTGAAGAGGCTGCTGCCTGCCGATCAGAGGGATGAGAGATGGTACGGCAGAGGGTGGAGTTATCAGCAAAAAGATAAAGAGGATTTTTCAGAGAGTCTGAGAGATCATTGATGAAAACCAGAAAAAGCACAGGGCCGAGAACACTGCCTTGAGGAACTCCAGCCTGGATGGGAAGAGTAGATGAGAGAATTCCATTAAGAGCCACACGTTGACTGTGACAGGAGAGGAAGTCTGTGAGCCATGGAAACAGGTTTGAGAGTTCAGACATGAGATGAGGAAGATGTTGTTTCCTGGCTCTCCTGAGGGCAGACAAACACTTGTTCCGAGCTTTGTGGAAGGAACTGAGATTGCCTTCACTCGGACTTGCCTTCCATGAGGTGAAGGCAAGTTGTTTCAGGACAACAGCCTCACCACAATCTTCAGTGTACTATTGGTGGGGGGAAGTGTAGGACAACTGAAGAAGAGATGGGATAAATCTGTGCATGAGAGAGCAAATTTCTTTGAAAAAATCCTCAGAATGAATTTATGTCAGTTAGAGCAGAAATGGGAGACCAGCCTAGAAGTTGAATGGCTGCTTGAAGACCCTGCCAGTCTGCCTGAGTGAAATGCCAGACTCGTCAGTGCTGACGTGGTTCTCTGTGTGAAAATAAAAAATGAAATGAACAAAAACGTAAAATTAGGGCCAACATTTTGAAATCCAAAATGGCCGCCTTAGGAATAACAGAATAAAATGGGACCAAACCCACTGTGATTGCTTCAGGTATAAAGTGGATAATAAACCCAAGTCCAAAGAAGTAGCAAAAATTTCAGAAAGATTACATAAGGGCATTCACTACAAGGAGATAGATGTGCATTTAATGCAAGATTTTACCCCAAATTTACCTCGATTCGGTGAAATGCAACAACACTCACGAGACCAGGGTTTTACTCTTGTTGGGCTCAACGTAGCTCTTAACAGCCTTGATGGTCATAAAGTGCCTGCTTTTGATCATTTTACTGCACAGTTTTATTAAGCATTTTCATTTCTGCTTGGACCGACAGGGTGGCCTGAAATTCGCTTTACTCCTGCTGAATTTCTCACACCTCCCTCCCTCCTTTGCCATCCACCCTCCCCATCATGGAGAATGATGGAGCACATACAAATACAATGACTGTTTCATTATTGTAAATACTGCACAATATAACCTGTATATTCAAAGAGTTTAAGAAGAAATGCTTTACTGGGTAGGGGTAAAGTGACTTTCAGGCCACCCTGTACATTGCTACATGTTTTAATATACACTATTTGCGAAGGTTATGATTAGTCTTCATTCAAGTTTGCGAGAGTTTCCTGGCCTATGCTGATGATGTTTATGTGGTTGTAAGCATTGGTGAAGATATCACGTTGTTGAGTGGAGATGTTGTAAGTAATGGGGAAGATATCACGATGTTGTTTGATTACCTGGATAAATTTTCTTTGGTTTACACAACAAAGATCAATTGGATGTAAGGGAAGGCTTTTTGGGGTTGGCTGTGCACCATCTGCTGGCTTCTCAGCTCTTTCCAGAGGCTTATAATGGGAGGAAGGAAGACATCCAATATATTGGAGTATACCCCTTGGCACTTCAGCCTTTACAGCCATGGGAATTCGCATAACCTGATAAATAAAATTGATAACAAGCAAGATAAGTAGAGAGGAATGTTGTCATGTCAAACACCCACATAATGCAAGCATTTTGAACCGGAGGTCTAGAACCTCTGAGAACGGCACAAACGGTGTTTAAAGTTTCTGCATTCAATTATTTGTACAACGTTCTTTCCCGTTTACAAAATCTCGAGAAGAGCCGAAGTGCAATCCGAAACTGGTGGTGGGTCGCATACGAAGGAATACAGGCGGGAAGACATTTCTTGTAATTAAAATAGTTTATTTTAAAAGAAATATGGGAGACAAGGAAGGAGAGGACAATCAATAAATAACGGAACAGATCTGGTGGTTTAGAAACAGGAACGAAAGGAGAGAGGAAACACGATCTTATATACAATGAGAAGTAAACAACACGCTATCTTGCCAACAATACCAGATTCACACAACAAAGGGAGCCGGCAAGGACTTTAGGCAGGCACAAGCTGGTCTTGAGCTGGTGTCATGCAGGTTGGCATGGCACAGAACGAAGTGCAGCTCAGGTGGAGGAATGGTAATGAGGAGGCCAGGAGATGAATTAGGCAACAGAGATATGTCTTCTCCTCAGGCGTCTAAAGCACAACTCCAATCTGCTGCGCACATGCATTTATCACCTCCGGGACCACCCTCATTCATGGCGGATCCCTCTCATTGGCTATCTGCTGGTGTGGGCAGCGGCATCTTTCGGGCCCTCACACCCTGCTACCAATGGCACTCATCCCTCAACACACTCCCTCATTTTCCTTAGCTACAGATCACTTCGGTTACATTGAAATAAACTGTGGTTCTTTCTTCCTCACCACTTTCTAATGTGATGAAAACGTGCCGATGCAGCCTTTGTCACTGTCCGCTATCCTTAATGTAAGGATAAGTTTGAGTCTCAGTAGAGAAATTTATTTCTTCCGGGATCTCCCTCTCACATGCAATGGTCTGACATGTATGCCTCACCGGTTGTAAAGCTAAACAGTGACATCACCAAAAGAATTGTTCACATGATTTTGCCGGCTGTTTTATCGCATTGTTTTAATGTTTATAATTTAGTTATGTGACCTTTTTGCACAGTTCTCTGAATATCTGTAACACACCACACACCACACACACACACACACACACACACACACACACACACACACACACACACACACACACACCTTACTTCCAATCAGCAAGGTCATAGCAACCATCATCGCAATGAATAAAATCCTTCCTTTGCTCTCAGCCCGATCTCAGAATGTGTGTTCAGATTTAGATGGGGTCAATCTACCCTGGACGTATGCTTCTGTTTTCCAACAATGGATAGAGCTTGACACATACACACACAAGGTGGCGTCGAAGCCGGCATGGCCTTGTATCGCAATGCCGTGTTACTCACCGATCTCCCTGCTTAGGTCTACCGATGAAGAATGCGAGCCTCAAATTTAATGACAACAGAGTGAGAGGAGTAAGAGGATGATCTCGGAAGGTTGGCACCTTGCCAAGGTGGAGAGTCTGAGGAATATGGAAGAGTAGGCGCTGCAGGTGCATGTGGCTTGAGAGCTCTCGGCTGTCGACGCAGAGTGCTATGACTCGTGTCTCATGGGACTCATGAGGAGCACTCCGAGGAAGATGGGCTGTGGCTGGAGAGCTCTGTCGAGCAGACGAGAAGTGAGCGAGGCTCTACGGACGACGGAGTGGGACATTTTGGCCCCACGGTTGATTGCATATTGGACACATTGCTTGGATCTGCAGGCGGTTGCTGAATCACAAGGCTGGCTATGAAAGTTAAAGCTCTCGAGCTACCCACAGAGAAGGGAGGTAAGTCACTAGCGGTACGATACCTGAAGGGAAATTAACGGTGCCGAGATAGCAAGAGAGGATGGGAGGGGGGCAGGATGGTGAGAGGAGGTAAGAATGAGGGAGGGGCAGGATGGCAAGCAGAGGAAGGTGAGAAGAGGGAAAGATTGGTGAAGGGGGCAGGACGACGGGGGTAGAAAAGAGTGTGTTGAGAAAAAAAGGAAATAAAAAACGAAATATTGCAACACAGACTCCACACAGAAATGATCTGTCTGTGTCTGTGCAGTCGCGAATCCAAGCAGACAGGATGCGTGCTGCAAAATAAATAGCTGTGAAGAAAAAGATCATCACACAGGGACAGGAATCTGCACAGAGTCGAAAGACTGATGAGGTGCTGCTTGTTTTGGGAAAGAAAATATCAAAGGAGGCCCGAGAACAAAGACCGAGAGGTAATGGTTGCTGAAAATAAAATTAAAACAGAAATGATAGCAAGGAAGATTTTAAAAATTGTGACAAAGTTAACAAAGAGAGAAAACAAAACCAGTTGTTTAAAAACAACCTGAAGAGATTCTACCTTGAACAAAGGAAACAAAAGCAAGATGTAACAAGTCCCCCAGAGAAGAATAGACTTGAAAATTTTGGAAATTAATCTATGAACTCACAAACGAGCATAATAAGGAGGTGGATTGGATCCAAAAATTGGAAAAGAAAAAGCAACACATAAAGGAAATGCCCCCAGTATTAATAAATGAAGGAAAAAAAAAACTTGCAAAAATGTCAAACTTTAAAAGCCGAGGCCTGGATGGAATTCCTAATTTCTGGCTAAAGCAATTAGATGTTCTCCACAATCACCACACTTGAGCATTCAATTAAGTTATCCAAAGGGAGGAGGTAATGGATGAATGGCTCACAGAGGGTTACACCTTCCTCATCCCAAAATCTGAAGAAACACAACTACTTCACAAGTATAGACCAATAAAATGTCCATTAATAACATACAAACTTCTGTCTGATGGGAATTATCACAGAAATGATGTACCATCAGCTAACACAAGAAGGAGGCTTAGAGACAGAACAGAAGGGAATTAACCCTCTGAGCAAAACATTTCCAAAGACAGGTGGAAATGTTGGATATCATGCATGAAACTGAAATAGCAACAAATACAGTCTCAACGATTGCAAAAAAAGACAAAGGAAAAATATTAAATGAAATATCAACAGATATACACCAAAAACTGGGAGAATGACAAAAGAGTAGGAAGATATATAAAGAGTGAGACATTTTGGGCAGAGACAAAGAAGGTTCATTGGAATGGCAAAGACGAGGTCAGCTCAACTGGGATGGAGAACAAATCATTATCAGGTCAGGTCAGGATTATGGGAGCATGCGCCGGAGCAGCGCGTCGCTGCGTCCACTTTATGCCGGTACTCCAGGGGCCTCCGTCTGGCCAATCCCCAGGCAGATGACTGGCCCAACCCCATCTCCTTGAGATGCTGATCAACCTGCTGCAACCACGAGGCACGTGGTCGGCCCATTGGCCTCCTCCACTCACGAGGCTCCCTCGCTGAGAGAATCTGGTGAGCAGGATCAGGGTCAAGAAAACGAGCCACATGTCCATACAGCCACAGCTGACACTCATTAACTATGCAGGTAACAAATATCATTTCAAGTCTCTCTCAGCAACCACTCGGTCATAAAGTCCAACCAGTAATAGCCAAGGATTCTCCGAAGAGACCTGGTTCCAAAGGAATTAGGTGTCCGTCTCAGATCCCTGGCCAGAGTCCAAGTCTCACATCCATAGAGCAAGACTGGAAGCACCAAGGGACTTGAAGGACTCGGACTTTCGTCCTCCCCGCACATGTACCGGCAGTGCCACACCCCATGATCCAGTGAATCCATGACCCAATCAGGTCAGGTATGGGAGCATGTGCCAGAACAGCACGTCCGGCGCATGCTCCCATACCTGACCTGACCTGATAATGATTTGTTCTCCATCCCAGTTGAGCTGACCTCGTCTTTGCCATTCCAATGAACCTTCTTTGTCTCTGCCCAAGTCCGACCCAGATGTCTATTGATTTCTGGCTCACAGCAGCAGGAGACATGAATATCACTGCCAAGGTAAGTGAATCTCTTCGTGACCTCAACATCCTCGCCACAAACAGGTACAGATAGGATAGCAGCATCCAAGATGTCATCGAAAGCCTGGATCTTAGTTTTGACCCAGGAAACCCGTAATCCCAGCGGCTCCGACTCCTCATTCAGCACCCCAAGGGCCCCCAAAAGGATATCTAGAGTCTCCGAAAAGATGACTGCATCATCTCCGAAATCAAAGTCAGAGATCTTGACATTACCAAACGATGCACTACAGCTTGATCTCTCCGACATCCTCCCCAGAATCCAGTCCGTACAAGTGCTGAAATGTGTGGGGGGCAGAGCAGTATACACCCCCTGACGAACTCCAGTAACAACTGGAAATAACTCAGAGATATTCTCACCACATCGCTCAGCAATCTCAGTTACAGAGTATAGTTCAGATATCAGGTTGATCAGTTTTGGTGGCACCCATGAAGACCAAACCTTCTCCAGAGGGTATCCTGATTCACTGAATCAAATGCTTTACAGAGATCTACAGAGGCTGCAAGCAACCCCTGCCAAAACTCTCATCTGCGTTCGGTGAGGACCCAAAGAGCAAGGATATGGTCAATCATTGACCTCTTTGGTGTAAAACCTCACTGCTCTGAATGCTGGTGCTCAAGCAGATGGTGGTGAACCCCATAAAGAGGTCAGCTCAATTGGAATGGAGAACAAATCATCATCATTGCCCAAAACCAGGGACGCTACTTAAATGGCAAGACTGAGTTAATCGGACAGGTGTAGATTCTGCAAGGTAGAAAGAGAAAGCACGAGCCACCTCCTATTGGAATGTAAAACAATTCATGTCAGAACAGCTGTACACACAAAGGCACAACATGGTTTGTGGAGTAAACCACTGGAACATTTGTAAAAACTTAAATACTGTATACCAGTCTCAGAAAACTCATGGAAACATGAACCAAATGCAGTAATTGAGAACAAGGAAGTAATGCTCATGTACGAACTGATGATCCCATCGAGCGTGAACTTAGAAAACAAAGCATTATGACCGGATATTGCACTTGGGTATAAAAAGAAAAAATGGCATTGCTAATTGAGGTATCAGTTCCTAGCGATTTGGGTTAAATAACACAGAAATCAAGAAAATGACCAAATACCACAATCGCAAAAATGAAGTGAAAAGATCCTTGAATCTGAAGAGCACCGAAATAGTACCATTGATTATAAAATGGAGCAACGGGAATGATAAAGAAGAACCTTGCAGAGATCTTTTATATCATCCCTGGGAATGTTACTACAAACGAAATGCAGTTGGAGCTGTCCGGGGCTCAATGACGATCCTCTTGAAAAGAGCCCTCGGAACAAAACTTTGATAACAATACAACTTCACAGCTTGGTCCATTAATCACCCCCCCCCCCCACCCCCACCCACCCCTTTAGTGAAATGGAGTTGGATACTTCAAGACCTGTGAGGACTCCGTGCCAACTTATGAAACCCGCATATGGAGATAACAACCAACGACACATACACACACTTTTTTTGTTGCTTTTGTAATCATTATAAGATGTAAACATGCCTTGGCATATATCACAACAATATCATTCAATATCATGAATGTTATTCACTACATTACTGTGGTTTGAACCCTGACTCCATGTTGTGGAGCAATTAAATTCAGAAAAAAATGCCTTGTTACAAAAACACTGTCAATCCTTGTTTGAGTAGCAAACAGCAATGGAAAAGAAATGCTTTTACAGCCACGTAGGATGCGAAAAACTTCTTTCCAGCCAGCATATTGACATTACGCATTAAATAGTTTTTTGAGGATAATGCTTTATGAACAAATATTTGTGCCGACCATATATTATTTTTTGGCTAATTATGCAACCCTGCACTTATCTCCAACCTCAATATTGTTCACATTAAGAACTTTATTAAATTTGCATCCAGTTTGGTCCTGCTCGATCCAGTATTTATTTTGACGAACTAATTGCAAAATAATGATGAGCTTTTGAAACTGAAATAGCAAGGCCCTTGCTTGTGTCACAGTGATTTGTGCCATATGTGGAATGTAAAGACCACTGTATTTTTTTTTCTAAGAATAAGAAGACACTTCAAACAAGACCTGAGTTTTGAGCCGTGCAACACATCACAAATATTCCTTTTCTCTCCTCCTTGTTTCTTCTTTCTTATTCGCTATTCTGAAATTTATTATCAACACAGATTTTGTGTAATACCCCCCCCCAAAAAATTCCACTTACTCATTAATTGATTCAGAACAAAAATATGCCTTTGGGACAGGACTGTATCACTTCCGACTGTATTATAAATTGTCCCAAGAAAGAAATACAAACAAAGCAGAATACTTCAGAGAACACACCAAACCACAGCTGCAAGCATTTCTCACTTTCTCTTTATATTTCTTTCGATTTTTGGCACATGATTAACTTTAACAGCACACTCAATCTCCACTTTATCCTCTCCCTGCACAAGGTAGAAAACAAAGTTGGGATGGGACAGCTGGGATAACATTTTCATATAAACCTGCTTTTGGCTTCAGTCATAAAAAATAAATTGTGCCACTTTGTATGAACCGTTTGATCCACTTACCTACACTACACACTGTGTAGCCTACCTTTAAGCAAGATAGCAATTCATTTTTTATTTATTTAAAGCAAACAGTAATAGTCATTTTCTACAATCTTAACATCATGAACCAACAGTTGAAAAACCTCAATTCTAATCACTAAATGTTGCAGGGGCATGAAGATTCAACTGTCAAGACCTAAAACTTCAAGCGGTCTCATGGTCATGGCAGTTTCTCTAGATATCGTATAAGTCCCAGCATTCCTGAAGCTGTTTCTTAGAGGATTCCAGGGGCTTATTTACAGATTGAAGGCAGATTTTCTCAAAATAAACAGCAAGCTTCTTGCTCTCAGTTGTAGCTTCCTTTGGAGGCTGGCATCTCCCAGGGTGGTATCGAACCCCTCCTATTGGTTATATGGATAAGCAACACTTCTCTGCAGGGAGAGCCCTTTATGCCACTTGGCTGATTATTTCACTTTGTGCTGATGAATTCCTTAGTACAGTGATAGGAATGCTGGACCTGCTTCAAGCATTAAGCTCCACCCAGCTTGGTGTACATAGTACGTGCCTGTCCTTTTCCAACTAGCTTGTGTTTTAGGGTTACCGATGGCAGGAGAAATGTCCTCCCACCCATCACCTGCACTGAGATTCTTGCAAGTGTGAATATGGTATGATATAATTTATCCCAGAGTTGCAAGAACTAATCTCAGTGAATATCTTATTTCACATCCTTACTTTACCTTTGGAAAATTCTATCAATTCCAGTTCATATGATTAACATTGCAATGCTCATTTTAAAGGTTTCAGCTTCAATCCAACATGGCTGCCAGACCTGACCTATGACACAGAAATTTTCAAACTGTATTCTCCATGGCAAGTTGATCATATGTATGAAGTTTCACATAGATTTGTTCGGCGATTCTGGAGATTTTTTTTTTAACGTTTTTATTTTCAATCCAATATGGCCACCAGACCACGTGACCGATGACATCATAAATATACTTCTTCACTTACATCGGGTCGTAAATCACATGTATGAAGTTTTCGGATAAGGTTCAGATTTTGCAGATAAGGATTTTGATTCAACAAATTATAGCTGGAATACCACTTCACTGATGGTTGTCGTTATAACCCCATGGAGAGTTGAGGACATGCGAAGTTTCAACATTTTTTACTTACGAAATCTAAAGATTTCGTAAGTATATTGATGACTTCCATCATCTGTTTGTGTGTTTGTGTGTGTGTGTTTGTTTGTGTGTGTGTTTGTGTGTTTGTTTGTAGGCATGATAACTTGAGAACGGAAGAAGCTACCAATGTCAAATTACACCACGTGATTCAGGAGGGTGATGGCTAGCGCTGATTAGATTTTGGTCAAAATTGGTCAAAGGTCAAGGTCACAGTGAGGTCAAACATTCGATTTTTGATGGTTTGGTACAGAATCATCGTATAAACTTCTGGTTTGCGTCGCTACCTTCTCTAGAAACAGCTTTTATTAGACAAGGTCAGAGGTCAAGTTGACGATTTCGTAAGTACCAGTCTATGACTGCTTGTTTTTTCGTTGAGCGGTTTTGGGGAAAAAGATATATAATATTTTTCCCTTTAATTCAATATGGCTTCCTTCCCTCACCATGTCACCTATGACATCAGATTTATCAACAAAATATTCTCCATTGGGAGTCCCTCCTATGTTTAAAGTTTCACATCAATCGAACATGTGGTTGCATAGAAAACATTTTTAAAGCTAAGATATATAGATGCGGACAGACACAGACACAGACAGACAGGGGCATTGTGTCAAATTTGTCGACGAGCTCGGCGTACTACGACGTATGCCAGCATGCTTCAGCGTGCTCTTAACGTATACAAAACTTACCCATAACGTATTCGACGTGTGCAGCGTATTCGCCAAATTTTTCATACGTCGGCATACGCTGGCTAAAACGTAAAGGTGTGACAGCGGCTTAAGTTATCTATAAGTTATCGAAACGTTCTGTGTACGTTACTAATACGTTATGCATACGTCCAACTCGTTATGAATACCCGCCAAAACTGAAAAAACAAATAATAGTTCAGCGTACGCCAGCGTTTTAGATAAATTTTGATACGTGCCATACGCTGGCTAAATCGTCAAGGTGTGACAGAGGCTTTACTTCCAACTTTTAAAATTATGATAATTTAATAATTTTCACAAAGTAAGTTTTCAACCTGAGTATCAACTACTCTCACAAGGTTTTAATGCTGGTCTTCAAAAAGAAAGATATATCGGTTTATTTAAACTTCAAAACAAACAAAATGATATACAACATTGAAGATATAATACAACTATTTTGTGATACACAGAGAATAAAAAGAAATCAAAGCCGATAACTTGTAATA
>CM068960.1:104354860-104357360 GCA_035128595.1 Eptatretus atami
TTATATATGAATTATGGTGTAAATGTGATATGTATGTAAATGTGTATATATTGTTACGTGTGTGGGAAATTCACAGAACACCATTCAGGTTCCCAGAGATCATTATTTCGATAAGTACGTGTTTCAGGTTGATTCCCCCACCGATGTATAAGGGTCTTTGTTCCTGTGCCGGGTGTGAATCTTTGAGGTAGCCGTTATTCTTTTCTGTCTGTTATTTTCAACAACACCGCTATCTCTCAACAATGCTATCAACTCCACAACACCCCATCTTCTCGACAGCGCCATCAACATCGCGACACCATCACGCCCCTCTCAGCAACAGCGCAAAATGCCGTTGTCGCAGACACGCCGCGCCATAGAGGCCACATTCCACCGTCCGTGTGCAATCAGCCGTGAAACGGCTGAATTAGCATAATCGGATCAAAATGAGCTCTGCCTTGGAAAAAGCAGCCAATCAGACGTCCGTGTGCAATCAGCGTGAAACGGCTGATTAGCATAATCGGATCAAAATGAGCTGTGCCTTGGAAAAAGCCAGCCAATAGAAAATGGGGTTTCCACCAGGGGTGAAAGGCAGAGGTGAAAGTAGGCGGACCAGCAGTGGGTGAAGATTAGAAGGGGCAGGTACCCCCACCCGAAAAAAGGGCGGAGTCGCGTCGCCAGAGCCAGTTGGAGTTGTTGGCGCCGGGAGCCAGTTGGCGAGTTTTTTGGAGTCGCGTCCAAGAGCCAGTTGCAGTCTCGTCGCGGTTGGTGGAGAGCCAGTTGGAGTTGAGCGAAGTCAAGAGTGGAGAGTCTGGCGCGTCGCCAGGCCCGACCAACCAAGCGCCATTCAAGCCGCCGCCCGGCTGCTCAAGCTGCCAAAATGCTCAACGACTGACGCGTTGGCAACGAGCCAACGAACCAGAGACACCGAGGGTCGCCGACCCGAAGACCGTCGAGTCGCACGAGGGGCGGCCAGGTAACCGGCCCGCCTCTTAGAGCCTTCCCGTCATCCCGGCTCTGAGTACCATTAAAGGCTCACGAGCCCTATTTCTTTTCCTTGGGTTTGTTATGGAAGTCTGTGGCGCCTTGTCTCATTTAAGTAGGAACTAGCATAACCGCGCTCTGCGCGACATGTTGGGGTGGTGGTGTTTGAGAAAGGAACTGATGCAGAGTAATCAGTAGTAATTTTACTTTAATGCAGTAAGTGGAATACGATTTCACTGTTCAGAACCATTTTATTTACTTTTTTTTGTACCATGCACCTCATATGGTCTTTGAGATAATGTAAGCCGAATATCACGTTACTCGAGCGCAGAACAAAGTCGAAGATAGCGCGACACGAAACCACAAACTCGAAATAATATATAAGATGTGATTAAGTGCATGATTGCGTGTACATTCTCGCATAGACCTCGGCTGTAGGCTTTTTGCTCGTGTCTTGTCCCCACCCCCCCCATTGATTACGTGCTTACTGGAAATAAATGCCCCATTTTTGAATGTCAACCTGCTCGTTGCGTCATTTTCTGCCATTGACTGCCACGGCCGCTCAGGATGTTAACCCTCTAGAGCCCACGAAATGTTCGGGTGAACAAAAAAATAACCCTGGGGCCTAGAGGGTTAACTGGCTATTAAGGCCGATAAAAGTGATAATCTGGTCCGACGGAGCTTGGCGATTTAAAACCGCTCGGCAAAACGCACACGGGACGAGCATGCGTAACAAGCTCATCCGTACAAGTTCCGTCGAGGTATAAAACTCTCGGTATTTCTGTCCGGCGAATAGTTAGGTATATCGGCAATTCGGCGATTAACCCTGTAGCACGTGGACAGAATAATTGACAAGTTTATGTGTCGTTAAAAGGCACCCGTAGCTGGTTATCGGGGTTGTCCGGAAGCTACGACTGGATTCCGGCCTTCGGTGGGAGCGCGACTGCGATTGGACTGAAGCGGTCGTGCAAACGCTGACGCCGGCGGAAATCAGTAACAATATATATATTATTTGTATTTATGTGTAAATGTGTGTGTGATATATATATATATTATTATATATAATATATAATATATATTATATATAAGATATATATATAATATATATATATATATATATATATATATATTATTTCTGTTAACGTCTGCGCGTAATTTGACGTATCTCCTCTAAAACTGCCGGACGGATTGTCGCCACTTCGGCATGCGGTGCTCTGTGATCTAATGAACAGCATGGGCTATGTGAGATCGTGCCAGACGGACAGGTTTGGGAATTTTGGGCGATATTTCTAATTTTATATTCGTTTGCATGGCGACGTGTGACGTCACCGCTGAGAGGTGTAATTCCGTCATGACATCATCGGTCATTCGCTGACGTCATTACGTCTGTCGTCGACAGATCTCACTGCTGAGAAGTGTAATGCCACTCCTCGAAACAGCGTCTGCAATGTAAAACCCTCTTCTGCACATGCTGACTACTCAAAGGTGAATTTGACACAAAAAATTAACAAGAAACAATGTATTTAAAGTAAGATTT
>CM068960.1:104362360-104367572 GCA_035128595.1 Eptatretus atami
ATCATTTAATTAATTGATTAATTTTAATACTTTCAAAAGTATTCAGAGAAGATCATACTTACTATGTAAAATTCAATGGAGTCAATTTTTGAAACAAGATTATTTTCTTTTTTTTTTACTCACTAAATTCCCAAGTGTGAACAATCCAAAGAACAGACCAGATAATTGTTATCGACTGGTTACAAGACATCTCTGTTGCCTTGTGTCCAGAAAAAAACATTAGATTTCCAAAGTCAAATAGTATCTACGTTATTTAAAATTATCCACATTGATTATTCAGCATTATTTTTTTATTTGAAAGGAAATGGATTAGTATGTAACTTGAACACAAAAATGACCTTTTTTATTTACTGAAACAAAAGAGCTGGATGTTGGTAAGATAATGGAGCTACTTTGTCAGCTGTATGATGTGTAAACCTCACCACATGGGGGGAGGCACGGATATCCATAGGACAGAACTATTGATGAGATAAAATAGTATGAACCAGCAGACATTCGTCACTTGCATACAACATGTACTGGGAATCATTTGCCCTGTGTCTGAACCTTTTTCATTTGAATTATTGTCCTCTCTTGATTGTTAGGTTTTCCTTTTTTTTTCAACCACATAATTTTACTTCGTTCTGTCTCGAACCATCTTTTATTCTTTCACCTGTGTGTGCATTGTACGTGCAACATTTGTTTACATGTGTGCATTCTTTACTTACAATGCATACACTGGTTTTTTTGTATGTACAATATATGTGCAAACTTCACCTCCCGATATGCACAATCATTTGCTTACGATTGAACCCATTGGTTGTTGTTTAAACCACTGGTTGCTTACAAATATTCAGCAATTGTTTGCTCCCTGTGCAGTGCTTAATCGATAAATATTTACAATTTAATAAATTGGTTGTTTAGCACACCAGCTCTTCATGAATATGCCTGGTATTGGCTTAATGGTTAGGGTGGTGGGCTTTGGATCCGAGGGTCCTGAGTTCAAATCCCGCTCAGCTGTTGAATTAATACCATGTGGGGTTGACTCTGCCTGTCATCCTTCTGAGGTCGGCAAAATGAGTGCCAGCTTGCTGGTATCCTGTGTCGGAGTGGCGACCCGTCCAGGATTGTGCCCAATAGCCAAGGAGACTGCTTAAGCAGCACCAACGCTCTGCCCAGAGTATGGTCCCAATCCCCTCCTCCTCCTTCACAAATAATCTATTGGTTGTTTAATCCATGGTTGGTTACAAGTTAATCCGTTAGTTATTTAATCTAATGCTTGCCCAGAATTAACCGATTTTGTTTTACCCAGTCTTGCGCTGGGATTGTGTATTCAAGAATTGCACATAACAGGGTATCTATAAGTATACAAAACGGCAATTTAATTATGACCACCGTGGACACACAGCCGGGTGGCAACAATGTCGATAGCTGACGTGGTGATGTCATGCAACATCGGAGATGGCTGACGCATTGACATAATCCAATTATCTTCCAACAGTTGCACTCTCAATGATTTTACAAAACCAGATATCGTTTACAAAAATCCCGTCGTTCACTATATCACCACACAAAGTTGTGTTTATTTATTGACCAACAAAATGGATTAAAGAAACACATGGATGAACCAACAATAAAATTTTACAATGGCTCCAACATTGAGACAACCCAAAATTGGATGAACCAACAATAAAAAACTGGACTTGTGTAAATGGTCAAAGTGGCATCCGGAAGAGAGCATGAGCATCTCCATTCTTCTTTCCCGATCTGTAGCAAAGGACAAAGTTATAGTCAGTCAGTTCAGCCACCCAACGATGTCATGTCACGTCGAGCCTTGCTGTTGTTTTTTGTTGGTGAAAGGATTGTTATCTTTGCACATGATAAATGAGGGTGTGAACAGGTAATCCCTGAACCTCTCTGTTGTTGTCTATTATAATGACAGGAATTCTAACTTCCCCGAGTGAAAATTATACCTCTTTTTGCCGGGGTCAGGATACATGACTGGTATCCAATCACCCTGAGGATGCTGTCACACTCTGTTCTTGGTAAAGAACTGCATGTAACCCTTCATTTGATGCATCTGTTTGTGGAACATATTGGAATTAGTAGTTTGGATAGGCTATTACCCCAGAGCTAGCCAGAAAGTCCAGAATTCCCTCAAGAGCCTCTTGATGTTCTTGTTACCAGACAACACACTCATCTGTTGTCCTCTGCCGACCACTCACCTCCTTCTTGGAGCAATTATTGATTTTTGGCACATGATAACCTTTTGCTGCCTTGAACAAGTCATACAGAAGTGCTGATTTTCCGGATAAGTCCGGGATATACCAACTGGAACCGAGTTACGGGTGGGCTCTCTACTTAATGAGAAACAGACAAAATTGAATTTGATTGACAGCGTTTTATTACACTTACAGCTGCTTGTTGGGTACACTTCATGCTATTTCGGTTACAGTCACTAACAACGCAGTTTCTACTTAACCCGCAAAATCGAGTGTTTAACAACAAGTTTTACGAGCCAACACAGTGTCAAAAAGTTTAATAATCTACAGAGGACAGTGGTATCACCCAGATGTTACTCCACACTGTAAACTATCCTACAGAATAATACAGAGACATCCATTTATCAATGTGCATAGAATAGCCAGTATTGCAATGAGACGGTTACAATGCAACGACTCCAGTTACATAAAGTCATTATATCCACGAATGATGTCTGGGACAGAGTTTATCCGTACGTGTACCATTAAAATATGCGATATCTCATATATCAGAAACTCCTATTTCCATATGTTTTTCAATACATGCATGGTATGACATGGCCACTGTAAAACACACACACACACACACACACACACACACACACACACACAACACACACACACACACACACACACACGTCCATGCACATTTGAAATACAGTCTGTAATGTGTAATTCCACATACGGTACTGTAAAATGTGACTTCAAGATCTCAATTCTGCCACCACCCCTCTCTCCCCTTCCTCAAACTCTCTCCCGTCCCACCTCTCTCCCCCTTCCCGGATTGTCTCTTCCCTCTCTCCACCCTCTTTCCTCCCTCTCTCCTCTCCCCCCTCATCATGCACATTGCACAGGGGGGGGGGAGGGGAGAGGAACTTGCACAGGGGAGAGGAGGGATGGGAGAGGATGTGGAGTGACTTACTTCTGCCTTAACTTGATTGACTTGGACAGATTGACTTGATTGACTTAACCTGAGAGGGGGGAGAACCTGCCTTGACTGACTTGACTTCCGTCGTTCATTTTTAATCTTGAAAGCATTGAATACACTTCACTTCACAAATTAATAATTCCTTCAAACCAAACATGATTTATAAATATTGGATTCCATCATTAGTCCACATATTCAATTTGTTACGTCCAAAGTTTTTAAAAGTTTTGTTTAATTATATAGTTGGAAAAGAGTTCTTGCTCACCTTAAATACGAGTATATTCTTTATATATACCCCGGGAACATGAAAAATATAATTAGACGACAGTTCAATCCCTAACTTCAGTTTTCCCTCACAGGGAACCCTACCCTTCCTCTTCTACTCCCCTCCCTCCTCCCCCCTCACTCATAACCTCCTCCCTCCCCCTTCCTGCATCATGTCCAACTAGATACATTCAAAATGACTATTATCACTAATTCCCTAGCCTTCCCTAGGGGAACCATACCCTCACTCGTCTACTCCCCCTTCTCCCCCTTCCCTGCTCCTCCTCCTCTGCCCCCCCCCCTGTCTCCCCTCCGCAATCGCATCCAGCAGATACCTTCAAATGGCTATTATAACTAATTCCCTACCAGAGAACCCTACCCTCGCTCTTTGAATACCCCTCCCTCCTATCCTCACCACTCTTTCTCCCCCCCTTCCTTCCCCTCCACCACATCACTCCAACCAGATACATTCAAAATGGTATTATATCATTCCCATGCAAAGAACCCTATCCTCGCTCTTCTACTCCCCTCCCCCTCTCCCTCCCCCTCCCTCCCCTCCTCCCTTCCCTCCCCCTCCTCCTCCCTTCCTCTCCTCCTCTTCCCTCTCTCTGCCTCTCCCCCTCACTACTACCCCTTCCTCCCCCTCTCTACCCTCCCACATACGTCTGCCGATACATTCAAAATGGCTGTTGTAACTAATTCCAAGCAGGACCCCCCTCGGTCTTCTACTCCCCCTCCTCCTCTCTCCCCACCTCTCCTCACTACTACCCCTTCCCTCCCCCCTCTCTACCCCTGCACACATCACGTCTGACCAGATATTCAAAATGGCTGTTGTAACTAATTCCCAAGCAGGGAACCCTACCCTCAGGTCTTCTACTCCTCTCCCTCCTCTCTCCCTCCTCTCCCCTCACTACTACCCTACCCCCTACCCTCCTCACACACGTTTGACCAGATACATTCAAAACAGCTCTTAGAATGCATTATGTCTAAAAACGCCAACATTTGTCTGATTTTTCACCCTTTGCTGAAACTGATCTTAAGCATCTTAGCATTCAAAAAATTGGAATCAGATAGTGAATTAGAGTTAAGATAAAGCTGTGAGGGAGTCTGAATTGACTTTATATTGCAGGCCTTAATTTCACTTTTAATGCATTTTTGTCTGAAAAAAACTCGAATTTTCATCCAATTTTCTTCCAATTTTTTTGCAACCGAGTCGTAAACCATCTTAGCGACCATGAAAAATGAAATCAGATATTGAATTAGAGTTAAGATGAAGCCATGATAGCGTAAGAAAGTGCAAGCCTTACAAAAGAGCCAAACAAAATGGCAAACAAAAGAGCAAACAAAAGAGCAAACAAAATGGTGTCTATTTGATTTTTAAGCCCCTGCCTGAACTCAGAAGCCCCTCTCCGAATGGACAAACTGACAGACTGGCGGAGATATATTGGTTTGGGGGTACCACGAGGGTGGGGATATCCTTGGTTTCTCCCCAGACTCACCGGAACAAGGCCGTCACACACGAATAAGTTTGTGTCATGGCAGGTCGCTAATCAACCATGTGACCCAGTGTCCTCCATCTGACCACTGTTTAACTGTGGTACATGCAGTTTCCTTATCAGGGAATTGCGCCCTCAATGCGTACTTTGTTAGACTTACTGTATCAGATGCAGCCGAGCGGAGCTGCCAAGTATGCACTGGCTAATAAGCAGATTATTGGGGTATAACTTCCCGGCTAGGCTAATGTGCGGACTATGCTGGACCATTGAAGGGAAAAATGAGA
>CM068960.1:104373155-104384560 GCA_035128595.1 Eptatretus atami
TTAAGTAAAACCGCCTAGCGTAACTACCGCATCCTACTGTACGTCGCTATTTCTCAGCACCTTAATGAGTAACTTCACAAGTCTAACGACAAAGTTGGTTTGCGAAAACATGGTGCAACAGCGAGACAGTCGCTAATACAAGTCATACGAACATACGTAGGATTAGAGTGCATGCATAAGCGGGAACAGCTGTGAACTCATTATAATCGCCTCTGGGGTCGCCATATACTCCTCGTCGTAGACTTTCCAAGCATCCCGAAAGATTTGGATGGAAAACCCAAAAGTACAACGTTTAAAGCCAGCGTACTACGACGTATGGCAGTGTTTTTCAAGTGTGCTCTTAAAGTTATAAACAAAACGTACCCATACGTATTCGACGCGGAGGAGTGACCGGTTTATACAGCGAATTTACGCAGACACACTAATATTTTATACTATAAATACTACTAGGCTCATACTCAGCTAGGCTAAATCGTCAGTGTGGTATATAGTTGATGTAGCAGTGTAGCCCTTATTTATTATACAGGTGATAATCTTGTGCTTTAAAATCAATTATTTACTTCCATCCACAACTTTTTTTCAACTAATAAATATACATATATAATTGTTTTTCATGGATATAGTAAACAATATATCAATAAAGTAACAATGTTTTTGCGAATACGAACTCTTTTCATATTCATTCTGTAAAAGATACTCAGGGGAAGAAATATAGGTCAAATAAGAAGCGTATTCTGTTTTTCCCCTATATTATTCCTCGAATCAATGTATAAATATAACATATTTTAATTGGCATCAAAAAGAGAGATCTAATGTCCAGTCATGGATATACAAATATAATAATAATTGAGTTACTTACAATTTCTTAATATACTGAATGAAGAAGTAACAGTCGAGCCTAATTAACAATAATAACCTGGACAAGGCAACAATGCAATTAAAAAGGATATCTCATAAACGAAAACGCTATCTCTCTCTTCTCCACTTCCTTGTGCTGTTTTATACTTCAGTCATAACTTATTGGGCACCAATTGGTAGACTTAGAACAAATGCAATGAAACAAGAAAAAAGTATCAAAAAATAAACCTTATGTGCAGTGAAGCTTTTAACAAGATAAAGATAAGACCCCGGATATCGTAATTTGATGTGCCATGGTTAGATAGATATCTGATATTTTTTCAACAACCTAAAAGATGTAAAATTCCTGATAGACATACAAAGGCATTGTTCTATTATAATCCAGCGTGAAAATGACATTTCGTTTCAATAGTAGTTAAAGGATCATTTTAAAAAAATTAACCTTTAATATAAAAAATGTTTAGTTGAATGTGGCTAATGAAAAAAAGTACATAGATTAATCGATGGTAATCATTACATTTAAATTATTTTCAGATCACACATCACCACCATTAACTGAAAGTAGTAATGGATTTGAAAATTTCCATGTATAAGTAAAGTTTTACTTTATATATAAGTTTGGCTTATCAATCTTTCCGTCTAAGATATGCTCTCACATATGATCAAATTTGAGAATTGTCCTGCTAATGTGAATAGATGGGATTAAACACAGAGTCAAAAGCCTTAAACAATGTATATTCTTGAATATCTTCTAATTAATCGAAGGACTCTAATCAAACAATATGATTTAAAAGTTGAAAACTTACATTAGGATATTGCTTAGGATGTGTTAAGCACCAGAAAAAAACATGAATTACTTTTAACATAAGATTGATCTAAGGATGAAATCATGCTTTGATTATGTAAATGGTATTGGAACGGGTGGGATAACACAAGTCATCGCCTTTCCTAGCGGTCCACTCATCAGGGAAGAAACAGAACGTATTAGAGAAATGTTCAAAAGGATTGTTTTGTTGATGGTCCATATCCTCTATTATTCATTCGGGGATGTCTGATATTACAGGGAAATATCAACACGACCATAGATATACTCGGATCATAAATTTAAAAATAATGGTATTAATCTTGAGTGAAAGTTTGTAAATTGTACCTGAACTTCCAGGCTCATGAATTTATAGGAATAATGAAGGGTCAGAGTCTGTGTAGGTTTCTAGAAAAACAACATCGTCCAACTCTAAATTCACCCCATGTTTTTTCTCATCACATTTATAGAGATTATGAATCGCTGAAATGTTTCTCTATGTACCACCCTATGGCTGGAAATATACCCAGATGAAAATTTGAATCACGTCATCTGGTAAATAATCTTCCAAATCACACTTAAGATGTCTCTATAGTTTTGGTTCAATATGTCTCATAGTTGGTTTCAAGCGCGTAGGAGATGTCTCGGCAAAACCCTTGGCTTACTTCTTATGAAGATGCTCTGACTCAGACTTAGCCCAATCCACTCATTTTGGGCGTATTGTCAGCCCAACTGTGATTCAAACCATCCTGTTGGCCATTGTCTAGCTACTAGCAGTTACTGCAAGAGCACTCTGAAATAATTATGCTTTTATCACACACAATTTCTCTTGCAAATCAAATGACCACAGTCTATTTATAGTGGAAAGAAAGTATGTACAAAATGTATCATATACTCCTTGAGGGGAATTTTGATGGAGGCCTCATTATCTGACCTACATATCCCATCAACATCAACCCACAATACCCCGCCATCCACTCTCCCTTCACCCTCCACCACAATCTCCCATCAACCTTCACCCCCACAATACACCACATCCCACACACCTCCCATCCTCCTCCACAATCCCATCAACCATCATCTCCACAATAACCACCACCACCACCCCCACCCTCAACATCCCCAAAACCTACACCACCTCACAATTCCCCCTGAGCACCAATCGCCCCCTCCAACGTGGTAGGACACAACACAGACATGGCACGGACACGATACGGGCAGACAGGCACGGACCCGGTACGACCACAGACACAAATAGCATCCCAGGAAAAGCATGAAGGGACAAATCCCGTAAAATACAGATACTGGGTCAGCCCTGCAATGGTGGGACAAGGGATTCTCCCATTTTGTTGTGGCGGTGTCTGAGTGTGCCCTGAGCGGGTGTGCGTGCTGTGTCGTGCCGTGTCTGTGTTCCTTTTGTGCCTATGTACTTGCTTGTTCCATACCAATTGTTCCTGGCTGGAGTAATATAACTGATTCTCAATTAATACAAACCCCTTGTAAATTATCATTGAACAGAAAAACAAAACTACCAATCTGTAGTGAACATGGCGGCCGCCATTTTTTCCCTCCATTACGAGCACTTTCCATTGGTCGCTATCTGAGTCTGGAATCGCCCCGCACAAATCTCGAAATGACAAGGCTCCATATTACCCCTCAAAAGAGTTTTTCACACAATAAATTTTGGGGGTCTCCCAAATTGTTTCTCAAATCTCACTGAATGCAGTTTCAGCAAACTTAAACCCTTCAGATGTTCCATGACGGTGGAACCAGTATCTGATCCGAGCTCGAATACAGTTTTCTCTATTAAGCCGTGCATTTGGATCAAGGTGGGTTCAAGGTGTGACATCACTGGGAAAATAAAAATCGATATTTTAGGGCTTTTTGAAGCCCCGATCCTTTGTGATTGGTAGAAAATGTTCAATTTTTTTTTTCCTTTGAAATTAGAACCGCATTAATCTTTTTTCAATGGTTTTCAGTTGACTTTGCGAACAAAATTGCATTTGGTTCCCCTTTTCTATATGTGGGACAAAACGGCAATTTATTTACGCCTAAAGCCAGACATAGCCAGTTGGAACAAGCCCAGTCCAGTATGGGTGAACCGTAAACAGCTGAAGGCAGTGATATCCATATGATACATATAGATAGCTGATGTAGTGATGCTCTATGACACTATAGTAACTGATGCGGTTAGCATCATATGAAACCGAGATAGCGCTCATGTGGTGATGTCATATGACACTGTAGATATCTCTGATCTGATGACATAATATGACACTGTTGATATCTGATCTGTTGACATAATATGACACTGTGTTATCTTCAATGTGGTGACATCATGTCATTTTTCTCCCAAACTTACACTCCAAATGAGTTTGCAACCCGGAATGCATTTACCAAAAACGGTCATTTACCATAGTCAGCTTTCAAAGTTTGTGTGATTTACTGACCGACAAAATGGAAAGAAGAAAAACATGCAAATTCCTTTCAAATGGCCTCTAACATTTTAGATACCCAAAAATTGGATGAATGAACAACAAAATGGATTTATGTCCACAGTCAATGGGATGGGTATTATGCAAGAGTATTTCCAGTTACAGTATTAGTCATCCCCCCTTATTTTTAACCCAACTGGTATATATTTCCACATTAGCTTGTTCATGTAATGTTTCTCCAGTGCAATATATAAAGCCCTTGGTTGTTGGTTTAGGCAGCAGGGTGGTTGGCTTAGGATCTTAGGGTCCTGAGTTCGAGCCCCGTTGGCTGCTGAATTAACACGAGGGTGATGTTGACTCAGTATGTCATCCTTTCCAAGGTCGCAAAATGAGCACCAGTGTACTGGTTAGAGGGGCACACATCAGCAGCACAGCTATGCCTTCCAAAGATATGATATGCTACCTGGCAGCCAAGCTGCCATCTGCAAGAACAGAACAGAACTTTGTGGGTTGTGGTTGAATGGTATCTCCAATTTGCAGGTTTGAGAGATGGAATGAAGTCCTCCAGGACTCAAAGTATCTCACCTCTGCTTTAGTAAGGGATCGCAGTTCATGGACCAAGCTGTTCAACTTTGTTGTTACTCAAGAGTTTTTGGTTCCGAGGGCTGGTTTTTCAGGACGAGCACCGAACCCTGAACTGCCCATCAAATTGCAGTTTTGTTTTGTGGTAAATAATTGACAGGGATGGTTTTTATAGATCTCTTTAAGGTTCTTCTTCATCAGTACCCATTGCTCATAATCAGGACATTCCGGGTTCTTTCAGCTTCCACGATCTTTTGACTTCATTTTTGAGATCTTGATATTTTGTCATTTTTCTGATTTCTGCATTGTTTTGGCCAAATCGGCTGGGGTCACTGACATCCACAATTAGCAATGCCTTATTTTTCTTTTTTGTACTTCATGCTATATGTCCGGTTGCAATGCTTTGTTTTCCATGTTTTCACCTTGATTGGATCATTTAGGTCCATTATGTGTTCCTTTTTTTCAGTGATTTCTTTTTGGTTTCATGTGTCTTGGTTCATCTTGTTCTTTTTTTGTAATTGTTGGCGCTGTATTCGTTGTTGTTTTGGTTTATTGTGTGGACTTCTTCATTCGCACCTGTCATTGGAAATTTTTTAGCCTTCTGGGTTTAGGGATACCTTCTCTGGTTTGTTGTCTTCATGTTTGCTTCAAACTGGATTCCGGTAAGTCTGTTTGCACTTTTTCACGTGTTCAGCTTTTTCTTTCAGTTGTCAATTCTGTGCACTTGGTTGAGCCTCTCTTCAGACACTACCATCCTTCTCGTCTCGGTCGGTAGCTTCCTGGGGATGCATTGATTTTTGTAAAACAATTTTGTGGATGATGAAGTTTCCTTGTTTTTTGATATTCCAGTTTATTGATTTCTGATTGTGGAGCAGTTTATGATTCGGTAGCTGTAACAAGTATACTGGTATTGCGAGTTTTTTGGTTTATAGGCTTTGATTTGTTCCTTGGAGAAGGTATGTTTTTTCAGGATCAGCCTTGTTCTAATGCAGGTAATTCTTTCGTAATTTTTTGTGATTTGTTTTGTCAATATTTGTGGCCCTCTTGTAATCCGAGGTTTTTGTAAGCGAATGCTTTGATGTCCAGCTCCTGTATTGTTTATTTGTGTCATTTTTATGTTGTCCGTTTTTGTTGGTCTACTTTCTATTAAATGGGCAGTGGGACTTGGCACATTTAAGACCAAATCCATTTGAATGTTGTCCCGAATAGCCGTTTCAACTAATTTGAGTTGTTCTGCCCAATTTTTTTTGCCATTTGGTGGCAAAGGTTTTACATCAATCCACATAAAGTAGATGTGTCACTTTCTTGTTTCTTTTGGGCGTTTCTCTTATTTGATGCCAGGATAAATATCCATTTACTTGCTGATCAATGAGGTTGCTCAGTCTGGTCTAAAGCCAAGCAAAACCAGGAGAGGCGAAAGCTGTCCTCTCCTGAAAGATCCCTTGAAGCTAATCTTCACTCCTGTAAATTTTTCGATCTTTCCTTCGCGAGTGCTGTAATATCAATGTTGGTATTCGCAAAGCTCCCGATGAACTTTCTTGATCAGGAAATTGAATTTATTTGATGGTTGATCTTGTTACGGCAATTGTATGCATTTTAATCCTCGCATGACATGTGGAATATGATGCAAAGGCTTTTCAGACTCACCTGGACTTTAGTCTGGTGAAGCTTTATGTGTCGAGCAGTGTCTGTGGGGTGAGTCAGTCCAGTCAGTCCATAACACTTCAGTGCATTATTACTTTGAACGAAACACAACTTATTTTGAATGAAAACTTGCGCAAGCTTCATATCTGATGCTATGAAAGTTAAATTGACGCACATAAATCTTCGCTCATTAGGTGAGTTTAATGAGGTTCTTATTGGCCCCCCCCCAAAAAAAGGTATTTTGCTCTCTTCTCAGAAACTACGTACACAATTTTGATGAAGGCTTACTCATAACCCTCATCACGCCATGGATGCACCAAAGTGTCTCGACCGCAATCAAAATCTGTGCTCAATTAAAGAGGTCTAAGGGGGGTGGGAGTGGTTTTTGAACCCTAAATAGGCATACAAAATCAGGGCCTAAGGGGCTCTGCGGATGGTTTAAGCCCTTCCAAAAATAGGTATTTGCTCTCTCTTCCGAACTACACACAAAATTCAATAATGGTTACAAATAATAATAATAATAATAATAATAATAATAAACAGTCGACCAACACGCATGTAAGAAAGCACTCTCATTCTGTCTGTTTCACTTCCAAGTCATACTGGGCACTTGGTGTTCATTCTGCTCTTCGGTTGTGCTGTTACACCACTCTTACCCATTTTCACATCACAGAATGTATCTACTTTAGTTGTTCATATGAAGTTCACTCGAGCTCCAACTTGTTTCTTAGGAATGCAGGGAAGGCAACATACAGTACATGCTTTTTGTGACGTCATGCTTTGGGTCCATTCTCTCGGTCAAAGCTACATATTACTTGATGAGGTTGTACCCTCTGATTGGAATCTGAAGGGTCAGGTCAGGTCAGGTATGAGAACATGCCCATCCCCATTTCCTTGAGATGCTGAGCAGCACATCGCTGCATCCACTTTCCGCTGGTACTCTGGGAGCCTCCATCTGACCATCCCTCAGATGGCCACATGGGCGATTTGAGCGGTGATTCAAACACCTGTTGCCATTGTCTAGCTACTAGCAGTTACTGCAAGAGCACCTGAAAATAATTATCTTTTATCAACACAAATTTCTGCAAAGCTGACCAGGATCTTGTATTTTACAGGCGATTTGTCCCTTCATTCTTTCCTGGGATGCTATTTGTGTCTGTGGTCGTACCGGGTCCGTGCACTGTCATGCCCGTATCGTGTCCGTGACCATGTCTGTGTTGTGTTCTACCACAGTGGAGGGGAGATTGGTGCTCAGGGAATTGTGAGGTGGTGTAGGTATTGGGGGCATGTGAGGGTGGGTGGTTGTCGTGTGTGGTGGGTCATTGTCGGAGATTGATGGTTACGATGGGATGGTGGGAGGGAGGATGGGGGTGTGTGTGGATGTGGTGTATTGTGGGGGTGAAGGTTGATGGAGATTGTGGTGGGGGGGAGTGCAAGGGAGTGTGAGATGGCGGGGGTAATTGTGCGGGGTTGATCGTGATGGGATATGAGGTCAGATAATGTAGGCCTCAGGTCAAATTCCCCTCAAGAGTAATGATACATTTTGTACATACTTTCTTTTCCACTATAAATAGACTGTGGTTCATTTGATTTGCAGAAATGTGCGTGTGTGATAAAAGCATAATTATTTCAGAGTGCTCTTGCAGTAACTGCTAGTAGCTAGACAATGGCCAACAGGATGGTTTGAATCACAGTTGGGCTGACAATACGCCCAAAATGAGTGGATTGGGCTAAGTCTGAGTCAGAGCATCTTCATAAGAAGTAAGCCAAGGGTTTTGCCGAGACATCTCCTACGCGCTTGAAACCAACTATGAGACATATTGAACCAAAACTATAGAGACATCTTAAGTGTGATTTGGAAGATTATTTACCAGATGACGTGATTCAAATTTTCATCTGGGTATATTTCCAGCCATAGGGTGGTACATAGAGAAACATTTCAGCGATTCATAATCTCTATAAATGTGATGAGAAAAAACATGGGGTGAATTTAGAGTTGGACGATGTTGTTTTTCTAGAAACCTACACAGACTCTGACCCTTCATTATTCCTATAAATTCATGAGCCTGGAAGTTCAGGTACAATTTACAAACTTTCACTCAAGATTAATACCATTATTTTTAAATTTATGATCCGAGTATATCTATGGTCGTGTTGATATTTCCCTGTAATATCAGACATCCCCGAATGAATAATAGAGGATATGGACCATCAACAAAACAATCCTTTTGAACATTTCTCTAATACGTTCTGTTTCTTCCCTGATGAGTGGACCGCTAGGAAAGGCGATGACTTGTGTTATCCCACCCGTTCCAATACCATTTACATAATCAAAGCATGATTTCATCCTTAGATCAATCTTATGTTAAAAGTAATTCATGTTTTTTTCTGGTGCTTAACACATCCTAAGCAATATCCTAATGTAAGTTTTCAACTTTTAAATCATATTGTTTGATTAGAGTCCTTCGATTAATTAGAAGATATTCAAGAATATACATTGTTTAAGGCTTTTGACTCTGTGTTTAATCCCATCTATTCACATTAGCAGGACAATTCTCAAATTTGATCATATGTGAGAGCATATCTTAGACGGAAAGATTGATAAGCCAAACTTATATATAAAGTAAAACTTTACTTATACATGGAAATTTTCAAATCCATTACTACTTTCAGTTAATGGTGGTGATGTGTGATCTGAAAATAATTTAAATGTAATGATTACCATCGATTAATCTATGTACTTTTTTTCATTAGCCACATTCAACTAAACATTTTTTATATTAAAGGTTAATTTTTTTAAAATGATCCTTTAACTACTATTGAAACGAAATGTCATTTTCACGCTGGATTATAATAGAACAATGCCTTTGTATGTCTATCAGGAATTTTACATCTTTTAGGTTGTTGAAAAAATATCAGATATCTATCTAACCATGGCACATCAAATTACGATATCCGGGGTCTTATCTTTATCTTGTTAAAAGCTTCACTGCACATAAGGTTTATTTTTTGATACTTTTTTCTTGTTTCATTGCATTTGTTCTAAGTCTACCAATTGGTGCCCAATAAGTTATGACTGAAGTATAAAACAGCACAAGGAAGTGGAGAAGAGAGAGATAGCGTTTTCGTTTATGAGATATCCTTTTTAATTGCATTGTTGCCTTGTCCAGGTTATTATTGTTAATTAGGCTCGACTGTTACTTCTTCATTCAGTATATTAAGAAATTGTAAGTAACTCAATTATTATTATATTTGTATATCCATGACTGGACATTAGATCTCTCTTTTTGATGCCAATTAAAATATGTTATATTTATACATTGATTCGAGGAATAATATAGGGGAAAAACAGAATACGCTTCTTATTTGACCTATATTTCTTCCCCTGAGTATCTTTTACAGAATGAATATGAAAAGAGTTCGTATTCGCAAAAACATTGTTACTTTATTGATATATTGTTTACTATATCCATGAAAAACAATTATATATGTATATTTATTAGTTGAAAAAAAGTTGTGGATGGAAGTAAATAATTGATTTTAAAGCACAAGATTATCACCTGTATAATAAATAAGGGCTACACTGCTACATCAACTATATACCACACTGACGATTTAGCCTAGCTGAGTATGAGCCTAGTAGTATTTATAGTATAAAATATTAGTGTGTCTGCGTAAATTCGCTGTATAAACCGGTCACTCCTCCGCGTCGAATACGTATGGGTACGTTTTGTTTATAACTTTAAGAGCACACTTGAAAAACACTGCCATACGTCGTAGTACGCTGGCTTTAAACGTTGTACTTTTGGGTTTTCCATCCAAATCTTTCGGGATGCTTGGAAAGTCTACGACGAGGAGTATATGGCGACCCCAGAGGCGATTATAATGAGTTCACAGCTGTTCCCGCTTATGCATGCACTCTAATCCTACGTATGTTCGTATGACTTGTATTAGCGACTGTCTCGCTGTTGCACCATGTTTTCGCAAACCAACTTTGTCGTTAGACTTGTGAAGTTACTCATTAAGGTGCTGAGAAATAGCGACGTACAGTAGGATGCGGTAGTTACGCTAGGCGGTTTTACTTAACTTCATCAGTATATTCTTTCATTTATTTCAGTCGTCTCTTCTACTTCACTTTATTTCATAGCACAAACCACGCAAGCACGCCACAGATTTGCCCACGCACCCAGGAGCTGTCTTGAAAACATAGCACGACACCGTTGAGGGCAAGCTTCATCTGCATGTACACGCCACTCTCGCACCGTTTTCAAATGGCGCACCATATTCTATAAATCCTAACATTGAGATAACGCTTGTTCGTATAGCCACGCCCTCTACCAGACACCTGAACGTATCCGTTTCGACACCTCTCGCAACCCAAGCCAGTTCACATCGAAAGTCACTATCAACGACTACTCTCACTACCATAACTTTAATTCTACTCTAACCTACATCAACAAACTGCTCTACTCATCTAACACTAAAATATCTCTCAACACCCTACTGCTAGCAGTACACTAACACTCATCTCGCCTATTCCTCTTCAACCACAAATCTGCCACAAACCTACTACTACTACTACTACTAACATCGACATCCACTAAATTCTCTCGCCTACTGTTACATGCCTCACGAAACCCACCCATGTCACTTTCTCACTAATCTGACCTCGACATAAACAATCTCAGACACCTCAACCCATTCTCTCCCATAAACTAGTTTACTTATGCCCTCCCCTAACCTCACCTAACTGCTAACATCGACAATCACCTAAATTCTCTCAGAACTTACCTACTCACATATACTGCTCTACTATCGACATCAACTACTAACATCAGACCATCACATAAAATCTCTCGCATCTAGACGATGCCTCACTATCACACTCTACTATCAACTCATCTACCTACTAAACTCTAACCATCACACTGATTCTACTAAATCAATTCCCCACTCAGAGACTTGTACTACTCTTCACTTACAAACCAACACTCCTGAACCATTCACTACAATATCTCCCATCTCCAGAACACCACAACCTACAACGTCTCAACTCGACACGCACTCTTTCAGGACTACTACTA